>JAJHUQ010000044.1:2740000-2745000 GCA_035773235.1 Eospalax fontanierii | reverse complement strand
GGTTAGGTTTAGGTTTAGGGTTAGGGTTTGGTTTCTGTTAGGGTTAGGGTTAGGATTAGGGTTAGGTTTAGGGTTAGCGTTAATGTTAGGATTAGTGTTACAGTTAGGGTTAGGGTTAGGGTTTGATTTAGGGTTAGGGTTAGCTATAGGATTAGGGTTTGTGTTAGGTTTAGGTTTAGGGTTTGCGTTATGGTTATGGTTTCAGTTTGGTTTAGGGTGAGGGTTAGGGTTAGGGTTTGGGTTAGGGTTAGGGTTAGGGTAAGGGTTTGGGTTAGGGTTAGGGTTAGGGTTATGGTTTGGATTTGGGTTAGAGTTAGGGTTAGGGTTAGGGTTAGGGTTTGCGTTAGGGTTACGGTTAGGATTTGGTTTAGGTTTAGGGTTATAGTTAGGATTAGGGTTAGCGTTTCTTTTAGGGTTAGGGTTAGGGTTAGGTTTAGGGTAAGGTTTTGGGTTAGGGTTACGTTTAGAGTTAGGTTTTGGGTTTACGTTAGGGTTAGGTTTAGGGTTAGGGTTAGGGTTTGGATTAGGGTTAGGGTTAGGGTTATGGTTTTGATTTGGGTTAGGATTTCGGTTAGGGTTAGGGTTAGGGTTTGGGTTAGGGTTACGGTTAGGATTTGTTTTAGGGTTAGGGTTATAGTTAGCATTAGGGTTAGCGTTTCTTTTGGGGTTAGGGTTAGGGATAGGGTTAGGGTTTAGGTTAGGGTTAGGGTAAGGGTTAGGGCTTGGGTTAGTGTTAGGGTTAATGTTAGGGTTAGGGTTATCGTTAATGTTAGGATTAGGGTTATGGTTAGGGTAAGTGTTAGGGTTTGGTTTATGGTTAGGGTTAGAGTTAGGGTTAGGATTAGGGTTAGGGTTAGGGTTAGGGTTAGGGTTAGGTCTTGGTTTAGGGTTAGGGTTTTAGTTAGGATTAGGGTTAAAGTTTGGCTTAGGGTTAGGGTTAGGGTTAGGGTTAGGGTTTGGTTTGGGTTAGGTTTAGGGTTATTTTTATGTTTAGGGTTAGGGTTAGGGTTTCGAATAGGGTTAGGGTTAGGGTTAGATTTACGGTTAGGGTTTCGTTTTGGGTTAGCATTATGTTTAGGGTTAGTGTTAGGGTTAGGGTTAGGGTTAGGGTTTAGGTTACGGTTAGGTCTAGGTTTAGGGTAAGGGTTAGGTTTAGGATTAGGTTTTGGTTTAGGGTTATGTTTAGGGTTACGGTTTGGGTTAGGGTTAGGGTAGGGTTAGGATTAGGGTTTGGGTTTGGTTAGCGTTAGGTTTAGGGTTAGGGTTAGGTGTAGATTTAGGTTTAGGGTTAGGGTTAGGGTTAGGATTAGGGTTTGGGTTTGGGTTAGGGTAAGGGTTAGTGTTAGGTTTAGTGTTAGTGTTAGGTTTTGGTTTATGGTTAGGGTTAGGGTTAGGGCTAGGGTTAGTGTTAGGGTTAGGGTTAGGGTTAGGGTTAGGGTTGGTTTAATGTTAGGGTTATGTTTTGTGTTAGGATTAAAGTTAGGGGTTGGGGTTAGGGTTTGGGTTTGGGTTAGGTTTAGGGTTAGGGTTAGAGTTTGGTTTGGTTTCGGGTTAGAGTTAGTGTTAGGCTTAGGGTTTGGGTTAGGGTTAGGGTTATGGTTAGGGTTAGGGTTAGGGCTGATTTAGGCTTAGGTTTAGGGTTAAGTGTTAGGGGTTAGGGGTTAAGGTAAGGCTTAGAGTTAGGTTTTGCGTTAGGGTTAGGGTCAGGGTTAGCGTTAGGGTTTGGGTTAGGGTTAGGGTTAGGCTTAGGGTTATGGTTAGGTTTAGGGTTTTGGTTTGGGTTAGGGTTATGATTAGGGTTACAGTTTGTGTTAGGGTTTGGGTTAGGGTTAGGCTTTGGGTTTGAGTAAGGTTTAGCGTTTGGTTTAGGTTTAGGGTTAGTGTTAGTATTAGGGTTAGCGTTTCTTTTAGGGTTAGGGTTAGGGTTAGGGTTAGGGTAAGGTTTTGGATTAGGGTTACGTTTAGAGTTAGGTTGGGTTTACGTTAGGGTTAGGTTTAGGGTTAGGGTTAGGGTTTGGTTTTGGGTTAGGGTTAGGGTTATGGTTTGGATTTGGGTTAGGATTTGGGTTAGGGTTAGGGTTAGGGTTTGGGTTAGGGTTACGGTTAGGATTTGGTTTAGGGTTAGGGTTATAGTTAGGATTAGGGTTAGCGTTTCTTTAGGGTTAGGGTTAGGGATAGGGTTAGGGTTTAGGTTAGGGTTAGGGTAAGGGTTAGGGCTTCGGTTAGTGTGAGGGTTAATGTTAGGGTTAGGGTTAGCGTTAATGTTAGGATTAGGGTTAGGGTTAGGGTAAGTGTTAGGGTTTGGTTTAGGGTTAGGGTTAGAGTTAGGGTTAGGATTAAGGTTAGGTTTAGGGTTAGGGTTAGGTCTTGGTTTAGGGTTAGGGTTATAGTTAGGATTAGGGTTAAAGTTTGGCTTAGGGTTAGGGTTAGGGTTAGGGTTAAGGTTTGGGTTTGGTTTAGGTTTAGGGTTATTTTTAGTTTTAGGGTTAGGGTTAGGGTTTCGAATAGGGTTAGGGTTAGGGTTAGATTTAGGGTTAGGGTTTCGTTTTGGGTTAGCATTATGTTTAGGGTTTGTGTTAGGTTTTGTATTGGGTTAGGGTTATGGTTAGGGTTAGGTTTAGGGTTTGGGTTATGGTTAGGTGTAGGTTTAGGGTAAGGGTTAGGTTTAGAATTAGGTTTTGGTTTAGGGTTAGGGTTAGGGTTACGTTTTGGGTTAGGGTTAGGGTAGGCTTAGGATTAGGGTTTGGGTTTCGTTAGCGTTAGGTTTAGGGTTAGGTTTAGGTGTAGGTTTAGGTTTAGGGTTAGGGTTAGGGTTAGGATTAGGGTTTGGGTTTGGGTTAGGGTAAGGGTTAGTGTTAGGTTTAGTGTTAGTGTTAGGGTTTGGTTTATGGTTAGGGTTAGGGTTAGGGTTAGGATTAGGTTTATGGTTAGGGATTGGGTTAGTTTAGTGTTAGTGTTATGTTTTGTGTTAGGTTAAAGTTAGGGGATGGGGTTAGGGTTTGGGTTTGGGTTAGGTTTAGGGTTAGGGTTAGAGTTTGGGTTAAGGTTAGAGTTAGTGTTAGGCTTAGGGTTTGGGTTAGGGTTAGGGTTAGTTTTAGGGTTAGGGCTGTTTTAGGCTTAGGTTTATGGTTAGGTGTTAGGGGTTAGGGGTTAAGGTAAGGCTTAGAGTTAGGTTTTGGGTTAGGGTTAGGGTCAGGGTTAGGGTTAGGGTTTGGGTTAGGGTTAGGGTTAGGCTTAGGGTTATGGTTAGGTTTAGGGTTTTGGTTTGGGTTAGGGTTAGGGTTAGGGTTTGGTGTAGGGTTAGACTTATGGTTAGGGTTACAGTTTGTGTTAGGTTTTGGGTTAGGGTTAGGCTTTGGTTTTGCGTAAGGTTTAGCGTTTGGTTTAGGTTTAGGGTTAGGGTTAGTATTAGGGTTAGCGTTTCTTTTAGGGTTAGGGTTAAGGTTAGGGTTAGGGTAAGGTTTTGGGTTAGAGTTACGTTTAGAGTTAGGTTTTGGGTTTACGTTAGGGTTACGTTTAGGGTTAGGGTTAGGGTTTGGTTTTGGTTTAGGGTTAGGGTTAGTGTTTATGTTAGGATTAGGGTTAGGTATAGGGTTAGGGTTTGTGTTAGGTTTAGGTTTAGGGTTTGGGTTATGGTTATGGTCTCGGTTTGGTTTAGGGTTAGGGTTAGGGTTAGGGTTTGGGTTAGGGTTAGGGTTAGGGTAAGGGTTTGGGTTAGGGTTAGGGTTAGGGTTATGGTTTGGATTTGGATTAGGGTTAGCGTTAGGGTTAGGGTTAGGGTTAGGGTTAGGGTTAGCGTTAATGTTAGGATTAGTGTTAGGGTTAGGGTTAGGGTTAGGGTTTGATTTAGGGTTAGGGTTAGAGTTAGGGTTAGGATTAGGGTTAGGGTTAGGGTTAGGACTTGGTTTAGGGTTAGGGTTATAGTTAGGATTAGGGTTAGGGTTTGGCTTAGGGTTAGGGTTAGGGTTAGGGTTTATATTAGGATTAGGGTCAGGGTTAGGGTTAGGGTTAGGGTTAGGGTTAGGGTTAGGGTTAGGGTTTCGGTTTGGATTAGCGTTAGGTTTAGGGTTAGTGTTAGGTTTTGGATTGGGTTAGGTTTAGGGTTAGGGTTTGGGTTAGGGTTAGGGTTAGGGTTAGCGTTTGGATTTGGGTGAGGGTTAGGGTTAGGGTTAGGGTTAGGGTTAGGGTTAGCGTTAATGTTAGGATTAGTGTTAGGGTTAGGGTTAGGGTTAGGGTTTGATTTAGGGTTAGGGTTAGAGTTAGGGTTAGGATTAGGGTTAGGCCTTGGTTTAGGGTTAGGGTTATAGTTAGGATTAGGGTTAGGGTTTGGCTTAGGGTAAGGGTTAGGGTAAGGGTTTATCTTAGGATTAGGGTCAGGGTTAGGGTTAGGGTTAGGGTTAGGGTTAGGGTTAGGGTTAGGGTTAGGGTTTCGGTTTGGATTAGCGTTAGGTTTAGGGTTAGTGTTAGGTTTTGGATTGGGTTAGGTTTAGGGTTAGGGTTTGGGTTAGGGTAAGGTTTTGCGTTAGTGTTAGGTTTAGGTTTAGGGTTAGGTTTAGGATTAGGGTTTGGGTTAGGGTTAGGGTTAGGGTTAGTGTTATGGTTTGGTTTTGGATTGGGTTAGGTTTAGGGTTATTGTTTGGGTTAGGGTTAGGGTCTGAGTTATGGTTAGGGTTAGGGTTAGGATTAGGGTTTGGGTTTGGTTAGGGTTAGGTTTAGGGATAGGATTAGGGTTACGGTAAGGGTTAGGTTTAGGGTTAGGGTTAGGGTTTGTGTTTGGTTTAGGGTAAGGGTTTGGTTTAGGGTTAGTGTTAGTGTTAGGGTTTGGGTTAGGGTTATGGTTAGGGTTTGGGTTTGGGTTAGGTTTAAGGTTAGGGTTAGGGTTTCGTTTGGGTTAGGGTTAGGGTTAGGATTAGGGTTTGGTTTCTGTTAGGGTTTGGGTTAGGGTAAGGGTTTGTGTTAGTGTTAGGTTTAGGTTTAGGGTTAGCGTTAGGGTTAGGGTT
>JAJHUQ010000044.1:2732500-2737500 GCA_035773235.1 Eospalax fontanierii | reverse complement strand
GTTAGGACTTGGTTTAGGGTTATGGTTATAGTTAGGATTAGTGTTAGGGTTTGGCTTAGGGTTAGGGTTAGGGTTAGGGTTAATATTAGGTTCAGGTTCAGGGTTAGGGTTAGGGTTTGTGTTATGGTTAGGTTTAGGGTTAGGTTTAGGGTTAGGGTTTCGGTTTGGGTTAGCGTTAGGTTTAGGGTTAGGGTTAGGTTTTGGATTGGGTTTGTTTTAGGGTTAGGGTTTGGGTTAGGGGAAGGGTTTGTGTTAGTGTTAGGTTTAGGTTTAGGGTTAGGTTTAGGATTAGGGTTTGGGTTAGGTTTAGGGTAAGGGTTAGGGTTAGGTTTTTGTTTTGGGTTAGGGTTAGGGTTAGGGTTAGGGTTTGGGTTAGGGTTAGGGTTTGGGTTAGGTTTTGGTTTATGGCTAGTGTTAGGGTTAGGGTTTGTGTTAGGGTTAGGGTTAGCCTTAGTGTTAGGATTAGTTTTGGGTTAGGGTTAGGGTTAGGTTTAGGATTTGGTTTAGGGTTAGCATTATAGTTAGGGTTAGGTGTAGGATTTGGTTTAGGGTTAACGTTAGGGTTAGGGTTTGTGTTAGGATTAAGGTTAGGACTTGGTTTAGGGTTAGGGTTATAGTTAGGATTAGGGTTAGGTTTTTACTTAGGGTTAGGGTTAGGGTTAGGTTTAATGTTAGGATTAGGGTCAGGGTTAGGGTTAGAGTTTGGGTTAGGGTTAGGTTTAGAGTTAGGTTAAGGGTCAGGGTTTCGGTTTGGGTTAGCGTTAGGTTTAGTGTTAGTGTTAGGTTTTGGATTGGGTTAGATTTCGGGTTAGGGTTTGGGTTAGGGTAAGGGTTTGGGTTAGGGTTAGGGTTAGGGTTAGGGTTTGGATTTGGGTTAGGGTTAGGGTTAGGGTTAGGGTTAGGGTTAGGTTTTGCATTAGGGTTAAGGTTAGGGTTGGGGTTAGGGTTTGGGTTAGGGTTTGGTTTAGGGTTAGGGTTAGGATTAGTGTTAGGGTTAGGGTTAGGGTTAGGACTTGGTTTAGGGTTAGCGTTATAGTTAGGATTAGGGTTAGGGTTTGGTTTAGGGTTAAGTTTAGGGTTAGGGTTTGTGTTACGGTTAGGGTTAGGGTTAGGTTTAGGGTATTATCGTTAGGGTTAGGGTTTGGGTTAGGGTTAGGGTTAGGATTAGTTTTAGGGTTTCGATTTGGGTTAGGGTTAGGTTTTGGGTTAATGTTAGGTTTTGGATTGGTTTTGTTTTAGGGTTAGGGTTTGGGTTAGGGGAAGGGTTTGTGTTAGTGTTAGGTTTAGGTTTAGGGTTAGGTTTAGGATTACGGTTAGGGTTAGGGTTAGGGTTTGGGTTAGGGTTAGGGTTAGGTTAGGGTTAGGGTTTGGGTTTTGTTAGGGTTAGGTTTAGGGTTAGGATTAGGATTAGGGTTTGGGTTAACGTTAGGGTTTTGGTTTGATTTAGGGTTAGGTTTAGGGTTAGCGTTTGGGTTAGGGTTAAGGTTAGGGTTAGCGTTAGAGTTATGGTTAGGGTTTGGGTTAGGGTTAGGTTTAGGGTTAGGGTATGGTTTTGGGTTAGGGTTAGGTTTAGGTTTAGGGTTAGGGTTTGGTTTCTGTTAGGGTTAGGGTTAGGATTAGGGTTAGGTTTAGGGTTAGCGTTAATGTTAGGATTAGTGTTACAGTTAGGGTTAGGGTTAGGGTTTGATTTAGGGTTAGGGTTAGCTATAGGATTAGGGTTTGTGTTAGGTTTAGGTTTAGGGTTTGGGTTATGGTTATGGTTTCAGTTTGGTTTAGGGTGAGGGTTAGGGTTAGGGTTTGGGTTACGGTTAGGGTTAGGGTAAGGGTTTGGGTTAGGGTTAGGGTTAGGGTTAGGGTTTGGATTTGGGTTAGAGTTAGGGTTAGAATTAGGGTTAGGGTTAGGGTTTGCGTTAGGGTTACGGTTAGGATTTGGTTTAGGGTTAGGGTTATAGTTAGGATTAGGGATAGCGTTTCTTTTAGGGTTAGGGTTAGGGTTAGGGATAGGGTTAGGGTTTAGGTTAGGGTTAGGGTAAGGGTTAGGGCTCGGGTTAGTGTTAGGGTTAGGGTTAGGGTTAGGGTTAGGGTTAGGGTTAGCGTTAATGTTAGGATTAGTGTTAGGGTTAGGGTTAGGGTTAGGGTTTGATTTAGGGTTAGGGTTAGAGTTAGGGTTAGGATTAGGGTTAGGGTTAGGGTTAGGTTTAGGACTTGGTTTAGGGTTAGGGTTATAGTTAGTATTAGGGTTAGGGTTTGGCTTAGGGTTAGGGTTAGGGTTAGGGTTTATATTAGGATTAGGGTCAGGGTTAGGTTTAGGGTTAGGGTTAGGGTTAGGGTTTCGGTTTGGATTAGCTTTAGGTTTAGGGTTAGTGTTAGGTTTTGGATTGGGTTAGGTTTAGGGTTAGGGTTTGGGTTAGGGTAAGGGTTTGTGTTAGTGTTAGGTTTAGGTTTAGGGTTAGGTTTAGGATTAGGGTTGGGTTAGGGTTAGGTTTAGTGTTAGTGTTATGGATTGGTTTTGGATTGGGTTAGGTTTAGGGTTATTGTTTGGGTTAGGGTTAGGGTTTGAGTTATGGTTACGGTTAGGATTAGGATTAGGGTTTGGGTTTGGTTAGGGTTAGGTTTAGGGACAGGATTAGGGTTGCGTTAAGGGTTAGGTTTAGGGTTAGGGTTAGGGTTTGTGTTTGGTTTAGGGTAATGGTTAGGTTTAGGGTTAGTGTTAGTGTTAGGGTTAGAGTTAGGGGTAGGGTTAGGGTTAGGGTTTGGGTTTGGGTTAGGTTTAGGTTTAGGGTTAGGGTTTCATTTGGTTTAGGGTTAGGGTTAGGGTTAGGGTTTGGTTTAGGTTTAGGTTTAGGGTTAGGGTTAGGGTTAGGGTTAGGGTTTGGTTGAGGGTTAGGGTTACTGTTAGGAGTTAGGGATTAGGGGTTAGGGTTAGCTTTAGGGTTTGGGTTAGGGTTAGGGTTAGAGTTATGGTTAGGGTTAGGGTTAGGGTTTGGGTTTGGGTTAGGGATTGGGTTAGGGTTAGGGTTAGGATTTCTGTTAGGTTTAAAGTTAGGGTTAGAGTTTGGGTTAGGGTTAGCGTTAGGGTTAGGGTTTGGGTTTGGGTTAGGGTAAGGGTTAGGTTTTGGGTTAGGGTTAGGGTTAGGTTTAGGTTTAGGGTTAGGTTTATGTTTAGGGTTAGGTTTAGGGTTAGGGTTAGGGTTAGGGTTAGGCTTAGGTTTAGGTATAGGTTTAGGATTAGGGTTAGGGTTTGCATTAGGGTTAGGGTTACGGTTTGGGTTAGGGTTAGGGTAGGGTTAGCGTTAGGATTTGGGTTTGGGTTAGGTTTAGCGTTTGGTTTAGGTTTAAGGTTAAGGTTATTGTTTGTGTTAGGTTTAGGGTTAGGGTTAGGGTTCAGGTGAGGGTTAGGGTTAGGTTTAGGGTTTGGGTTAGGTTTAGGGTTAGAGTTAGGGTTTGGTTTTGGGTTAGGGTTACGGTTTGGGTTAGGGTTTATGTTAGGATTAGGGTTAGGTATAGGGTTAGGGTTTCTGTTAGGTTTAGGTTTAGGGTTTGTGTTATGGTTATGGTTTCAGTTTGGTTTAGGGTTAGGGTTAGGGTTAGGGTTTGGGTTAGGGTTAGGGTTTCGGTTTGGATTAGTGTTAGGTTTAGGGTTAGTGTTAGGTTTTGGATTGGGTTAGGGTTAGGGTTATGGTTTGGATTTGGGTTAGAGTTAGGGTTAGGGTTAGGGTTAGGGTTAGGGTTTGCATTAGGGTTACGGTTAGGATTTGATTTAGGGTTATGATTATAGTTAGGATTAGGGATAGCGTTTCTTTTAGGGTTAGGATTAGGGATAGGGTTAGGGTTTAGGTTAGGGTTAGGGTAAGGGTTAGGGCTCGGGTTAGTGTTAGGGTTAGGGTTAGGGTTAGGGTTAGGGTTAGGGTTAGCGTTAATGTTAGGATTAGTGTTAGTGTTAGGGTTAGGGTTAGGGTTTGATTTAGGGTTAGGGTTAGAGTTAGAATTAGGATTAGGGTTAGGGTTAGGGTTAGGGTTAGGACTTGGTTTAGGGTTAGGGTTATAGTTAGGATTAGGATTAGGGTTTGGCTTAGGGTTAGGGTTAGGGTTAGGGTTTATGTTAGGATTAGGGTCAGGGTTAGGGTTAGGGTTAGGGTTAGGGTTAGGGTTAGGGTTTCGGTTTGGATTAGCGTTAGGTTTAGGGTTAGTGTTAGGTTTTGGATTGGGTTAGGTTTTAGGGTTAGGGTTTGGGTTAGGGTAAGGGTTTGTGTTAGTGTTAGGTTTAGGTTTAGGGTTAGGTTTAGGATTAGGGTTTGGGTTAGGGTTAGGGTTAGGCTTAGTGTTATGGTTTGGTTTTGGATTGGGTTAGGTTTAGGGTTATTGTTTGGGTTAGGGTTAGGGTCTGAGTTATGGTTAGGGTTAGGGTTAGGATTAGGGTTTGGGTTTGGTTAGGGTTAGGTTTAGGGATAGGATTAGGGTTACGGTAAGGGTTAGGTTTAAGGTTAGGGTTAGGGTTTGTGTTTGGTTTAGGGTAAGGGTTTGGTTTAGGGTTAGTGTTAGTGTTAGGGTTTGGGTTAGGGTTATGGTTAGGGTTTGGGTTTGGGTTAGGTTTAAGGTTAGGGTTAGGGTTTCGTTTGGGTTAGGGTTAGGGTTAGGATTAGGGTTTGGTTTCTGTTAGGGTTTGGGTTAGGGTAAGGGTTTGTGTTAGTGTTAGGTTTAGGTTTAGGGTTAGCGTTAGGGTTAGGGTTTGTTTTAGGGTTAGGTTTAGGGTCAGGTTTAGGGTTAGGTTTTCGATTTGGGTTAGGGTTAGGTTTAGTGTTATGGTTAGGTTTTGGATTGGGTTAGGATTAGGGTTATTGTTATGGTTAGGGTTAGGTTTTCGGTTATGGTTAGGGTTAGGGTTAGGATTAGGGTTTGGGTTTGGTTAGGGTTAGGTTCAGGGCTAGGGTTAGGGTTAGGGTAAGGGTTAGGTTTAGGGTTAGGGTTAGGGTTTGTGTTTGGGTTAGGGTAAGGTTTAG
>JAJHUQ010000044.1:2715000-2730000 GCA_035773235.1 Eospalax fontanierii | reverse complement strand
TTAGGTTTAGGTTTAGGGTTAGGTTTAGGATTAGGGTTTGGGTTAGGTTTAGGGTAAGGGTTAGGGTTAGGTTTTTGTTTTGGGTTAGGGTTAGGGTTAGGGTTAGGGTTTGGGTTAGGGTTAGGGTTTGGGTTAGGTTTTGGTTTATGGCTAGTGTTAGGGTTAGGGTTTGTGTTAGGGTTAGGGTTAGCCTTAGTGTTAGGATTAGTTTTGGGTTAGGGTTAGGGTTAGGTTTAGGATTTGGTTTAGGGTTAGCATTATAGTTAGGATTAGGTTTAGGGTTTGGTTTAGGGTTAACGTTAGGGTTAGGGTTTGTGTTAGGATTAAGGTTAGGACTTGGTTTAGGGTTAGGGTTATAGTTAGGATTAGGGTTAGCGTTTTACTTAGGGTTAGGGTTAGGGTTAGGTTTAATGTTAGGATTAGGGTCAGGGTTAGGGTTAGAGTTTGGGTTAGGGTTAGGTTTAGAGTTAGGTTAAGGGTCAGGGTTTCGGTTTGGGTTAGCGTTAGGTTTAGTGTTAGTGTTAGGTTTTGGATTGGGTTAGATTTCGGGTTAGGGTTTGGGTTAGGGTAAGGGTTTGGGTTAGGGTTAGGGTTAGGGTTAGGGTTTGGATTTGGGTTAGGGTTAGGGTTAGGGTTAGGGTTAGGGTTAGGTTTTGCATTAGGGTTAAGGTTAGGGTTGGGGTTAGGGTTTGGGTTAGGGTTTGGTTTAGGGTTAGGGTTAGGATTAGTGTTAGGGTTAGGGTTAGGGTTAGGATTTGGTTTAGGGTTAGCGTTATAGTTAGGATTAGGGTTAGGGTTTGGTTTAGGGTTAAGGATAGGGTTAGGGTTTGTGTTACGGTTAGGGTTAGGGTTAGGTTTAGGGTATTATCGTTAGGGTTAGGGTTTGGGTTAGGGTTAGGATTAGTTTTAGGGTTTCGATTTGGGTTAGGGTTAGGTTTTGGGTTAATGTTAGGTTTTGGATTGGTTTTGTTTTAGGGTTAGGGTTTGGGTTAGGGGAAGGGTTTGTGTTAGTGTTAGGTTTAGGTTTAGGGTTAGGTTTAGGATTACGGTTAGTGTTAGGGTTAGGGTTTGGGTTAGGGTTAGGGTTAGGTTAAGATTAGGGTTTGGGTTTTGTTAGGGTTAGGTTTAGGGTTAGGATTAGGATTAGGGTTTGGGTTAACGTTAGGGTTTTGGTTTGATTTAGGGTTAGGTTTAGGGTTAGCGTTTGGGTTAGGGTTAAGGTTAGGGTTAGCGTTAGAGTTATGGTTAGGGTTTGGGTTAGGGTTAGGTTTAGGGTTAGGGTATGGTTTTGGGTTAGGGTTAGGTTTAGGTTTAGGGTTAGGGTTTGGTTTCTGTTAGGGTTAGGGTTAGGATTAGGGTTAGGTTTAGGGTTAGCGTTAATGTTAGGATTAGTGTTACGGTTAGGGTTAGGGTTAGGGTTTGATTTAGGGTTAGGGTTAGCTATAGGATTAGGGTTTGTGTTAGGTTTAGGTTTAGGGTTTGGGTTATGGTTATGGTTTCAGTATGGTTTAGGGTGAGGGTTAGGGTTAGGGTTTGGGTTAGGGTTAGGTTTAGGGTAAGGGTTTGGGTTAGGGTTAGGGTTAGGGTTATGGTTTGGATTTGGGTTAGAGTTAGGGTTAGGGTTAGGGTTAGGGTTTGCGTTAGGGTTACGGTTAGGATTTGGTTTAGGGTTAGGGTTATAGTTAGGATTAGGGATAGCGTTTCTTTTAGGGTTAGGGTTAGGGTTAGGGATAGGGTTAGGGTTTAGGTTAGGGTTAGGGTAAGGGTTAGGGCTCGGGTTAGTGTTAGGGTTAGGGTTAGGGTTAGGGTTAGGGTTAGCGTTAATGTTAGGATTAGTGTTAGGGTTAGGGTTAGGGTTAGGGTTTGATTTAGGGTTAGGGTTAGAGTTAGGGTTAGGATTAGGGTTAGGTTTAGGGTTAGGTTTAGGACTTGGTTTAGGGTTAGGGTTATAGTTAGGATTAGGGTTAGGGTTTGGCTTAGGGTTAGGGTTAGGGTTAGGGTTTATATTAGGATTAGGGTCAGGGTTAGGGTTAGGGTTAGGGTTAGGGTTAGGGTTTCGGTTTGGATTAGCGTTAGGTTTAGGGTTAGTGTTAGGTTTTGGATTGGGTTAGGTTTAGGGTTAGGGTTTGGGTTAGGGTAAGGGTTTGTGTTAGTGTTAGGTTTAGGTTTAGGGTTAGGTTTAGGATTAGGGTTTGGGTTAGGGTTAGGGTTAGGGTTAGTGTTATGGTTTGGTTTTGGATTGGGTTAAGTTTAGGGTTATTGTTTGGGTTAGGGTTAGGGTCTGAGTTATGGTTAGGGTTAGGGTTAGGATTAGGGTTTGGGTTTGGTTAGGGTTAGGTTTAGGGATAGGATTAGGGTTACGGTAAGGGTTAGGTTTAGGGTTAGGGTTAGGGTTTGTGTTTGGTTTAGGGTAAGGGTTTGGTTTAGGGTTAGTGTTAGTGTTAGGGTTTGGGTTAGGGTTATGGTTAGGGTTTGGGTTTGGGTTAGGTTTAAGGTTAGGGTTAGGGTTTCTGTTGGGTTAGGGTTAGGGTTAGGATTAGGGTTTGGTTTCTGTTAGGGTTTGGGTTAGGGTAAGGGTTTGTGTTAGTGTTAGGTTTAGGTTTAGGGTTAGCGTTAGGGTTAGGGTTTGTTTTAGGGTTAGGTTTAGGGTCAGGTTTAGGGTTAGGTTTTCGATTTGGGTTAGGGTTAGGTTTAGTGTTATGGTTAGGTTTTGGATTGGGTTAGGATTAGGGTTATTGTTATGGTTAGGGTTAGGTTTTCGGTTATGGTTAGGGTTAGGGTTAGAATTAGGGTTTGGGTTTGGTTAGGGTTAGGTTCAGGGTTAGGGTTAGGGTTAGGGTAAGGGTTAGGTTTAGGGTTAGGGTTAGGGTTTGTGTTTGGGTTAGGGTAAGGTTTAGGGTTAGGGTTAGTGTTAGGGTTTGTTTTAAGGTTAGGGTTAGGGTTAAGGTTTGGTTTTGGGTTAGGTTTAGGGTTTGGGTTAGGGTTTCCTTTTTGTTAGGGTTAGGGTTAGGGTTAGGGTTAGGTTTAGGGGTTAGGGTTAGGGTTACTTTTAGGGTTAGGGTTAGGGCTTGGGTTCGGGATAGGGTTAGGGTTAAGGTTTCGTTTGGGTTAGGGTTAGGCTTAGGTTTAGGGTTTGGGATAGGGTTAGGGTTTGGGTTTGGTTTAGGGTTAGGGTTAGAGTTATGGTTAGGGTTAGGGTTAGGGTTAGGGTTTGGGTTAGGGTTAGGGTTAGGGTTTGGTTTTGATTTAGGGTTAAGGTTAGGGTTAGGGTCAGGGTTAGGGTTTGGGTTTGGGTTTGGGTTAGGGTTAGGGTTAGGTTTAGGTTTATGGTTAGGGTTAGGTTAGGGTTAGGGTTAGGGTTAGGTTTAGGGTTAGAGTTAGGGTTTGGGTTAGGGTTAGATTTAGAATTTGGGTTAGGATTAGGGTTAGGGTTAACGTTATGGTTTGGGTTTGATTTAGGGTTAGTTTTAGGGTTAGGGTATGCTTTTGGGTTACGGTTAGGTTTTGGATTAGGGTTAGGGTTTGGTTTAGAATTAGGGTTAGGGTTAGGTTTAGGGTTAATGTTAGGGTTTGGGTTTGATTTAGGGTTAGGTTTAGGGTTAGCGTTTGGGTTAGAGTTAAGTTTAGGGTTAGCGTTAGAGTTATGGTTAGGGTTAGGGTTAGTGTTTGGTTTAGGTTTAGGGTTAGGGTTAGGATTAGGGTTAGCGTTTCTTTTAGGGTTAGGGTTAGGGTTAGGGTTAGGGTAAGGTTTTGGGTTAGTGTTAGGGTTACATTTAGAGTTAGGTTTTGGGTTTACGTTAGGGTTAGGTTTAGGGGTAGGGTTAGGGTTTGGTTTTGGGTTAGGGTTAGGGTTAGGTTTAGGGTTTATTTTAGGATTAGGGTTAGGTATACGGTTAGGGTTTGTGTTAGGTTTAGGTTTAGGGTTTGGGTTATGGTTATGGTTTCAGTTTGGTTTAGGGTTAGGGTTAGGGTTAGGGTTTGGGTTAGGGTTAGGGTTAGGGTTAGGGTAAGTTTTGGGTTAGGGTTTGGGTTAGGGTTATGGTTAGGGTTTGGGTTTGGGTTAGGTTTAAGGTTAGGGTTAGGGTTTCGTTTGGGTTAGGGTTAGGGTTAGGATTAGGGTTTGGTTTCTGTTAGGGTTTGGGTTAGGGTAAGGGTTTGTGTTAGTGTTAGGTTTAGGTTTAGGGTTAGCGTTAGGGTTAGGGTTTGTTTTAGGGTTAGGTTTAGGGTCAGGTTTAGGGTTAGGTTTTCGATTTGGGTTAGGGTTAGGTTTAGTGTTATGGTTAGGTTTTGGATTGGGTTAGGATTAGGGTTATTGTTATGGTTAGGGTTAGGTTTTCGGTTATGGTTAGGGTTAGGGTTAGGATTAGGGTTTGGGTTTGGTTAGGGTTAGGTTCAGGGTTAGGGTTAGGGTTAGGGTAAGGGTTAGGTTTAGGGTTAGGGTTAGGGTTTGTGTTTGGTTTAGGGTAAGGGTTTGGTTTAGGGTTAGTGTTAGTGTTAGGGTTTCGGTTAGGGTTATGGTTAGGGTTTGGGTTTGGCTTAGGTTTAAGGTTAGGGTTAGGGTTTCATTTGGGTTAGGGTTAGGGTTAGGATTAGGGTTTGGTTTAGGTTTAGGTTTAGGGTTAGGTTTAGGTTTAGGGTTAGGGTTTGGTTGAGGGTTAGGGTTAGTGTTAGGAGTTAGGGATTAGGGGTTAGGGTTAGATTTAGGGTTTGGGTTAGGGTTAGGGTTAGAGTTATGGTTAGGGTTAGGGTTAGGGTTAGGGTTTGGGTTTGGGTTAGGGGTTGGGTTAGGGTTAGGGTTAGGGTTAGGTATAGGTTTAGGTTTAGGTTTAGGATTAGGGTTAGGGTTTGCATTAGGGTTAGGGTTAGGATTTGGTTTAGGGTTAGGGTTAGGGTTTGGGTTTGGGTTAGGGGTTGGGTTAGGGCTAGGGTTAGGATTTCGGTTAGGTTTAAAGTTAGAGTTAGGGTTTGGGTTAGGGTTAGTGTTAGGGTTAGTGTTTGGGTTTGGGTTAGGGTAAGGGTTAGGTTTTGGGTTAGGGTTAGGATTTCGGTTAGGTTTAAAGTTAGAGTTAGGGTTTGGGTTAGGGTTAGTGTTAGGGTTAGGGTTTGGGTTTGGGTTAGGGTGAGGGTTAGGGTTAGGGTTTGGTTTTGAGTTAGGGTTAGGGTTAGGGTCAGGGTTTGTGTGTGGGTTAGGGTTAGGTTTAGGGTTAGCGTTTGGGTTATGGTTAGGGTTATGGTTATGTTTAGAGTTTGGTCTAGGGTTAGGTTTAGGGTTAGGGTTTGGTTTTGCGTTAGTGTTATGCTTAGGTTTAGGGTTAGGGTTTGTGTTAGGTTTAGGTTTAGGGTTTGGGTTATGGTTATGTTTTCGTTTTGGTTTACGGTTAGGGTTAGGGTTAGGGTTAGGGTTAGGGTTTGGGTTAGGGTTAGGGTTAGGTAACGGTTGGGTTAGGGTTAGGGTTAGCATTGGGAGCAGGGTTAGAGATAGGGGTTGGGTTTGTGTTAGGGTCAGGGTTACAGTTAAGGTTAGGGTTAGGGTTATTGTTAGTGTTAGGGTTTGGGTTATGGTTAGGGTTAGGGTTATGGTTAGGATTTGGTTTAGGGTTAGGGTTATAGTTAGGATTAGGATTAGGGTTTGTTTTAATGTTAGTGTTAGGGATAGAGTTAGTGTTTGGGTTAGGGTTAGGTTTAGGTTTAGGGCTTGGGTTAGGGTTAGGGTTAGGTTTAGGGTTAGGGTTAATGTTAGGATTAGGGTTAGGGTTAGGGTTAGAGTTTGGTTTAAGGTTAGGGTTAGGTTTAGGGTTAGCGTTAGGGTTAGGGTTAGGATTTGGTTTAGGGTTAGGGTTAGGGTTTGGGTTTGGGTTAGGGGTTGGGTTAGGGTTAGGGTTAGGATTTCGGTTAGGTTTAAAGTTAGAGTTAGGGTTTGGGTTAGGGTTAGTGTTAGTGTTAGGCTTTGGGTTTGGGTTAGGGTAAGGGTTAGGTTTTGGGTTAGGGTTAGGATTTCGGTTAGGTTTAAATTTAGAGTTAGGGTTTGGGTTAGGGTTAGTGTTAGGGTTAGGGTTTGGGTTTGGGTTAGGGTAAGGGTTAGGTTTTAGGTTAGGGTTAGGGTTAGGTTTAGGTTTAGGGTTAGGTTTAGGGTTAGGGTTAGTGTTAGGGTTAGGGTTAGGGTTAGGGTTAGGTTTAGGTTTAGGTTTAGGTTTAGGATTAGGGTTAGGGTTTGCATTAGGGTTAGGGTTACGGTTTGGGTTAGGGTTAGGTTAGGGTTAGCTTTAGGATTTGGGTTTGGGTTAGGGTTAGTGTTTGGTTTAGGGTTAGGGTTAAGGTTATTGTTTGTGTTAGGTTTAGGGTTAGGGTTAGGGTTTGGGTTAGGGTTAGGGTTAGGATTAGGGTTTGGTTTCTGTTAGGATTAGGGTTAGGGTTAGGTTTTGGTTTTGGGTTAGCGTTAGTTTTAGGGTTAGGGTTAGGGTTAGTGTTAGGGGTTAGGGTGAGGGTTAGGGTTAGGGTTAGGTTTAGGTTTAGGGTTAGGGTTAGATTTAGGGTTTGGTTTAGGGTAAGGTTTAGGGTTAGGGTTAATGTTTCGTTTGGGTTAGGGTTAGGGTTAGGATTAGGTTTTGGGTTAGGTTTAGGGTGTGGGTTGGTTTATGGTTAGGGTTAGAGTTTTGGTTAGGGTTAGGGTTAGGATTTAGGTTAGTTTTAGAGGTAGTGTTAGGGTTTGGATTAGGGTTAGCGTTAAGTTTAGTTTTGGGTTTGGGTTAGGGTAAGGGTTAGGTTTTGGGTTTGGATTAGGGTTAGGGTTAGGTTTAGCGTTAGGGTTTGGTTTTGAGTTAGGGTTAGGGTTAGGGTCAGGGTTTGGGTTTGGGTTAGGGTTAGGTTTAGGGTTAGCGTTTGGGTTAGGGTTTGGGTTATGTTTATGTTTAGAGTTTGGTCTAGGGTTAGGTTTAGGGTTAGGGTTTGATTTTGCCTTAGTGTTATGCTTAGGTTTAGGGTTAGGGTTTGTGTTAGGTTTAGGTTTAGGGTTTGGGTTATGGTTATGTTTTCGTTTTGGTTTACGGTTAGGGTTAGGGTTAGGGTTAGGGTTAGGGTTTGGGTTAGGGTTAGGGTTAGGTAACGGTTGGGTTAGGGTTAGGATTAGCGTTAGGTTCAGGGTTAGGGATAGGTGTTGGGTTTGTGTTAGGGTCAGGGTTACAGTTAAGGTTAGAGTTAGGATTATTGTTAGTGTTAGGGTTTGGGTTATGGTTAGGGTTAGGGTTATGGTTAGGATTTGGTTTAGGGTTAGGGTTATAGTTAGGATTAGGATTAGGTTTTGTTTTAATGTTAGTGTTAGGGATAGAGTTAGTGTTTGGGTTAGGGTTAGGTTTAGGGTTAGGGCTTGGGTTAGGGTTAGGGTTAGGTTTAGGGTAAGGGTTAATGTTAGGATTAGGGTTAGAGTTAGGGTTAGAGTTTGGTTTAAGGTTAGGGTTAGGTTTAGGATTAGCGTTAGGGTTAGTGTTAGGATTTGGTTTAGGGTTAGGGTTAGGGTTTGGGTTTGGGTTAGGGGTTGGGTTAGGGTTAGGGTTAGGATTTCGGTTAGGTTTAAAGTTAGAGTTAGGGTTTGGGTTAGGGTTAGTTTTAGGGTTAGGGTTTGGGTTTGGGTTAGGGTAAGTGTTTGGTTTTGGGTTAGGGTTAGGATTTCGGTTAGGTTTAAATTTAGAGTTAGGGTTTGGGTTAGGGTTAGTGTTAGGGTTAGGGTTTGGGTTAGGGTTAGGGTTAGGGTTAGGTTTAGGTTTAGGGTTAGTTTTAGGGTTAGGGTTAGTGTTAGGGTTAGGGTAAGGGTTAGGGTTAGGGTAAGAGTTAGGGTTAGAATTGGAGTTTGGGTTAGGTTTAAGGTTAGGGTTAGGGTTAGGGTTTGGGTTAGGTTATGGTTAGGGTTAGGTTTAGGTTTAGGGTTAGGTTTAGGGTTAGGGTTAGTGTTAGGGTTAGGGTTAGGGTTAGGGTTAGGGTTAGGTTTAGGTTTAGGTTTTGGTTTAGGATTAGGGTTAGGGTTTGCATTAGGGTTAGGGTTACGGTTTGGGTTAGGGTTAGGTTAGGGTTAGCTTTAGGATTTGGGTTTGGTTTAGGGTTAGTGTTTGGTTTAGGGTTAGGGTTAAGGTTATTGTTTGTGTTAGGTTTAGGGTTAGGGTTAGGGTTTGGGTTAGGGTTAGGGTTAGGATTAGGGTTTGGTTTCTGTTAGGGTTAGGGTTATGGTTAGGTTTTGGTTTTGGGTTAGCGTTAGTTTTAGGGTTAGGGTTAGGGTTAGGGTTAGGGGTTAGGGTGAGGGTTAGTGTTAGGGTTAGGTTTAGGTTTAGGGTTAGGGTTAGGTTTAGGGTTTGGGTTAGGGTAAGTTTTAGGGTTAGGGTTAATGTTTCGTTTGGGTTAGGGTTAGGGTTAGGATTAGGTTTTGGGTTAGGTTTAGGGTTTGGGTTTGGTTTATGGTTAGGGTTAGAGTTTTGGTTAGGGTTAGGGTTAGGGTTAGGTTTTGGGTTAGCGGTTGGGTTAGGGTTAGGGTTAGGATTTAGGTTAGTTTTAGAGGTAGTGTTAGGGTTTGGATTAGGGTTAGCGTTAAGTTTAGTTTTGGGTTTGGGTTACGGTAAGGGTTAGGTTTTGGGTTTGGATTAGGGTTAGGGTGAGTTTTATCGTTAGGGTTTGGTTTTGAGTTAGGGTTAGGGTTAGGGTCAGGGTTTGGGTTTGGGTTAGGGTTAGGTTTAGGGTTAGCGTTTGGGTTAGGGTTTGGGTTATGGTTATGTTTAGAGTTTGGTCTAGGGTTAGGTTTAGGCTTAGGGTTTGGTTTTGCCTTAGTGTTATGCTTAGGTTTAGGGTTAGGGTTTGTGTTAGGTTTAGGTTTAGGGTTTGGGTTATGGTTATGTTTTCGTTTTGGTTTACGGTTAGGTTTAGGGTTAGGGGTAGGGTTAGGGTTTGGGTTACGGTTAGGATTAGCGTTAGGTTGAGGGTTAGGGATAGGGGTTGGGTTTGTGTTAGGGTCAGGGTTACAGTTAAGGTTAGGGTTAAGATTATTGTTAGTGTTAGGGTTTGGGTTATGGTTATGGTTAGGGTTATGGTTAGGATTTGGTTTAGGGTTAGGGTTATAGTTAGGATTAGGATTAGGGTTTGTTTTAATGTTAGTGTTAGGGATAGAGTTAGTGTTTGGGTTACGGTTAGGTTTAGTGTTAGGGCTTGGGTTAGTGTTAGGGTTAGGTTTAGGGTTAGGGTTAATGTTAGGATTAGGGTTAGGGTTAGGGTTAGAGTTTGGTTTAAGGTTAGGGTTAGGTTTAGGATTAGCGTTAGGGTTAGGGTTAGGATTTGGTTTAGGGTTAGGTTTAGGGTTTGGGTTTGGGTTAGGGGTTGGGTTAGGGTTAGGGTTAGGATTTCGGTTAGGTTTAAAGTTAGAGTTAGGGTTTGGGTTAGGGTTAGGGTTAGGGTTATGGTTTGGGTTTGGGTTAGGGTAAGTGTTAGGTTTTGGGTTAGGGTTAGGATTTCGGTTAGGTTTAAATTTAGAGTTAGGGTTTGGGTTAGGGTTAGTTTTAGGGTTAGGGTTTGGGTTTGGGTTAGAGTTAGGGTTAGGTTTTGGGTTAGGGTTAGGGTTAGGGTTAGGTTTAGGTTTAGGGTTAGGTTTAGGGTTAGGGTTAGTGTTAGGGTTAGGGTGAGGGTTAGGGTTAGGATAAGAGTTAGGGTTAGAATTGGTGTTTGGGTTAGGTTTAAGGTTAGGGTTAGGGTTAGGGTTTGGGTTAGGTTAGGGTTAGGGTTAGGTTTAGGTTTAGGGTTAGGTTTAGGGTTAGGGTTAGTGTTAGGGTTAGTGTTAGGGTTAGGGTTAGGGTTAGGTTTAGGTTTAGGTTTAGGTTTAGGATTAGGGTTAGGGTTTGCATTAGGGTTAGGGTTACGGTTTGCGTTAGGGTTAGGTTAGGGTTAGCTTTAGGATTTGGGTTTGGGTTAGGGTTAGTGTTTGGTTTGGGGTTAGGGTTAAGGTTATTGTTTGTGTTAGGTTTAGGGTTAGGGTTAGGGTTTGGGTTAGGGTTAGGGTTAGGATTAGGGTTTGGTTTCTGTTAGGGTTAGGGTTAGGGTTAGGTTTTGGTTTTGGGTTAGCGTTAGTTTTAGGGTTAGGGTTAGGGTTAGGGTTAGGGGTTAGGGGGAGGGTTAGTGTTAGGGTTAGGTTTAGGTTTAGGGTTAGGTTTAGGTTTAGGGTTTGGGTTAGGGTAAGTTTTAGGGTTAGGGTTAATGTTTCGTTTGGGTTAGGGTTAGGGTTAGGATTAGGTTTTGGGTTAGGTTTAGGGTTTGGGTTTGGTTTATGGTTAGGGTTAGAGTTTTGGTTAGGGTTAGGGTTAGGGTTAGGTTTTGGGTTAGCGGTTGGGTTAGGGTTAGGTTTAGGATTTAGGTTAGTTTTAGAGGTAGTGTTAGGGTTTGGATTAGGGTTAGCGTTAAGTTTAGTTTTGGGTTTGGGTTAGGGTAAGGGTTAGGTTTTGGGTTTGGATTAGGGTTAGGGTGAGGTTTAGCGTTAGGGTTTGGTTTTGAGTTAGGGTTAGGGTTAGGGTCAGGGTTTGGGTTTGGGTTAGGGTTAGGTTTAGGGTTAGCGTTTGGGTTAGGGTTTGGGTTATGGTTATGTTTAGAGTTTGGTCTAGGGTTAGGTTTAGGGTTAGGGTTTGGTTTTGCCTTAGTGTTATGCTTAGGTTTAGGGTTAGGGTTTGTGTTAGGTTTAGGTTTAGGGTTTGGGTTATGGTTATGTTTTCGTTTTGGTTTACGGTTAGGGTTAGGGTTAGGGTTAGGGTTAGGGTTTGGGTTAGGGTTAGGGTTAGGTAACGGTTGGGTTAGGGTTAGGGTTAGCGTTAGGTTCAGGGTTAGGGATAGGGGTTGGGTTTGTGTTAGGGTCAGGGTTACAGTTAAGGTTAGGGTTAGGATTATTGTTACTGTTAGGGTTTGGGTTATGGTTAGGGTTAGGTTTATGGTTAGGATTTGGTTTAGGGTTAGGGTTATAGTTAGGATTAGGATAAGGGTTTGTTTTAATGTTAGTGTTAGGGATAGAGTTAGTGTTTGGGTTAGGGTTAGGTTTAGGGTTAGGGCTTGGGTTAGGGTTAGGGTTAGGTTTAGGGTTAGGGTTAATGTTAGGATTAGGGTTAGGGTTAGGGTTAGAGTTTGGTTTAAGGTTAGGGTTAGGTTTAGGGTTAGGGTTAGGGTTAGGGTTAGGTTTAGGGGTTAGCGTTAGGGTTACGGTTAGGGCTTGGGTTCGGGATAGGGTTAGGGTTAAGGTTTCGTTTGGGTTAGGGTTAGGCTTAGGTTTAGGGTTTGTGATAGGGTTAGGGTTTGGGTTTGGTTTAGGGTTAGGGTTAGAGTTATGGTTAGGGTTAGGGTTAGGGTTAGGGTTTGGGTTAGGGTTAGGGTTAGGGTTTGGTTTTGATTTAGGGTTAAGGTTAGGGTTAGGGTCAGGGTTAGGGTTTGGGTTTGGGTTTGAGTTAGGGTTAGGGTTAGCGTTTGGGTTAGGGTTAGGGTTACGTTTATGTTTATAGTTTGGGTTAGGGTTAGGGTTAGGTTTAGGGTTAGGGTTAGGGTTAGGGTTAGAGTTTGGTTTAGGGTTAGGGTTAGAGTTAGGGTTAGGATTAGGGTTAGCGTTAGGGTTAGGGTTAGGATTTGGTTTAGGGTTAGGGTTATAGTTAGGATTAGGGTTAGGGTTTGGCTTAGGGTTAGGGTTAGGGTTAGGGTTAATGTGAGGATTAGAGTCAGGTTTAGGGTTAGCGTTAGTGTTAGGTTAGGTTAGGTTTTGGGTTAGGGTTAGGGTTAGGTTTAGGAATAGGTTTAGGATTACGATTAGGGATAGGTTTAGGGTTAGAGTTACGGTATGGGTTATCGTTCGGGTAGGGTTAGGATTAGGGTCTGGGTTTGGTTACGGTTAGGTTTAGGGTTAGGGTTACGGTTAGGGTTAGGTTTAGGGTTAGGGTTAGGGTTTGGTTTTGGGTAGGGGTAGGGTTTGCGTTTGCGTTAGGGTTAGGTTTATGTTTAGAGTTAGGGTTAGGTTTAGGGTTTGGGTTAGGGAAATATTTAGGGATAGGTTAAGGGTTTCAGTGTGGGTTAGGGTTAGTGTTAGGTTTAGGTTTAGGTTTAGCGTTAGGGTTAGGGTTTGTTTTAGGTTTACCGTTAGGGTCAGGTTTAGGGTTAGGTTTTCGATTTGGGTTAGGGTTAGGTTTAGGGTTATGGTTAGGTTTTGGATTGGGTTAGGATTAGGGTTATTGTTATGGTTAGGGTTAGGGTAAGGGTTAGGTTTAGGGTTAGGGTTTGTGTTTGGGTTAGGGTAAAGTTAAGGGTTAGGGTTAGTGTTAGGGTTTGTTTTAAGGTTAGGGTTAGGCTTAGGGTTAGTGTTTGGTTTTGGGTTAGGTTTAGGGTTAGGGTTAGGGTATCCTTTGGGTTAGGGTTAGGGTTAGGGTTAGGGTAAGGTTTAGGGGTTAGGGTTAGGGTTAGGGTTAGGGTTAGGGCTTGGGTTCTGGATAGGGTTAGGGTTAAGGATTCGTTTGTGTTTGGGTTAGGCTTAGGGTTAGGGTTTGGGATAAGGTTAGGGTTTGGGTTTGGTTTAGGGTTAGGGTTAGAGTTATGGTTAGGGTTAGGGTTAGGGTTTGGGTTAGGGTTAGGGTTAGGGTTAGGGTTTGGGTTAGGGTTTGGTTTTGATTTAGGTTTAAGGTTAGGGTTAGGGTCAGGTTTAGGGTTTGGGTTTGGGTTAGGGTTAGGTTTAGGGTTAGCGTTTGGTTTAGGGTTAGGTTTATGGTTATGTTTAGAGTGTGGGTTAGGGTTAGGTTTAGGGTTAGGGTTTGGTTTTGGCTTAGGGTTATGCTTAGGTTTAGGGTTAGGGTTTTTGTTAGGTTTATTTTTAGTTTTTGGGTTATGGTTATGTTTTCGGTTTGGTTTACGGTTAGGGTTAGGGTTAGGTTTAGGGTTAGCATTTGGGTTAGGGTTAGGGTTATGGTTATGTTTAGAGTTTGGGTTAGGGTTAGGTTTAGGGTTAGGGTTTGGTTTTGCCTTAGGGTTATGCTTAGGTTTAGGGTTAAGGTTTTTGTTAGGTTTAGGTTTAGGGTTTGGGTTATGGTTATGTTGTCGGTTTGGTTTACGGTTAGGGTTAGGGTTAGGTTTAGGGTTAGCGTTTGGGTTAGGGTTAGGGTTATGGTT
This sequence comes from Eospalax fontanierii, assembly GCA_035773235.1. Classification (NCBI taxonomy): domain Eukaryota; kingdom Metazoa; phylum Chordata; class Mammalia; order Rodentia; family Spalacidae; genus Eospalax; species Eospalax fontanierii. The sequence goes on along the minus strand of JAJHUQ010000044.1, from coordinate 2,716,851 downwards.
ATGTTTAGAGTTTGGGTTAGGGTTAGGTTTAGGGTTAGGGTTTGGTATTGGCTTAGGGTTATGCTTAGGTTTAGGGTTAAGGTTTTTGTTAGGTTTAGGTTTAGGGTTTGGGTTATGGTTATGTTTTCGGTTTGTTTTACGGTTAGGGTTAGGGTTTGGTTTAGGTTTAAGGTTAGGGTTAGGGTTAGGGTTAGGGTTTGGTTGGGCGTTAGGGTTAGTGTTAGGAGTTAGGGATAAGGGGTTAGGGTTAGTTTTAGAGTTTGGGTTAGGGTTAGGTTTAGAGTTATCGTTAGGTTTAGGGTTAGGGTTAGGGCTTGGGTTAGGTGTTTGGTTAGGGTTAGGGTTAGGATTTCCGTTAGATTTAGAGTTAGGGTTAGGGTTTTGGTTAGGTTTAGCGTTATGGTTAGGGTTTGGGTTTGGGTTAGGGTAAGGTTTAGGTTTTGCGTTTGGATTAGGGTTAGGGTGAGGGTTAGGGTTAGGGTTTGGTTTTGAATTAGGTTTATGGTTAGGGGAAGGGTCAGTGTTAGGGTTTGGGTTTGGGTTAGGGTTAGGTTTGGGGTTTGCGTTTGGGTTAGGGTTAGGTTTACGTTTATGTTTATAGCTTGGGTTAGGGTTAGGTTTAGGGTTAGGGTTTGGTTTTGGCTTAGGGTTAGGCTTAGGTTTAGGGTTAGGTTTTGTGTTAGGTTTAGGGTTTTTTGTTATGGTTATGTTTTGGTTTGGTTTAGGGTTAGGGTTAGGTTTAGGGTTTGGTTTCGGGTTAGGGTTAGGTAAGTGTTGGGTTAGGGTTAGGGTTAGCGTTAGGGTCACTGTAAGTGATAGGGGTCTGGTTTGTGTTAGGGTTAGGGTTAGAGTTAAGGTTAGGGTTAGGATTATTGTTAATGTTAGGGTTTGGGTTAGGGTTAGGGTTAGGGTTATGTTTAGGATTTGGTTAGGGTTAGGGTTAGGGTTATGGTTAGGATTTGGTTTAGGGTTAGGGTTATAGTTAGGATTAGGGTTGGGGTTTGTTTTAGGGTTAGGTTTAGGGATAGGGTTAGTGTTTGGGTTAGGGTTAGGGTTAGGGTTAGGGTTTGGGTTATGGTTAGCGTTAGGTTAAGGCTTAGGGTTAATGTTAGGATTAGGGTTAGGATTTGGCTTAGGGTTAGGGTTAGGGTTAGGATTAATTTTAGGATTAGGGTCAGGGTTAGGGTTAGGGCTAGGGTTAGGTTAGGTTAGGGCCTGGGTTAGGGTTAGAGTTATGTTTAGGGATAGGTTTAGGATTAGCATTAATGTTAGGGTTAGAGTTTCGGTATGGGTTATGGTTCGGGTAGGGTTAGGATTAGGGTTTGGGTTTGGTTACGGTTAGGTTTAGAGTTAGGATTACGTTTAGGGTTAGGTTTAGGTTTAGGGTTAGGGTTTGGGTTAGGGGTAGGGTTAGGGTTTGGGTTAGGGTAATATTTAGGGTTAGGTTAAGGGTTTCGGTTTGGGTTAGGGTTAGGGTTAGGGTTAGGGTTAGGGTTAGGGTTAGGGTTAGGGTTAGGTTTAGGTTTAGGTTAGCGTTAGGGTTAGGGTTTGGGTTAGGGTTAGGGTTAGGTTCAGGTTTAGGGTTAGGTTTTCGATTTGGTTTAGGGTTAGGTTTAGTGTTATGTTTAGGTTTTGGATTGGGTTAGGTTTAGGGTTATTGTTATGGTTAGGGTTAGTTTTTCAGTTATGCTTAGGGTTAGGGTTAGGATTAGGGTTTGGGTTTGGTTAGGGTTAGGGTTAGGTTTAGTGTTAGGGTTAGGGTTAGGGTAAGGGTTAGGTTTAGGGTTAGGGTTAGGATTTGTGTTTGGGTTAGGGTAAGGTTTAGGGTTAGGGTTAGTGTTAGGGATTCTT
>JAJHUQ010000044.1:2707500-2712500 GCA_035773235.1 Eospalax fontanierii | reverse complement strand
GTTAGGGTTAGGGTTAGGATTACGGTTTGTTTTAGGTTTAGGGTTAGGGATAGGGTTAGGGTTTGGGTTACAGTTAGGGTTAGGGTTAGGTCTTGGGTTAGGGTTAGGATTAGGGTTAGGGTTAGGGTTAAAGTTAGGATTAGGGTTAGGGTTAGGGTTAGGGTTAGGTTTAGGGTTAAGGTTTGGGTTTAGTTTAGGTTTAGGGTTATGGTTAGGGTTTCGTTTGAGTTAGGGTTAGGGTTAGTGTTATTGTTAGGGCTTGGGTTAGGGTTAGGGTGAGGATTAGGGTTTGGGTTTTGGGTTAGGTTTAGTTTTAGGATAAGGGTTTTTTTTCTGTTAGGGTTAAGGTTAGGGATAGGATTAGGCTTTGGTTTAGGTTTAGGGTTAGGGTTAGGGTTAGGGTTAGAGTTTGGTTGAGGGTTAGGGTTAATGTTAGGGGTTAGGGGTTAGGGGTTGTGGTTAGAGTTAGGGTTTGGGTTAGGGATAGGGTTATGGTTAGGGTTAGTGTTTGGTTTAGGGTTAGGGTTAGATTTAGGGTTAAGGTTTGGTTTAGGGTTCGGCTTCAGGTTAGGGATAGGGTTCGGGTTAGAGCTAGGGTTTGGGTTTGGGTTAGGTTTATGTTTAGGATTAGGGTTAGGGTTTGGATTAAGGTTAGGATTACGGTTTGAGTTAGGGTTAGGGTAGGGTTAGCGTTAGGATTTGGTTTGGGTTAGGGTTAGCGTTTGTTTTAGGGTTAGGCTTAAGGTGATTGTTTGTGTTAGGTTTAGGGTTAAGGTTAGGATTTGGGTTAGGGTTAGTTTTAGGATTAGGGTTTGGGTTAAGTTTAGAGTAAGGGTTAGGTTAGGTTTTTGTTTTGGGTTAGGGTTAGGGTTAGGGTTTGGATTAGGTTTATGATTAGGTTTTGTTTTATGGTTAGTGTTAGGGTTAGGGTTTGGTTTGGGTTAGGGTTAGGGATAGGGTTAGGGTTAAGGTTAATGTTAGTATTAGGGTTAGGCTTAGTCTTCGGGTTTGGGTTAGGGTTAGGGTTAGGCTTAGTGTTAGGATATGGGTTGGGGTTAGTGTTAGGGTTAGGGTTAGGATTTGATTTAGGGTTAGCATTATAGTTAGGATTAGGGTTAGGGTTTGGTTTAGGGTTAACGTTAAGGTTAGGGTTTGTGTTAGGGTTAGGGTTAGGGTTAGGGTTAGGTTTAGGGTATTATGATTATGGTTAGGGTTTGGGTTAGGGTTGGGTTAAGGTTAGGGTTAGGTTTTGGTTTGGGTTAGGGTTTGCGTTAGGGTTAGAGTTAGGTTTAGGGTTAGGTTTTGGGTTAGGGTTAGGGTTAGATTTAGGGTTAGTGTTAGGGTTTGGTTTTGGGTTAGAGTTAGGGTTAGGGTTAGCTTTAGGGTCAGGGTTAGGGTTTGGTTTTGGGTTAGTGTTAGGGTTAGGTTTAGGTTAAGGATTTGGGTTATGGTTATGGTTTCGGTTTGATTTAGGGTTAGGTTTAGGGTTAGGGTTAGGCCTGGGTTAGAGTTTGGGTTAGGGTTAGGGAAAGGGTTGGGTTAGGGTTAGGGTTAGGGTTAGGGTTAGCGTTAGGGTCAGGGTTAGGGATAGGGGTTGGATTTGGGTTAGGGTTAGGGTTAGAATTAGGGTTAGGGTTAGGATAAGTGTTAGTGTTAGGGTTTGGGTTAGGGTTAGGTTTAGGGTTGTGGTTAGGATTTGGGTTAGGGTTAGGGTTATAGTTACGATTAGGGTTACGATTTGTTTTAGGTTTAGGGTTAGGGATAGGGTTAGGGTTTGGGTTACAGTTAGGGTTAGGGTTAGGTCTTGGGTTAGGGTTAGGTTTAGGGTTAGGGTTAGGGTTAGGGTTTGGTTTTGGGTTAGGGTTAGTGTTAGGGTTAGGATTAGTGTTAGGGTTTGTTTTAGCGTAAGGATTAGGTATTGGGTTAGGGTTAGGGTTACGGTTAGGGTTAGGGTTAGGTTTAGGGTTAGGGTTAGGGTTAAGGTTTGGGTTTGGTTTAGGTTTAGGGTTATGGTTAGGGTTTCGTTTGAGTTAGGGTTAGGGTTAGGGTTTGGGTTAGGGTTAGGGTTAGGGTTAGGGTTTGGGTTTGCGTTAGGTTTAGTTTTAGGTATAGGGTTTTTTTTCTGTTAGGGTTAGGGTTAGGGATAGGTTTAGGTTTTGGTTTAGGTTTAGGGTTAGGGTTAGTGTTAGGGTTTGGGTTAGGGTTAGGGTTAGGGTTAGGTTTTGGGTTACGTTTAGAATTAGAGTTAGGGTTAGGGTTTGGGTTTGGGTTAGAGTTAGGTTTAGGGTTAGGGTTAGGGTTTGTGTTTGGGTTAGGTTTACGGTTAGGTTTAGGTTTAGGATTAGGGTTTGGGTTTGGATTAGGGTTTGAGTTAGTGTTAGAGTAGGGTTAGCGTTAGGATTTGGGTTAGGGTTACGGTTAGGATTAGGGTTTGTGCTTGTGTTAGGGTAAGGGTTAAGGTTAGGGTTAGGGTTAGGGTTAGGGTTAGGGTTAGGGTTAGGGTTAGGGTTAGGATTACGGTTTGTTTTAGGTTTAGGGTTAGGGATAGGGTTAGGGTTTGGGTTACAGTTAGGGTTAGGGTTAGGTCTTGGGTTAGGGTTAGGATTAGGGTTAGGGTTAGGGTTAAAGTTAGGATTAGGGTTAGGGTTAGGGTTAGGGTTTGCGTTAGGGTTAGCGTTTGAGTTAGGGTTAGGATTAGGGTTAGGGTTAGTGTTAGGGTTAAAGTTAGGATTAGGGTTAGGTTTAGGGTTATGGTTAGGTTTTGGATTGGTTTTCGTTTAGCGTTAGGGTTAGGGTTAGGGTTTGGTTTAGGTTTAGGTTTAGGGTTAGGGTTAGGGTTACGGTTTGGGTTAGGGTTAGGACTTAGGTTTGGTTTAGCGTAAGGGTTAGGGTTAGGGTTAGTGTTAGTGTTAGGGTTTGGTTAGGGTTAGTATTAGGGTTAGGGTTAGGGTTTGGGTTTAGGTTAGGGTTAGTGTTAGGGTTATTGTTAGGGTTAGGGTTAGGTTTAGGGTTAGGATTAGGTTAAGGGTTAGGTTTTGTTTTTTTGTTAGGGTTAGCGTTAGGGTTAGTGTAAGGGTTAGGGTTTCATTTAGTTTTACGATTAGGATTAGGGTTTGGGTTTGGGTCTGGGTTAGGGTTATGGTTAGGGTTAGGGTTAGGGTTAGGTTTATGGTTTGGGTAAGGTTTAGGCTTAGGGTTTGGTTTAGGGTTAGGGTTAGGGTTAGGGTTAGGGTTAGGGTGAGGGTTAGGTTTATGGTTTGGGTAAGGTTTAGGCTTAGGGTTTGGTTTAGGGTTATGGTTAGGGTTAGGATTAGGGTTAGGGTTTGGGTTTGGGGTAGGGTTAAGTTTAGGGTTAGTGTTTGTGTTAGGGTTACAGTTTGGGTTATGGTTAGGTTTTGGGTTAATGTTAGGATTAGGGTTAGGGTTAGTGTTAGTTTAGGGTTAGGGTTAGGGTTATGGTTAGGGATTGGATTAGGTTTAGGGTTTGGTTTAGGGTTTGGGTTAGGGTTAGGGTTAGGATTAGGGTTTGGGTTAGGGTTAGGGTTTGGTTTAGGGATATGGTTAGGGTTAGGGTTTGAGTTAGAATTAGGTTCAGGGTAAGGGTTAGGGTAAGGGTTAGGGTTAGGTTTAGGGTTAGGGTTAGGTTTAGGGTTAGGGTTAGGTTTAGAGTTAGGGTTAGGGTTTGGTTTGGGTTAGGGTAAGGTTAAGGTTTAGGGTCAGTGTGAATGTTAAGTTTTGTGTTTCAGTTAGGGTTAGGGTTAGCGTTAGGGTTACGATTAGGGTTTGGTTTAGGGTTAGGCTTAGGTTTAGGGTTAGGGTTAGGGTTAGGTGTAGGGTTAGGGTTTGTGTTAGGTTTAGGTTTAGGATTTGGGTTATGGTTATGGTTTCGGTTTGGTTTAGGGTTAGGTTTAGTGTTAGGGTTACGCCTGGGTTAGGGTTTGGGTTAGGGTTAGGGTTAGGGTAAGGGTTGGGTTAGGGTTAGGGTTAGGGTTAGCGTTAGGGTCAGGGTTAGGGATGGGGCTTGGGTTTGGGTTAGGGTTAGGTTTAGAGTTAGGGTTAGGGTTAGGATTAGTGTTAGTGTTAGGGTTTGGGTTACGGTTAGGGTTAGGGTTATGGTTAGGATTTGGGTTAGGGTTAGTGTTAGGGTTCGGGTTATTGTTTGGGTTAGGGTTAGGGTTAGGATTAGGGTTAGGGTTAGGGTTAGGGTTAGGATTACGGTTTGTTTTAGGTTTAGGGTTAGGGATAGGGTTAGGGTTTGGGTTACACTTAGGGTTAGGGTTAGGTCTTGGGTTAGGGTTAGGATTAGGGTTAGGGTTAGGGTTAAAGTTAGGATTAGGGTTAGGGTTAGGGTTAGGGTTTGCGTTAGGGTTAGCGTTTGAGTTAGGGTTAGGATTAGGGTTAGGGTTAGTGTTAGGGTTAAAGTTAGGATTAGGGTTAGGTTTAGGGTTATGGTTAGGTTTTGGATTGGTTTTCCTTTAGCGTTAGGGTTAGGGTTAGGGTTTGGTTTAGGTTTAGGGTAAGGGTTAGGGTTAGGGTTAGTGTTAGTGTTAGGGTTTGGGTTAGGGTTAGGATTAGAGTTAAGGTTAGGGTTTGGGTTTAGGTTAGGGTTAGTGTTAGGGTTATTTTTAGGGTTAGGGTTAGGTTTAGGGTTAGGATTAGGTTAAGGGTTAGGTTTTGTTTTTTTGTTAGTGTTAGCGTTAGGGTTAGTGTAAGGGTTGGGGTTTCATTTAGTTTTACGATTAGGATTAGGGTTTGGGTTTGGGTCTGGGTTAGGGTTATGGTTAGGGTTAGGGTTAGGGTTAGGTTTATGGTTTGGGTAAGGTTTAGGCTTAGGGTTTGGTTTAGGGTTAGGGTCAGTGTGAATGTTAAGTTTTGTGTTTCAGTTAGGGTTAGGGTTTGCGTTAGGGTTAGGATTAGGGCTAGCTTTTGGGTAAGAGTTAGGTTAAGATTATGGTTTGGGTTAGGCATACGTTTAGGGTTAGGGTTAGGGTTTGGTTTAG
>JAJHUQ010000044.1:2687500-2692500 GCA_035773235.1 Eospalax fontanierii | reverse complement strand
TTAGGGTTAGGTTTAGGGTTAGGGTTAGGGTTAGGTTTTGGGTTAGGGTTAGGGGTAGGTTTAGGGTTAGTGTGAGGGTTTGGTGTTGGGGTAGTGTTAGCGTTATCTTTAGGATTAGGGCCAGGGTTAGGGTTTGGTTTTGGGTTAGTGTTAGGGTTAGGTTTAGGTTTAGGGTTAGGGTTTGTGTTAGGTTTAGGGTTAGGGTTAGGGTTTGGTGTAGGGTTAGGTTAGGATTAGGGTTTTGGTTAGGGTTAGGGTTTGGGTTAGGGTTAGGGTTAGGGTTAGGGTAACGGTATGAGTAGGATTAGGGTCACGGTTAGGGTTAGGGTTAGGGTTAGGTTCAGGTTTAGGGTTAGGGTTAGTTTTAGGGTTAGGGTTAGGGTTAGGTTTAGCGTTATGGTTATGGTTATGGTTTGGTTTAGGTTTAGGTTAGGTTTAGGGTTAGGGTTTGGGTTTGGGTTACGGTAAGTTTAAGGGTTAGGGTCAGTGTGAGTGTTAAGTTTTGGGTTTCGGTTAGGGTTAGGGTTACGGTTTTGTTTAGGGTCAGGGTTAGGGTTAGGGTTAGGGGTTAGGGATTAACGGTTAGAGTTAAGGTTAAAGTTAGGGTTTGGGTTAGGGTTAGGGTTAGGTTTAGAGTTTGGATTAGAGTTAGGTTTAGGATTAGGGTTTGTGTTAGGGTTAGCGTTATAGTTGGGATGAGGGTTAGGGTTTGGGTTATGTTTAGGGTTAGGGTTAGGGTAAGCGTTAGGTTTAGGGTTAGGGTTAGGGTTTGTGTTTGGGTTAGGGTAAAGTTTAGGGTTAGGGTTAGTGTTAGGGTTTGTTTTAAGTTTAGGGTTAGGGTTAGGGTTAGGGTTAGGGTTAGGATTTGGATTTGGGTTAGGTTTAGGTTTAGGTTTAGGGTTAGGGTTTCGTTTCTGTTAGGGTTAGGGTTAGGGTTAGGGTTTGGTTTAATTTTAGGGTTAGGGTTAGGGTTTGGTTGAGGGTTAGGGTTAGTGTTAGGGGTTAGGGCTTAGGGTTTAGGGTTAGAGTTAGGATTTGGGTTAGGGTTAGGGTTAGTGTTTGGGTTAGGGTTAGTGTTAGTGTTTGGGTTACGGTTAGGGTTAGGGTTAGGTTTAGGACTAGGGTTAGGGTTTGGGTTTGGGTTAGGGTTAGGTTTAGGACTAGGGTTACGGTTTCTGTTTGGGTTAGGTTTAGGGTTAGGTTTAGGTTTAGGGTTAGGGATAGGGTTTGGAATAGGGTTAGGGTTAGAGTTAGATTATGTTTAGGGTTTCGTGTTGGTTTAGATTTAGGTTTAGGGTTAGCGTTAGGTTTTCGATTGGGTTAGGGTTAGGGTTAGGGTTAGGGTTAGGGTTTCGGTTAGGGTTAGGGTTAGGTTTAGGTTTAGGGTTAGGGTTTGGTTTAGGATTAGGGTTTGGGTTAGGGTTCGCGTTATAGTTAGGATTAGGGTTAGGGTTTGGGTTATGTTTAGGATTCGGGTTAGGGTTAGGGTAAGCGTTAGGTTTAGGGTTATGGTTAGGGTTTGTGTTTGGATTAGGGTAAGGTTTAGGGTTAGGGTTAGTGTTAGGGTTTGTTTTAAGTTTAGGGTTAGAGTTAGGGTTAGGGTTAGGATTTCGGTTAGGTTTAGGTTTAGGTTTAGGTTTAGGTTTAGGTTTAGGGTTTCGTTTCTGTTAGAGTTAGGGTTAGGGTTAGGGTTTGGTTTAGGTTTAGGGTTAGGGTTAGGGTTTGGTTGAGGGTTAGGGTTAGTGTTAGGGGTTAGGGGTAGGGTTTAGGGTTAGAGTTAGGGTTTGTGTGTGGATAAGGGTTAGGTTTAGGACTAGGGTTAGGGCTTGACTTTGGGTTAGGTTTAGGGGTAGGGTTAGGGTAACGGTTGGGTTAGGGTTAGGGATAGGGTTAGCGTTAGTGTCAGGGTTAGGGATAGGGGTTGGGTTTGGGTTAGGGCTAGGGTTAGAGTTGTGGTTCAGATTTGGGTTAGGGTTAGTGTTAGGGTTAGGGTTAGGGTTTGGGTTAGGGTTAGTGTTAGGTTTTGGGTTAGGGTTTGTGTTAGATTTAGGGTTAGGTTTAGCGTTTGGTGTAGTGTTAGGGTTAGGATTAGGGTTAGGGTAAGGGTTAGGGTTAGGGTAAGGGTATGAATAGGATTAGGGTCAGGGTTAGGGTTAGGATTAGGGTTAGGTTTAGGTTTTGGGTTAAGGTTAGGGTTAGGGTTAGGGTTTGGTTTAGGGTCAGGGTAAGGGTTAGGGTTAGGGGTTAGGGGTTAGGGGTTAACGGTTAGGGTTAGGGTTAGAGTTAGGGTTTGGGTTAGGGTTAGGGTTACTTTTAGGGTTTGGATTAGAGTTCGTTTAGGATTAGGGTTTGGGTTAGGGTTAGCGTTCTAGTTAGGATTAGTGTTAGGGTTTGGGTTATGTTTAGGGTTAGGGTTGGGTTTAGGGTAAGCGTTAGGTTTAGGGTTAGCGTTAGGGTTTGTGTTTGGGTTAGGGTAAGGTTTAGGGTTAGGGTTCGGGTTAGTGTTAGGGTTTGTTTTAAGTTTAGGGTTAGGGTTAGGGTTACGGTTAGGATTTGGATTTGGGTTAGGTTTAGGTTTAGGTTTAGGGTTAGGGTTTCGTTTCTGTTAGGGTTAGGGTTAGGGTTAGGGTTAGGTTTAGGGGTAGGGTTAGGTTTAGGGTTAGGGTTAGGGTTTGGAATAGGGTTAGGGTTAGAGTTAGATTTAGGGTTAGGGTTAGCGTTAGGGTTATGTTTTGGGTTTGGGTTAGGTTTAAGTTTAGGTTTAGGGTTATGGTTTCGTTTCTGTTAGGGATAGGGTTAGGGTTTGGTTTAGGTTTAGGGTTAGGGTTAGTGTTTGGTTGAAGGTTAGGGTTAGTGTTTGGGTTAGGGTTAGGGTTAGATTTAGGGTTAGGGTTTGGTTTAGGGTTCGGCTTAGGGTTAGGGTTAGAGTTAGGGTTTGGGTTAGGGTTAGGGTTAGGTTTGGGTTTGGGTTAGGGTTAGGGTTAGGGTTAGGGTTAGGGTTAGGGTTAGGGTTTGGGTTTGGGTTAGGGTTAGATTTAGTACTAGGGTTAGGGTTTGGGTTTGGGTTAGGTTTAGGTTTAGGATTAGGGTTATGGTTTGGAATAGGGTTAGGGTTAGAGTTAGATTTAGGGTTAGGGTTTCGTTTTGGTATAGGTTTAGGTTTAGGGTTAGTGTTAGGTTTTGGATTGGGTTACGGTTAGGGTTAGGGTTAGGGTTAGGGTTAGGGTTTCGGTTAGGGTTAGGTTTAGGTTTAGGGTTAGGGTTAGGTTTAGGATTAGGTTTAGGGTTAGGGTTAGGGTTAGGGTTACAGTTTGGGTTAGGGTTAGGGTAGGGTTAGGTTTAGGGTTTGGGTTTGGTTAGGGTTAGGTTTAGGGTGAGGGTTAGGGGTAGGGGTAGGGTTAGGGTTAGGGTGAGGGTTAGGGTTAGGGTTAGGGTTTGGGTCTGGGTTAGGGTTAGGGTAAGGGTTAGGGTTAGGTTTAGTGTTAGTGTTAGGGTTTGGTTTAGGGTTAGGGTTAGCGGTAGGGTTAGGGTTAGTGTTAGCGTTTGGTTTAGGGTTAGGGTTATGTTTTGGGTTAGGGTTAAATTTAGGTGTTAGGGTTAGGATTTTGGTTTGGGTTAGGTTTAGGGTTAAGGTTAGAGTTTGGTTTGGGTTAGGGTTAGAGTTAGTGTTAGGCTTAGGGTTTGGGTTAGGGTTAGGTGTTAGGGGTTAGGGGTTAAGATAAGGCTTAGAGTTAGGTTTTGGGTTAGGGTTAGGGTCAGGGTTAGGGTTTGGGTTAGGGTTAGGGTTAGGCTTAGGGTTATGGTTAGGTTTAGGATTTGGGTTTTGGTTAGGGTAAGGGTTAGGGTTTGGTGAAAGGTTAGAGTTATGGTTAGGGTTACAGTTTGTGTTAGGTTTAGGGTTAGGGTTAGGCTTTGGGTTTGGGTTAGGTTTAGCGTTTGTTTTAGGATTATGGTTAGGTTTATAGTTTGTGTTAGGTATAGGGTTAGGGTTAAGATTTGGGTTAGGGTTAGGGTTAGGATTAGGGTTTGGGTTAGATTTAGCGTAAGGGTTAGGGTTAGGGTTTGGTTTTGTGTTAGGGTTAGGGTTACGGTTAGGATTATTGTTAGGGTTAGGGTTTCGGTTAGGCTTAGGGTTAGGGTTAGGATTGGGGTACTGGTTTGGGTTAGGGTTAGTTTTAGGGATAGGTTTAGGGTTTGGTTTAGGATTAGGGTTAAGGTTAGGGTTAGTCTTAGGTTTAGGGTTATGTTTAGGGTTTGGGTTAGGGTTAGGTTAGGGTCAGGTTTAGGGTTAGGTTTTCGATTTCGGTTAGGGTTAGGTTTAGTGTTATGGTTAGGTTTTGGATTGGTTTAGGTTTAGTTTTAGGGTTAGGTTTAGCGTTAGGGTTTGGGTTACGGTTAGGGTTAGGGTTAGGATTAGGGTTTGTGTTTGGTTAGGGTTAGGTTTAGCGTTAGGGTTAGGGTTAAGGTTTGTGCTTGTGTTAGGGTAAGGGTTAAGGTTAGGGTTAGGGTTAGGGTTAGCGTTAGGGTTAGGGTTTGGGTTAGGGTTAGAATTAGGTTTATGGTTAGGTTTTGGGTTAAGGTTAGAATTAGGGTTAGGGTTAGGGTTAGGGTTTGGTTTTGGGTTAGTGTCAGTGTTAGGGTTAGGTTTAGGGTTATGGTTTGTGTTAGGTTTAGGTTTAGGATTGCGTTATGGTTATGGTTTCGGTTTGGTTTAGGGTTAGGTTTAGGGTTAGGCTTAGGCCTGGGTTAGGGTTTGGGTTAAGGTTAGGTTTAGGGTAAGGGTTGGGTTAGGGTTAGAGTTAGGATTAGGGTTAGGATTAGTGTTAGTGTTAGGGTTTGGGTTAGGGATAGGTTTAGGGTTGTGGTTAGGTTTTGGGTTAGGGTTAGTGTTAGGGATCGGGTTATGGTTTGGTTTAGGGTTAGGGTTAGGATTTGGTTTAGGGTTAGGGTTATAGTTAGGATTAGGGTTATGGTTTGTTTTAGTTTTAGGGTTAGGGATA
>JAJHUQ010000044.1:2680000-2685000 GCA_035773235.1 Eospalax fontanierii | reverse complement strand
CAGGGTTAGGGTTAGGGTTAGGGGTTAGGGGTTAACGGTTAGAGTTAAGGTTAGAGTTAGGGTTTGGGTTCGGGTTAGGGTTAGGTTTAGGGTTTGGATTAGAGTTAGGTTTAGATTAGGTTTTGGGTTAGGGTTAGCGTTATATTTAGGATGAGGGTTAGGGTTTGGGTTATGTTTAGGGTTAGGGTTAGGGTTAGGGTAAGCGTTAGGTTTAGGGTTAGGGTTAGGGTTTGTGTTTGGGTTAGGGTAAAGTTTAGGGTTAGGGTTAGTGTTAGGGTTTGTTTTAAGTTTAGGGTTAGGGTTAGGGTTAGGGTTAGGGTTAGGGTTAGGATTTGGATTTGGGTTAGGTTTAGGTTTAGGTTTAGGGTTAGGGTTTCGTTTCTGTTAGGGTTAGGGTTAGGGTTAGGGTTTGGTTGAGGGTTATGGTTAGTGTTAGGGGTTAGGGCTTATGGTTTAGGGTTAGAGTTAGGATTTGGGTTAGGGTTAGTGTTTGGGTTAGGGTTAGTGTTAGTGTTTGGGTTACGGTTAGGGTTAGGGTTAGGTTTAGGACCAGGGTTAGGGTTTGGGTTTGGGTTAGGGTTAGGTTTAGGACTAGGGTTACGGTTTGCGTTTGGGTTAGGTTTAGGGTTAGGTTTAGGTTTAGGGTTAGGGATAGGGTTTGGAATAGGGTTAGGGTTAGAGTTAGATTATGTTTAGGGTTTCGTTTTGGTTTAGATTTAGGTTTAGGGTTAGTGTTAGGTTTTCGATTGGGTTAGGGTTAGGGTTAGGGTTAGGGTTTCGGTTAGGGTTAGGTTTAGGTTTAGGGTTAGGGTTTGGTTTAGAATTAGGGTTTGGGTTAGGGTTAGCGTTATAGTTAGGATTAGGGTTAGGGTTTGGGTTATGTTTAGGGTTCGGGTTAGGGTTAGGGTAAGCGTTAGGTTTAGGGTTATGGTTAGGGTTTGTGTTTGGATTAGGGTAAGGGTTAGGGTTAGTGTTAGGGTTTGTTTTAAGTTTAGGGTTAGGGTTAGGATTTCGGTTTGGGTTAGGTTTAGGTTTAGGTTTAGGGTTAGGGTTTCGTTTCTGTTAGGGTTAGGATTAGGGTTAGGGTTTGGTTTAGGTTTAGGGTTTGGGTTAGGGTTTGGTTGAGGGTTAGGGTTAGTGTTAGGGGTTAGGGGTTATGGTTTAGGGTTAGAGTTAGGGTTTGTGTTTGGGTTAGGGTTAGGTTTAGGACTAGGTTTAGGGTTTGACTTTGGGTTAGGTTTAGGGTTAGGGTTAGGGTAAGGGTTGGGTTAGGGTTAGGGGTAGGGTTAGCGTTAGTGTCAGGGTTAGGGATAGGGGTTGGGTTTGGGTTAGGGCTAGGGTTAGAGTTGTGGTTCGGATTTGGGTTAGGGTTAGTGTTAGGGTTAGGGTTAGGGTTTGGGTTAGGGTTAGGGTTAGGTTTAGGGTTAGGGTTTGTGTTAGGTTTAGGGTTAGGGTTAGCGTTTGGTGTAGGGTTAGGGTTAGGATTAGGGTTAGGGTAAGGGTTAGGGTTAGGGTAAGGGTATGAATAGGATTAGGGTCAGGGTTAGGGTTAGGGTTAGGGTTAGGTTTAGGTTTTGGATTAGGGTTAGGGTTAGGGTTTGATTTAGGGTCAGGGTAAGGGTTAGGGTTAGGGTTTAGGGGTTAACGGTTAGGGTTAGGGTTAGAGTTAGGGTTTGGGTTAGGGTTAGGGTTACTTTTAGGGTTTGGATTAGAGTTAGGTTTAGGATTAGGGTTTGGGTTAGGGTTAGCGTTATAGTTAGGATTAGTGTTAGGGTTAGGGTTATGTTTAGGGTTAGGGTTAGGGTTAGGGTAAGCGTTAGGTTTAGGGTTAGCGTTAGGGTTTGTGTTTGGGTTAGGGTAAGGTTTAGGGTTAGGGTTCGGGTTAGTGTTAGGGTTTGTTTTAAGTTTAGGGTTAGGGTTAGGGTTACGGTTAGGATTTGGGTTTGGGTTAGGTTTAGGCTTAGGTTTAGAGTTAGGGTTTCGTTTCTGTTAGGGTTAGGGTTAGGGTTAGGTTTAGGGGTAGGTTTAGGTTTAGGGTTAGGGTTAGGGGTTGGAATAGGGTTAGGTTTAGAGTTAGATTTAGGGTTAGGGTTAGCGTTAGGGTTATGTTTTGGGTTTGGGTTAGGTTTAAGTTTAGGTTTAGGGTTAGGGTTTCGTTTCTGTTAGGGATAGGGTTAGGGTTTGGTTTAGGTTTAGGGTTAGGGTTAGTGTTTGGTTGAAGGTTAGGGTTAGGGTTAGGGTTAGGGTTAGGACTAGGTTTAGGGTTTGACTTTGGGTTAGGTTTAGGGTTAGGGTGAGGGTAAGGGTTGGGTTAGGGTTAGGGTTAGGGTTAGCATTAGTGTCAGGGTTAGGGATAGGGGTTGGGTTTGGGTTAGGGCTAGGGTTAGAGTTGTGGTTCGGATTTGGGTTAGGGTTAGTGTTAGGGTTATGGTTTGGAATAGGGTTAGGGTTAGAGTTAGATTTAGGGTTAGGGTTAGCGTTAGGGTTATGTTTTGGGTTTGGGTTAGGTTTAAGTTTAGGTTTAGGGTTAGGGTTTCGTTTCTGTTAGGGATAGGGTTAGGGTTTGGTTTAGGTTTAGGGTTAGGGTTAGTGTTTGTTTGAAGGTTAGGGTTAGTGTTTGGGTTAGGGTTAGGGTTAGATTTAGGGTTAGGGTTTGGTTTATGGTTCGGCTTAGGGTTAGGGTTAGAGTTAGTGTTTGGGTTAGGGTTAGGGTTAGGTTTGGGTTTGGGTTAGGGTTAGGGTTAGGGTTAGGGTTAGGGTTAGGGTTAGGGTTAGGGTTAGGGTTTGGTTTTGGGTTAGGGTTAGATTTAGTACTAGGGTTAGTGTTTGGGTTTGGGTTAGGTTTAGGTTTAGGGTTAGGGTTATGGTTTGGAATAGGGTTAGGGTTTGAGTTAGATTTAGGGTTAGGGTTTCGTTTTGGTATAGGTTTAGGTTTAGGGTTAGTGTTAGGTTTTGGATTGGGTTACGGTTAGGTTAGGGTTAGGGTTAGGGTTAGGGTTAGGGTTTCGGTTAGGGTTAGGTTTAGGTTTAGGGTTAGGGTTAGGTTTAGGATTAGGGTTAGGGTTAGGGTTAGGGTTAGGGTTACAGTTTGGGTTAGGGTTAGGGTAGGGTTAGGTTTAGTGTTTGGGTTTGGTTAGGGTTAGGTTTTGGGTGAGGGTTAGGGTTAGGGTTAGGTTTAGTTTTAGGGTTAGGTTTAGGGTTAGGGTTAGGGTTTGGGTTTGGGTTAGGGTTAGGGTAAGGGTTAGGGTTAGGTTTAGTGTTAGTGTTAGGGTTTGGTTTAGGGTTAGGGTTAGGGGTAGGGGTAGGGTTAGTGTTAGGGTTTGGTTTAGGGTTAGGGTTATGTTTTGGGTTAGGGTTAAATTTAGGTGTTAGGGTTAGGGTTTCGGTTTGGGTTAGGTTTAGGGTTAGGGTTAGAGTTTGGTTTGGGTTAGGGTTAGAGTTAGTGTTAGGCTTAGGGTTTGGGTTAGGGTTAGGTGTGAGGGGTTAGGGGTTAAGATAAGGCTTAGAGTTAGGTTTTGGGTTAGGGTTAGGGTCAGGGTTAGGGTTAGGGTTTGGGTTAGGGTTAGGGTTAGGCTTAGGGTTATGGTTAGGTTTAGGGTTTGGGTTTGGGTTAGGGTAAGGGTTAGGGTTTGGTGAAAGGTTAGAGTTATGGTTAGGGTTACAGTTTGTGTTAGGTTTAGGGTTAGGGTTAGGCTTTGGGTTTGGGTTAGGTTAAGCGTTTGTTTTAGGGTTATGGTTAGGTTTATAGTTTGTGTTAGGTATAGGGTTAGGGTTAAGATTTGGGTTAGGGTTAGGGTTAGGATTAGGGTTTGGGTTAGGTTTAGCGTAAGGGTTAGGGTTAGGGTTTGGTTTTGGGTTAGGGTTAGGGTTACGGTTAGGATTAGTGTTAGGGTTAGGGTTTAGGGTTAGGGTTAGGGTTAGGGTAACGGTATGAGTAGGATTAGGGTCAGGGTTAGGGTTAGGGTTAGGGTTAGGTTTAGGGTTTGGATTAGAGTTAGGTTTAGGATTAGGTTTTGGGTTAGGGTTAGCGTTATAGTTAGAATGAGGGTTAGGGTTTGGGTTATGTTTAGGGTTAGGGTTAGGGTTAGGGTAAGCGTTAGGTTTAGGGTTAGGGTTAGGGTTTGTGTTTGGGTTAGGGTAAAGTTTAGGGTTAGGGTTAGTGTTAGGGTTTGTTTTAAGTTTAGGGTTAGGGTTAGGGTTAGGGTTAGGGTTAGGATTTGGATTTGGGTTAGGTTTAGGTTTAGGTTTAGGGTTAGGGTTTCGTTTCTGTTAGGGTTAGGGTTAGGGTTAGGGTTTGGTTTAATTTTAGGCTTAGGGTTAGGGTTTGGTTGAGGGTTAGGGTTAGTGTTAGGGGTTAGGGCTTAGGGTTTAGGGTTAGAGTTAGGATTTGGGTTAGGGTTAGGGTTAGTGTTTGGGTTAGGGTTAGTGTTAGTGTTTGGGTTACGGTTAGGGTTAGGGTTAGGTTTAGGACTAGAGTTAGGGTTTGGGTTTGGGTTAGGGTTAGGTTTAGGACTAGGGTTACGGTTTGGGTTTGGGTTAGGTTTAGGGTTAGGTTTAGGTTTAGGGTTAGGGATAGGGTTTGGAATAGGGTTAGGGTTAGAGTTAGATTATGTTTAGGGTTTCGTTTTGGTTTAGATTTAGGTTTAGGGTTAGTGTTAGGTTTTCGATTGGTTTAGGGTTAGGGTGAGGGTTAGGGTTAGGGTTAGGGTTTCGGTTAGGGTTAGGTTTAGGTTTAGGGTTAGAGTTTGGTTTAGGATTAGGGTTTGGGTTAGGGTTAGCGTTATAGTTAGGATTAGGGTTAGGGTATGGGTTATGTTTAGGGTTCGGGTTAGGGTTAGGGTAAGCGTTAGGTTTAGGGTTATGGTTAGGGTTTGTGTTTGGATTAGGGTAAGGGTTAGGGTTAGTGTTAGGGTTTGTTTTAAGTTTAGGGTTAGGGTTAGGGTTAGGGTTAGAATTTCGGTTTGGGTTAGGTTTAGGTTTAGGTTTAGGGTTAGGGTTTC
>JAJHUQ010000044.1:2672500-2675000 GCA_035773235.1 Eospalax fontanierii | reverse complement strand
TTGGATTGGGTTACGGTTAGGGTTAGGGTTAGGGTTAGGGTTAGGGTTTCGGTTAGGGTTAGGTTTAGGTTTAGGGTTAGGGTTAGGTTTAGGATTAGGGTTAGGGTTTGGGTTTGGGTTAGGGTTAGATTTAGTACTAGGGTTAGGGTTTGGGTTTGGGTTAGGTTTAGGGTTAGGGTTAGGGTTATGGTTTGGAATACGGTTAGGGTTAGAGTTAGATTTAGGGTTAGGGTTTCATTTTGGTATAGGTTTAGGTTTAGGGTTACTGTTAGGTTTTGGATTGGGTTACGGTTAGGGTTAGGGTTAGGGTTAGGGTTAGGGTTTCGTTTAGGGTTAGGTTTAGGTTTAGGGTTAGGGTTAGGTTTAGGATTAGGGTTTGGGTTAGGGTTAGGGTTAGGGTTAGGGTTAGCTTGACGGTTAGGGTTAGGGTTAGGGTTAGGTTTAGGTTTAGGGTTAGGTTTAGGGTTAGGGTTAGGGTTTGGGTTTGGGTTAGGGTTAGGGTAAGGGTTAGGGTTAGGTTGAGCGTTAGGGTTAGGGTTTGGGTTAGGGTTAGGGTTAGGGGTAGGGGTAGGGTTAGTGTTAGGGTTTGGTTTAGGGTTAGGGTTATGTTTTGGGTTAGGGTTAAATTTAGGTGTTAGGGTTAGGGTTTCGGTTTGGGTTAGGTTTATGGTTAGGGTTAGAGTTTGGTTTGGGTTAGGGTTAGAGTTAGTGTTAGGCTTAGGGTTTGGGTTAGGGTTAGGTGTTAGGGGTTAGGGTTAGGGTTAGGGTTACGGTTATGTTTAGGGTTTGGGTTAGAGTTAGGTTAGGGTCAGGTTTAGGGTTAGGTTTTCGATTTGGGTTAGGGTTAGGTTTAGTGTTATGGTTAGGTTTTGGATTGGTTTAGGTTTAGTTTTAGGGTTAGGTTTAGCGTTAGGGTTTGGGTTACGGTTAGGGTTAGGGTTAGAAGTAGGGTTTGTGTTTGGTTAGGGTTAGGTTATCGGTTATGGTTAGGGTTAGGGTTAGGATTAGGGTTTGGGTTTGGTTAGGGTTAGGTTAAGGGTTAGGATTAGGGTTAGGGTAAGGGTTAGGTTTAGGGTTAGGGTTAGGGTTTGTGTATGGGTTAGGGTAAGGTATAGGGTTAGGGTTAGTGTTAGGGTTTGTTTTAAGGTTAGGGTTAGGGTTAGGGTTAGGTTTTGGATTTGGGTTAGGTTTAATGTTAGGGTTAGGGTTTCCTTTGGGTTAGGGTTAGGGTTAGGGTTAGGGTTAGAGTTTGGGTTAGGGTTAGGGTTAGGGGTAGGTTTTGGGTTTGGGTTAGTTTTCGGTTTAGGGTTAGGGTTAGGGTTTGGTTTCTGTTAGGGTTAGGGTCAGGGTTAGAGTTAGGGTTAGAGTTAGGGTTTGGGTTAGGGTTAGGTTTAGCGTTAGGTTTAGAGTTTGGGTTCGATTTAGGGTTAGGGTTAGGGTTAGTGTTAGGTTTAGGGTGTGGGTTAGGGTTAGGGTTAGGGTCAGGTTTAGGGTAGGTTTTCGATTTGGGTTAGGGTTAGGTTTAGGCTTACGTTTAGGGTTAAGGTTAGTGTTAGGTTTAGCGTTAGGGTTAGGTTTAGAGTTAGGATTAGGGTTAGGTTTAGGGTTAGTGTTAGGGTTAGGGTTAGGTTTAGGGTTAGGTTTAGGGTTTGGGTTTCGTTTAGGGTTAGGGTTAGGTTTAGGTTTAGGGTTAGGGTTAGGTTTAGGGTTTGTGTAAGGGTAAGGTTTAGGGTTAGGTTAAGGGTTTGGGTTTGGGTTAGTGTTAGGGTTAGGGTTAGGTTTAGTGTTAGTGTTAGGGTTTGATTTAGGGTTAGGTTTAGGGGCAGGGGTAGGGTTAGTGTTAGGGTTTCGTTTAGGGTTAGGGTTATGTTTTGGGTTAGGGTTAAATTTAGCGGTTAGGGTTAGGGTTTGGTTTTGGGTTAGGTTTAGGGTTAGGGTTCTAGTTTGGTTTGGGTTAGGGTTAGAGTTAGTGTTAGGCTTAGGGTTTGGGTTAGGGTTAGATGTTAGGGGTTAGGGGTTAAGGTAAAGCTTAAAGTTAGGTTTTGGGTTAGGGTTAGGGTCAGGGTTAGGGTTAGGGTTTGGGTTAGGGTTAGGGTTAGGCTTAGGGTTATGGTTAGGTTTAGGGTTTGGGTTTGGGTTAGGGTAAGGGTTAGGGTTTGGGGTGGAGTTAGAGTTATGGTTAGGGCTACCGTTTGTGTTAGGTTTAGGGTTAGGATTAGGGTTAGGGTTAGGGTCAGGTTCAGGGTTAGGTTTTCGATTTTGGTTAGGGTTAGTTTTAGTGTTATGGTTAGGTTTTAGATTTGGTTAGGTTTAGGGTTATTGTTATGGTTAGGGTTCGTTTTTCGGTTATGGTTAGGGTTAGGGTTAGGATTAGGGTTTGGGTTTGGTTAGGGTTAGGTTTAGGGTTAGGGTTAGGGTTAGGGTAAGGGTTAGGTTTAGGGTTATGGTTAGGGTTAGTGTTAGGGTTTGTTTTAAGGTTAGGGTTAGGATTAGGGTTAGG
>JAJHUQ010000044.1:2657500-2667500 GCA_035773235.1 Eospalax fontanierii | reverse complement strand
GGTTAGGGTTAGGGTTTGGTTGAGGGTTAGGGTTAGTGTTGTTGGTTAGGGGTTAGGGTTTAGGGTTAGAGTTAGGGTTTGTGTTTGGGTTAGGGTTACGTTTAGGACTAGGGTTAGGGTTTGACTTTGGGTTAGGTTTAGGGTTAGGGTTAGGGTAAGGGTTGGGTTAGGGTTAGGGTTAGGGTTAGCGTTAGTGTCAGGTTTAGGGTTAGGGGTTGGGTTTGGGTTAGGGCTAGGGTTAGAGTTGTGGTTCGGATTTGGGTTAGGGTTAGTGTTAGGGTTAGGGTTAGTGTTTGGGTTAGGGTTAGGGTTAGGTTTAGGGTTAGGGTTTGTGTTAGGTTTAGGTTTAGGGTTAGCGTTTGGTGTAGGGTTAGGGTTAGGATTAGGGTTAGGGTAAGGGTTAGGGTTAGGGTAAGGGTATGAATAGGATTAGGGTCAGGGTTAGGGTTAGGGTTAGGTTTAGGTTTTGGGTTAGGGTTAGGGTTAGGGTTAGGGTTTGGTTTAGGGTCAGGGTAAGGGTTAGGGTTAGGGGTTAGGGGTTAACGGTTAGGGTTAGGGTTAGAGTTAGGGTTTGGGTTAGGGTTAGGGTTAGGGTTTGGATTAGAGTTAGGTTTAGGATTAGGGTTTGGGTTAGGGTTAGCGTTATAGTTAGGATTAGTGTTAGGGTTTGGGTTATGTTTAGGGTTAGGGTTAGGGTTAGGGTAAGCGTTAGGTTTAGGATTAGCGGTAGGGTTTGTGTTTGGGTTAGGGTAAGGTTAAGGGTTAGGGTTCGGGTTAGTGTTAGGGTTTGTTTTAAGTTTAGGGTTAGGGTTAGGGTTACGGTTAGGATTTGGGTTTGGGTTAGGTTGAGGTTTAGGTTTAGGGTTAGGGTTTCGTTTCTGTTAGGGTTAGGGTTAGGGTTAGGGTTAGGTTTAGGGGTAGGTTTAGGTTTAGGGTTAGGGTAAGGGTTTGGAATAGGGTTAGGGTTAGAGTTAGATTTAGGGTTAGGGTTAGCGTTAGGGTTATGTTTTGGGTTTGGGTTAGGTTTAAGTTTAGGTTTAGGGTTAGGGTTTCGTTTCTGTTAGGGATAGGGTTAGGGTTTGGTTTAGGTTTAGGGTTAGGGTTAGTGTTTGTTTGAAGGTTAGGGTTAGTGTTTGCGTTAGGGTTAGGGTTAGATTTAGGGTTAGGGTTTGGTTTAGGGTTCGGCTTAGGTTAGGGTTAGAGTTAGGGTTTGGGTTAGGGTTAGGGTTAAGTTTGGGTTTGGGATAGGGTTAGCGTTAGGGTTAGGTTTTGGATTGGGTTACGCTTAGGGTTAGGGTTAGGGTTAGGGTTAGGGTTTCGGTTAGGGTTAGGTTTAGGTTTAGGGTTAGGGTTAGGTTTAGGATTAGGGTTAGGGTTAGGGTTAGGGTTAGGGTTACAGTTTGGGTTAGGGTTAGGGTAGGGTTAGGTTTAGGGTTTGGGTTTGGTTAGGGTTAGGTTTAGGGTGAGGGTTAGTGTTAGGGTTAGGTTTAGGTTTAGGGTTAGGTTTAGGGTTAGGGTTAGGGTTTGGGTTTGGGTTAGGGTTAGGGTAAGGGTTAGGGTTAGGTTTAGTGTTAGTGTTAGGGTTTGGTTTAGGGTTAGGTTTAGGGGTAGGGGTAGGGTTAGTGTTAGGGTTTCGTTTAGGGTTAGGGTTATGTTTTGGGTTAGGGTTAAATTTAGGTGTTAGGGTTAGGGTTTCGGTTTGGGTTAGGTTTAGGGTTAGGGTTAGAGTTTGGTTTGGGTTAGGGTTAGAGTTAGTGTTAGGCTTAGGGTTTGGGTTAGGGTTAGATGTTAGGGGTTAGGGGTTAAGATAAGGCTTAGAGTTAGGTTTTGGTTTAGGGTTAGGGTCAGGGTTAGGGTTAGGGTTTGGGTTAGGGTTAGGGTTAGGCTTAGGGTTATGGTTAGGTTTAGGGTTTGGGTTTGGGTTAGGGTAAGGGTTATGGTTTGGTGAAAGGTTAGAGTTATGGTTAGGGTTACAGTTTGTGTTAGGTTTAGGGTTAGGGTTAGGCTTTGGGTTTGGGTTAGGTTTAGCGTTTGTTTTAGGGTTATGGTTAGGTTTATAGTTTGTGTTAGGTATAGGGTTAGGGTTAAGATTTGGGTTAGGGTTAGGGTTAGGATTAGGGTTTGGGTTAGGTTTAGCGTAAGGGTTAGGGTTAGGGTTTGGTTTTGGGTTAGGGTTAGGGTTACGGTTAGGTTTAGTGTTAGGGTTAGGGTTTCGTTTAGGGTTAGGGTTAGGGTTAGGGTTGGGGTACTGGTTTGGGTTAGGGTTAGGTTTAGGGATAGGTTTAGGGTTTGGTTTAGGATTAGGGTTAAGTTTAGGGTTAGTCTTAGGTTTAGGGTTATGTTTAGGGTTTGGGTTAGGGTTAGGTTAGGGTCAGGTTTAGGGTTAGGTTTTCGATTTGGGTTAGGGTTAGGTTTAGTGTTATGGTTAGGTTTTGGATTGGTTTAGGTTTAGTTTTAGGGTTAGGTTTAGCGTTAGGGTTTGGGTTACGGTTAGGGTTAGGGTTAGGATTAGGGTTCGTGTTTGGTTAGGGTTCGGTTTAGCGTTAGGGTTAGGGTTAGGGTTTGTGCTTGTGTTAGAGTAAGGGTTAAGGTTAGGGTTAGGGTGTGGGTTAGCGTTAGGGTTAGGGTTTGTGTTAGGGTTAGAATTAGGTTTTTGGTTAGGTTTTGGGTTAAGGTTAGGGTTAGGTTTAGGGTTAGTGTTTTGGTTTGGTTTTGGGTTAGAGTTAGCGTTAGGGTTAGAATTAGGGTTAGGGTTAGGGTTAGGGTTTGGTTTTGGGTTAGTGTCAGTGTTAGGGTTAGGTTTAGGGTTATGGTTTGTGTTAGGTTTAGGTTTAGGATTGCGTTATGGTTATGGTTTCGGTTTGGTTTAGGGTTAGGTTTAGGGTTAGGCTTAGGCCTGGGTTAGGGTTTGGGTTAAGGTTAGGGTTAGGGTAAGGGTTGGGTTAGAGTTAGAGTTAGGGTTAGGGTTAGGATTAGTGTTAGCCTGAGCGTTTGGGCTAGGGATAGGCTTAGGGTTGTGGTTAGGTTTTGGGTTAGGGTTAGTGTTAGGGTTCGGGTTATGGTTTGGTTTAGGGTTAGGGTTAGGATTTGGTTTAGGGTTAGGGTTATAGTTAGGATTAGGGTTATGGTTTGTTTTAGTTTTAGGGTTAGGGATAGGGTTATGGTTTGGGTTAGACTTGGGGTTAGGGTTAGTTCATGGTTTAGGGTTAGGGTTAGGGTAAGGGATAGGGTTAAAGTTAGGATTAGGGTTAGGGTTAGCGTTTGAGTTAGGGTTAGGGTTAGTGTTAGGGTTAGGATTTGGTTTACGGTTAGGGTTATAGCTAGAATTAGGGTTAGCGTTTGGCTTAGGGTTAGGGTTAGGGTTGGGTTAATGTTAGGATTAGGGTCAGGGTTAGGTTTAGGGTTAGGGTTAGGGTTAGGTTTAGGGTTACGGTTAGGTTTGGGTTTGGGTTAGGTTTAGGGTTAGGGTTAGGGTTAGGGTTAGGGTTAGGATTAGGGTTAGGTTTAGGGTTAGTGTTAGGGTTAGGGTTAGGTTTAGGGTTTGGGTTTCGTTTAGGGTTAGGGTTAGGATTAGGTTTAGGGTTAGGGTTAGGTTTAGGGTTTGGGTTAGGGTAAGGTTTAGGGTTAGGTTAGGGGTTTGGGTTTGGGTTTGGGTTAGGGTTAGGTTTAGGGTTAGGTTTCGTGTTAGTGTTAGGGTTTGGTTTAGGGTTAGGGTTAGGGGTAGGGGTAGGGATAGTGTTAGGGTTTGTTTTAGGGTTAGGGTTATGTTTTGGTTTAGGGTTAAATTTATGGGTTAGGGTTAGTGTTTGGGTTTGGGTTAGGTTTAGGGATAGGGTTAGAGTTTGGTTTGGGTTAGGGTTATAGTTAGTGTTAGGCTTAGGGTTTGGGTTAGGGTTAGGTGTTAGGGGTTAGGGGTTAAGGTAAAGCTTAGAGTTAGGTTTTGGGTTAGGGTTAGGGTCAGGGTTAGGGTTAGGATTTGGGTTAGGGTTAGGGTTAGGCTTAGGGCTATGGTTAGGTTTAGGGTTTGGGTTTGGGTTAGGGTAAGGGTTAGGGTTTGGGGTGGAATTAGAGTTATGGTTAGGGTTACAGTTTGTGTTAGGGTTAGTGTTAGTGTTAGGGTTAGTGTTAGGGTCAGGTTTAGGGTTAGGTTTTCGATTTGGGTTAGGGTTAGGTTTACTGTTATGATTAGGTTTTGGATTGTGTTAGGTTTAGGGTTATTGTTATGGTTAGGGTTAGGTTATCGGTTATGGTTAGGGTTAGGGTTAGGATTAGGGTTTGGGTTTGGTTAGGGTTAGGTTAAGGGTTAGGATTAGGGGTAGGGTAAGGGTTAGGTTTAGGGAGAGGGTTAGGGATTGTGTATGGGTGAGGGTAAGGTATAGGGTTAGGGTTAGTGTTAGGGTTAGGGTTAGGGTTGGGGGTAGGTTTGGGTTTGGGTTAGTTTTCGGTTTAGGGTTAGGGTTAGGGTTTGGTTTCTGTTAGGGTTAGGGTTATGGTTAGGGTTTGGGTTAGTGTTAGGGTTAGGGTTAGGGTTAGGTTTTGGATTTTGGTTAGGTTTAATGTTAGGGTTAGGGTTTCCTTTGGGTTAGGGTTAGGGTTAGGGTTAGGGTTAGAGTTTGGGTTAGGGTTAGGGTTAGGGGTAGGTTTGGGTTTGGGTTAGTTTTCGGTTTAGGGTTAGGGTTAGGGTTTGGTTTCTGTTAGGGTTAGGGTCCGGGTTAGAGTTAGGGTTAGAGTTAGGGTTTTGGTTAGGGTTAGGTTTAGCGTTAGGTTTAGAGTTTGTGTTCGATTTAGGGTTAGGGTTAGGGTTAGTGTTAGGTTTAGGGTGTGGGTTAGGCTTAGGGTTAGGGTCAGGTTTAGGGTAGGTTTTCGATTTGGGTTAGGGTTAGGTTTAGGCTTACGTTTAGGGTTAAGGTTAGTGTTAGGTTTAGGGTTAGGGTTAGGTTTAGAGTTAGGATTAGGGTTAGGTTTAGGGTTAGTGTTAGGGTTAGGGTTAGGTTTAGGGTTAGGTTTAGGGTTTGGGTTTCGTTTAGGGTTAGGGTTAGGTTTAGGTTTAGGGTTAGGGTTAGGTTTAGGGTTTGTGTTAGGGTAAGGTTTAGGGTTAGTTTAAGGGTTTGTGTTTGGGTTAGGGTTAGGGTTAGGGTTAGGTTTAGTGTTAGTGTTAGGGTTTGATTTAGGGGTAGGTTTAGGGGCAGGGGTAGGGTTAGTGTTAGGGTTTGGTTTAGGGTTAGGGTTATGTTTTGGGTTAGGGTTAAATTTAGGGGTTAGAGTTAGGGTTTGGGTTTGGGTTAGGTTTAGGGTTAGGGTTCTAGTTTGGTTTGGGTTAGGGTTAGAGTTAGTGTTAGGCTTAGGGTTTGGGTTAGGGTTAGGTGTTAGGGGTTAGGGGTTAAGGTAAAGCTTAGAGTTAGGTTTTGGGTTAGGGTTAGGGTCAGGGTTAGGGTCAGGGTTTGGGTTAGGGTTAGGGTTAGGCTTAGGGTTATGGTTAGGTTTAGGGTTTGGATTTGGGTTAGGGTAAGGGTTAGGGTTTGGGGTGGAGTTAGAGTTATGGTTAGGGTTACACTTTGTGTTAGGTTTAGGGTTAGGGTTAGGGTTAGGGTTAGGGTCAGGTTTAGGGTTAGGTTTTCGATTTGGGTTAGGGTTAGTTTTAGTGTTATGGTTAGGTTTTAGATTGGGTTAGGTTTAGGGTTATTGTTATGGTTAGGGTTAGGTTATCGGTTATGGTTAGGGTTAGGGTTAGGATTAGGGTTTGGGTTTGGTTAGGGTTAGGTTTAGGGTTAGGGTTAGGGTTAGGGTAAGGGTTAGGTTTAGGGTTAGGGTTAGGGTTAGTGTTAGGGTTTGTTTTAAGGTTAGGGTTAGGATTAGGGTTAGGGTTTGGATTTGGGTTAGGTTTAGGTTTAGGGTTAGGGTTTCCTTTGGGTTAGGGTTAGGGTTAGGGTTAGGTTTTGGGTTTGTGTTAGGTTTAGGTTTAGGGTTAGGATTAGGGTTTGGTTTATGTTAGGGTTAGGGTCAGGGTTAGGGTTAGAGTTAGGGTTTGGGTTAGGGTTAGGTTTAGCGTTAGGTTTAGAGTTTGGGTTAGGTTTAGGGTTAAGGTTAGGTTTAGGGTCAGGATTAGGGTAGGTTTTCGATTTGGGTTAGGGTTAGGTTGAGTATTATGGTTAGTTTTTGGATTGGTTTAGGTTTAGCTTTAGTGTTAGGTTTAGGGTTAGGGTTTGGGTTACAGTTAGGGTTAGGGTTAGGATTAGGGTTTATGTTTGGTTAGGGTTAGGTTTAACGTTAGGGTTAGGGTTAAGGTAAGGCTTAGGTTTAGGGTTAGGGTTAGGGTTTGTGTTTGGGTTAGGGTAAGGGTTAGGGTTAGGGTTAGTGTTAGTGTTAGGGTTTGGGTTTGAGTTAGGGTTAGGGTTAGGGTTAGGATTAGTGTTAGGGTTTGTTTTAGCGTAAGGATTAGGTTTTGGGTTAGGGTTAGGGTTAGGGTTAGGGTTAAGGTTTGGGTTTGGTTTAGGTTTAGGGTTATGGTTAGGGTTTCGTTTGAGTTATGGTTAGGGTTAGTGTTAGGGTTAGGGTTTGGGTTAGGGTTAGGGTTAGGGTTAGGATTTGGGTTTGTGTTAGGTTTAGTTTTAGGTGTAGGGTTTTTTTTCTGTTAGGGTTAGGTTAGGGTTAGGATTAGGTTTTGGTTTTGGTTTAGGGTTAGGGTTAGGGTTAGGGTTAGGGGTTAGGGTTAGAGATAGGGTTTGGCTTAGCGATAGTGGTAGGGTTAGGGTTAGGGTTTGGGTTAGGTTTAGGATTAGATTTAGGGTTAAGGTTTTGTTTAGGGTTCGGCTTAGGGTTAGGGATAGGGTTAGGGTTAGAGTTAGGGTTTGTGTTTGGTTTAGGTTTAGGTTTAGGATTAGGGTTAGGGTTTGGATGAGGGTTAGGATTACGGTTTGAGTTAGGGTTAGAGTAGGCTTAGCGTTAGGATTTGGGTTTGGGTTAGGATTAGCGTTTGGTTTAGGGTTAGGGTTAAGGTGATTGTTTGTGTTAGGTTTAGGGTTAGGGTTAGGATTTGGGTTACGGTTAGGGTTGGGATTAGCGTTTGGGTTCCGTTTAGGGTAAGGGTTAGGGTTAGGTTTTTGTTTTGGGTTAGGGTTAGGGTTATGGGTCGTGTTGGGGTGTGGGTTAGGGTTAGGGTTATGTTTTGGTTTATGGCAGGTGTAAGAGTTGGGTTTTGGGTTAGGGTTAGGGTTAGGGGTAGGGTTAGGGTTAGGTTTAATGTTAGGATTAGGGTTAGGGTTAGTCTTAGGTTTTGGGTTAGGGTTAGGGTTAGGCTTAGTGTTACGATTAGGTTTGGGGTTAGGTTTAGGGTTAGGGTTAGGATTTGGTTTAGGGTTAGCATTATAGTTAGGATTAGGGTTAGGGTTTGGTTTAGGGTTAACGTTAGGGTTAGGGTTTGTGTTAGGGTTAGGGTTAGCGTTAGGGTTAGGTTTAGGGTTTGGGTTTCGGTTAGGTTTAGGGTTAGGTTTAGGTTTAGGGTTAGGGTTAGGTTTTGGGTTTGGGTTAGGGTAAGGTTTAGGGTTAGGTTAAGGGTTTGGGTTTGGGTTAGGGTTAGGGTTAGGTTTAGATTTAGAGTTAGGGTTAGGGTTACTTTTTGGGTTAGGGTTAGGGTTAGGGTCAGGTGTAGCGCTAGGTTTTTGATTTGTGTTAGGGTTAGGTTTAGTGTTATGATTAGGTTTTGGATTGGGTTAGGTTAGTGTTATTGTTAGTGTTTGACTTTGGGTTAGGGTTAGGGTTAGGGTTAGGATTAGTGTTAGGGTTTGTTTTAGGGTTGGGATAAGGTTTTGGGTTAGGGATAGGTAAGGGTTAGGGTTAGGGTTAAGGTTTCGGTTTGGGTTATGTTTAGGGTTAGGGTTAGGGTTTCGTTTGGTTTAGGGTTAGGAATAAGTTTAGGGTTAGGGTTTGGGATAGGGTTAGGGTTAGGGTAAGGGTTAGGGTTAGGGTTTGGGTTTGGGTTAGGTTTAGGTTTAGGGTTAGGGTTAGGGTTAGGGTTTGGGTTAGGTTTAGGTTTAGGGTTAGGGTTAGGTTTAGGGTTAGGGTTTGGGTTTGGGTTAGGGTTAAGTTAAGGTTTAGGGTTCGGCTTAGGGTTAGGGTTAGGGTTAGGGCTTAGGGGTTAACGGTTAGGGTAGGGTTAGAGTTAGGGTTTGGGTTAGGGTTAGAGTTAGGTTTAACGTTAAGGTTACGGTTAGGTTTAGGGTTTGCGTTAGGGTTAGGGTTAGGGTCAGGTTTAGGGTTAGGTTTTCGATTTGGATTAGGGTTAGGTTTAGTGTTATGGTTAGGTTTTGGATTGGCTTAGGTTTAGTTTTAGGGTTAGGGTTTGGGTTACGGTTAGGGTTAGGGTTAGGATTAGGGTTTGTGTTTGGTTAGGGTTAGGTTTAGCGTTAGGCTTAGGGTTAGGGTTAGGGTTAGGATTCTGATTAGCGTTAGGTTTTGTTTTAGCGTAAGGATTAGGTTTTGGTTTTGGGTTAGAGTTAGGGTTATGGTTAGGTTTAGAGTCAGGGTTATGGTTTGGTTTTGGGTTAGTGTTAGGGTTAGGTTTAGGTTTAGGGTTAGGGTTTGTTTTAGGTTTAGGTTAAAGATTTGGGTTATGGTTATGGTTTCGGTTTGGTTTAGGGTTAGGTTTAGGGTTAGGGTTATGCCTGGGTTAGGCTTTGGGTTAGGGTTAGGGTTAGGGTAAGGGTTGGGTTAGGGTTAGAGTTAGGGTTAGCGTTAGGGTCACGGTTAGGGATAGGGGTTGGGTTTGGGTTAGGGGTAGGGTTAGAGTTAGGATTAGGGTTAGGATTAGTGTTAGTGTTAGGGTTTGGGTTAGGGTTAGGGCTAGGGTTGTGGTTAGGATTTGGGTTAGGGTTAGTGTTAGGGTTAGGGTTAGGGTTTGGGTTAGGGTTAGGGTTAGGGTTAGGGTTAGGGTTAGGATTAGGTTTAGGATTAGGGTTAGGGTTTCGTGTAGGGTTAGGGTTAGGATTAGGGTTTTGGTTAGGGTTAGGGTTTGGGTTAGGGTTAGGGTTAGGGTTAGGGTTAGGGTAACGGTATGAATAGGATTAGGGTTAGAGTTAGGGTTAGGGTTAGGTTTAGGTTTAGGGTTAGTGTTAGAGTTAGGGTTTGGGTTAGGGTTAGGGTTAGGGATAGTGTTAGGTTTAGGGTTAATGTTAGGATTAGGGTTAGGCTTAGTCTTAGGTTTTGTGTTAGGGTTAGGGTTAGGCTTAGTGTTACGATTAGGTTTGGGGTTAGGTTTAGGGTTAGGGTTAGGATTTGGTTTAGGCTTAGCATTATAGTTAGGATTAGGGTTAGGGTTTGGTTTAGGGTTAACGTTAGGGTTAGGGTTTGTGTTAGGGTTAGGGTTAGGGTTAGGGTTAGGTTTAGGGTTTGGGTTTCGGTTAGGTTTAGGGTTAGGTTTAGGTTTAGGGTTAGGGTTAGGTTTAGGATTTGGGTTAGGGTAAGGTTTAGGGTTAGGTTAAGGTTTTGGGTTTGGGTTAGGGTTAGGGTTAGGTTTAGATTTAGAGTTAGGGTTAGGGTTAGTTTTTGGGTTAGGGTTAGGGTTAGGGTCAGGTTTAGCGCTAGGTTTTTGATTTGTGTTAGGTTTAGGTTTAGTGTTAGGGTTAGGTTTTGGATTGGGTTAGGTTAGTGTTATTGTTAGGGTTTGGCTTTGGGTTAGGGTTAGGGTTAGGGTTAGGATTAGTGTTAGGGTTTGTTTTAGGGTTGGGATAAGGTTTTGGGTTAGGGATAGGTAAGGGTTAGGGTTAGGGTTAAGGTTTCGGTTTGGGTTATGTTTAGGGTTAGGGTTAGGGTTTCGTTTGGTTTAGGGTTAGGAATAAGTTTAGGGTTAGGGTTTGGGTTAGGGTTAGGGTTAGGGTAAGGGTTAGGGTTAGGGTTTGGGTTTGGGTTAGGTTTAGGTTTAGGGTTAGGGTTTAGTTTCTGTTAGGGTTGGGGTTAGGTTTAGGGTTAGGGTTTGGTTTAGGTTTAGGTTTAGGGTTAGGGTTAG
>JAJHUQ010000044.1:2635000-2652500 GCA_035773235.1 Eospalax fontanierii | reverse complement strand
TTAGGATTAGTGTTAGTGTTAGGGTTTGGGTTAGGGTTAGGGTTAGGGTTATGGTTAGGGTTTGGGTTAGTGTTAGGGTTAGGGTTAGGGTTTGGGTTAGAGTTAGGGTTAGGATTTGGGTTAGGGTTAGGGTTATAGTTAGGATTACGGTTAGGGTTTGTTTTAGGGTTAGGGTTAGGCATAGGGTTAGGGTTTGGGTTAGGGTTAGCCTTAGGGTTAGGGTTTGGGTTAGGGTTAGGGTTAGCATTTGAGTTAGGGTTAGGGTTAGGATTTGGTTTAGGGTTAGGGTTATAGTTAGGATTAGGGTTTGGATTTTGGTTAGGGTTAGGTTTAGGGTTAGTGTTAATGTTATGATTAGGGTTAGTGTTAATGTTAGGATTATGTTTAGGGTTAGTGTTAGGTTTCGAGTTTTGGTTACGGTTAGGGTTACGGTTAGGGTTTGGGTTAGGTTTATGGTTAGTATTCGGGTTCGAGTTTGGGTCAGGGTTAGGGTTTGGGTTATGGTTTGGTTTAGGTTTAGGCTTAGGTTTTGGGTTAGGGTTTGGTTTAGGGTTAGGGTTATGGTTAGTGTTATCGTTAGTAATAGGGTTTGGGTTAGGGTTAGGTTTAGGGTTTGGGTTAGGGTTAGGGTTTGGGTTAGTGTTAGGGATAGGGCTAAATTTAGAATTAGGGTTAGGGTTAGGTTTAGGGTTAGGGTTTGGGTTAGGTTTAAGGTTAGGGTTAGGTTTAGGGTTAGGGTTAGGGTTTGGGTTAGGGTTAGGGTTACGGTTAGGGTTTGGGTAAAGTTTAGGGTTATGGTTAGGTTTAGGGTTTGGTTTAGGGTTAGGGTTATAGTTAAGATAAGGGTTACGGTTTGGGTTAGGGTTAGGGTTAGGGTTAGGGTTAATGCTACGATTAGGGTCAGGGTTAGGGTTAGGTTAGGTTTTAATGTTTGGGTTAGGCTTAGCCTTAGGGTTAGGGTTTGGGTTAGAGATAGTGTTAGGATTAAGGTTAGGGTTTGGGTTTCGGTTAGGGTTTGGTTTAGGGTTAGGGTTAGGGTTTGGGTTTGGGTTAGCGTTAGGGTTAGAGATAGGTTTAGGGTTAGGGTTAGGGTTAGGGTTTCGGTTAGGGTTAGGGTTAGGGTTATGGTTAGGGTTTGGGTTAGTGTTAAGGTTAGGGTTAGGGTTTGGGTTAGAGTTAGGGTTAGGATTTGGGTTAGGGTTAGGGTTACAGTTAGGATTAGGGTTAGGGTTTGTTTTAGGGTTAGGGTTAGGCATAGTGTTAGGGTTTGGGTTAGGGTTAGCCTTAGGGTTAGGGTTTGTGTTAGGGTTAGGGTTAGCGTTTGAGTTAGCGTTAGGGTTAGGATTTGGGTTGGGTTAGGGTTATACTTAGGATTAGGGTTTGGATTTTGGTTAGGGTTAGGTTTAGGGTTAGTGTTAATGTTGTGATTAGGGTTAGTGTTAATGTTAGGATTAGGGTTAGGGTTAGTGTTAGGTTTCGAATTTTGGTTAGGGTTAGGGTTAGGGTTAGGATTTGGGTTACTGTTAGGAATAGGGTTAGGGTTAGGGTTAGGGTTAGGGTTACGATTAAGTTTAGGGTTAGGGTTAGGGTTAGGGTTTGAGTTTGGATTAGGGTTAGGGTTAGGGTTTAGGTTTGTCTTAGGGTTAGGGTTAGAGTTAGTGTTAGGGTTAGGCTTAGTGTTACGGTTAGGTTTGGGGTTAGGGTTAGGGTTAGTGTTAGGGTTTGGTTTCGGGTTAGGGTTATGTTTTTGGTTAGGGATAGGTTTACGGTTTGTGTTTGGGTTAGGTTTAGGGTTAGGGTTAGGGTTTGGTTTGGGTTAGGAGTAGCGTTAGTGTTAGGCTTAGGGTTTGGTTTAGGGTTAAGGTTAGGGTTTGTTTTAGGTTTAGGGTTAGAGTTAGGGTTTAGAGGTTAGGGTATAGGGTTAGGGTTAGAGTTAGATTTTTGGATTAGGGTTAGGATTTGGGTTTGGTTTAGGGTTAGGGTTAAGATTAGGGTTAAGGTTAGGTTTAGGATTTTGGTTTGGGTTAGGGTTAGGGTTTGTTGTAGGGTTAGAGTTAAGGTTTGTGTTGAGGTTATGGTTAGGGTTAGGGTTAGGCTTTGCGTTTGGGTTAGGGTTAGGGTTAGGGTTAGGGTTAGGGTTAGGGTTATAGATAGATTTAGGGTTAGGGTTAGGGTTAGGGTTAGGGTTAGGGTTAGGGTTAGGGTTTGGGTTAGGGTTAGGGTTATACTTAAGTTTAGGGTTAGGGTTTGCATTAGGGTTAGGGATTTGGGTTAGGGTTAGGGTTAGTGTTAGTGTTAGTGTTAGGGTTTGGGTTTGGGTTAGGCTTATTTTTAGGGTTAGGGTTTGTTTTCTGTTAGGGTTAGGTTTAAGTTTAGGTCTAGGGTTTGGTTTAGCGTTAGGGTTAGCGTTATAGTTAGAGTTTGGTTGAGCGCTAGGGTTAGTGTTAGGGGTTAGGGTTTAAGGTTTAGGGTTAGGGTTAGAATTAGTGTATGGGTTAGGATTATGGTTAGGGTTGCGGTTAGGGTTTGGGTTAGAGTTTGGTTTAGGATTAGGGTTTGGGTTACGGTTAGGGTTAGGGTTAGGGTTAGGGTTAGGTTTTGGCTTAGGGTTCGGCTTAGGGTAAGGGTTAGGGTTATGGTTAGTTTGAGTTTTAGGGTTAGGGTTATGGTTTGGGTTTGGGTTTGGGTTAGGGTAAGGGTTAGGGTTAGGGTTAGTTTTAGTGTTAGGGTTTGGGTTTGGGTTAGGGATAGGGTTAGGGTTTGGATTAGGGTTAGGGTTATGTTTTGGGTTAGGGTTAGTGTTAGGGGTTAGGGTTAGGGTTAGGGTTAGGGATAGCGTTTGGCTTAGGGTTAGGGTTAGGTTCAGGGTTAGGGTTAGAGTTTGGGTTAGGTTTAGGGTTAGGCTTAGGGTTAGTGTTATGTTTAGGGTTTGAGTTTGGGTTATGGTTAGGGTTAGGGTTTGGTGTAGGGTTAGGTTTAGGGTTAGGGTTAGGGTTAGGGTTAGGGTTTGTTTTAGGGTTAGGGTTAGAGTTAGGGTTTGGGTTAGGTTTAGGGTTAGGCTTAGGGATTGGGTTATTTTTAGGGTAAGGGTTAGGGTTAGGTTTAGGGTTTGGGTTTGGGTTAGGGTTAGGTTTAGGGTTAGGTTTAGGGTTAGGGTTAGAGTTAGGGTTAGGGTTTGGGTTAGGTTTAGAGTTAGGACTAGGGTTAGGGTTAGCGTTTGGGTTAGGGTTAGTTTTAGGTTTAGGGTTTGGGTTTGGGTTAGGGTTAGGTTTAGGGTTAGTTTTAGCGTTAGGGTTAGAGTTAGGGTTAGGGTTAGGATTAGTGTTAGTGTTAGGGTTTGGGTTAGGGTTAGGGTTAGGGTTATGGTTAGGGTTTGGGTTAGTGTTAGGGTTAGGGTTAGGGTTTGGGTTAGGGTTAGAGTTAGGATTTGGGTTAGGGTTAGGGTTATAGTTAGGATTACGGTTAGGGTTTGTTTTAGGGTTAGGGTTAGGCATAGGGTTAGGGTTTGGGTTAGGGTTAGCCTTAGGGTTAGGGTTTGGGTTAGGGTTAGGGTTAGCATTTGAGTTAGGGTTAGGGTTAGGATTTGGTTTAGGGTTAGGGTTATAGTTAGGATTAGGGTTTGGATTTTGGTTAGGGTTAGGTTTAGGGTTAGTGTTAATGTTATGATTAGGGTTAGTGTTAATGTTAGGATTATGTTTAGGGTTAGAGTTAGGTTTCGAGTTTTGGTTACGGTTAGGGTTACGGTTAGGGTTTGGGTTAGGTTTGTGGTTAGTATTCGGGTTCGAGTTTGGGTCAGGGTTAGGGTTTGGGTTTGGGTTTGGTTTAGGTTTAGGCTAAGGTTTTGGGTTAGGGTTTGGTTTAGGGTTAGGGTTATGGTTAGTGTTATCGTTAGTAATAGGGTTTGGGTTTGGGTTAGGTTTAGGGTTTGGGTTAGGGTTAGGGTTTGGGTTAGTGTTAGGGATAGGGCTAAATTTAGAATTAGGGTTAGGGTTAGGTTTAGGGTTAGGGTTTGGGTTAGGTTTAAGGTTAGGGTTAGGTATAGCGTTTGGGTTATTGTTAGGGTTAGGGTTTCGGTTAGAGTTAGAGTTAAGATTAGGGTTAGGTTTTGGGTTTGGTTTAGGGTTAGGTTTAGGGTTACTGTTAGAGTTTGGGTTTGGGTTTGAGTTAAGTTTAGGGTTAGGGTTAGGTTTAGGGTTAGGGTTAGGTTTACGGTTAGGGTTAGGTTTAGGGTTAGGGTTAGGGTTTGGGTTAGGGTTAGGGTTACGGTTAGGGTTTGGGTAAAGTTTAGGGTTATGGTTAGGTTTAGGGTTTGGTTTAGGGTTAGGGTTATTGTTAAGATAAGGGTTACGGTTTGGGTTAGGGTTAGGGTTAGGGTTAGGGTTAATGCTGGGATTCGGGTTAGGGTTAGGCTTACGGTTAGGTTTTAATGTTTGGGTTAGGCTTAGCCTTAGGGTTAGGGTTTGGGTTAGAGGTAGTGTTAGGATTAGGGTTAGGGTTTGGGTTTCGGTTAGGGTTTGGTTTAGGGTTAGGGTTAGGGTTTGGGTTTGGGTTAGCGTTAGGGTTAGAGATAGGTTTAGGGTTAGGGTTAGGGTTAGGGTTTCGGTTAGGGTTAGGGTTAGGGTTATGGTTAGGGTTTGGGTTAGTGTTAGGGTTAGGGTTAGGGTTTGGGTTAGAGTTAGGGTTAGGATTTGGGTTAGGGTTAGGGTTATAGTTAGGATTAGGGTTAGGGTTTGTTTTAGGGTTAGGGTTAGGCATAGTGTTAGGGTTTGGGTTAGGGTTAGCCTTAGGGTTAGGGTTTGTGTTAGGGTTAGGGTTAGCGTTTGAGTTAGCGTTAGGGTTAGGATTTGGGTTGGGTTAGGGTTATAGTTAGGATTAGGGTTTGGATTTTGGTTAGGGTTAGGTTTAGGGTTAGTGTTAATGTTGTGATTAGGGTTAGTGTTAATGTTAGGATTAGGGTTAGGGTTAGTGTTAGGTTTCGAATTTTGGTTAGGGTTAGGGTTAGGGTTAGGATTTGGGTTACGGTTAGGAATAGGGTTAGGGTTAGGGTTAGGGTTAGGGTTACGATTAAGTTTAGGGATAGGGTTAGGGTTAGGGTTTGAGTTTGGATTAGGGTTAGGGTGAGTGTTAGAGTTAGTGTTTAGGTTTGTCTTAGGGTTAGGTTTAGAGTTAGTGTTAGGGTTAGGCTTAGTGTTACGGTTAGGTTTGGGGTTAGGGTTAGGGTTAGTGTTAGGGTTTGGTTTCGGGTTAGGGTTATGTTTTCGGTTAGGGATAGGTTTACGGTTTGTGTTTGGGTTAGGTTTAGGGTTAGGGTTAGGGTTTGGTATGGGTTAGGAGTAGCGTTATTGTTAGGCTTAGGGTTTGGTTTAGGGTTAAGGTTAGGGTTTGTTTTAGGTTTAGGGTTAGAGTTAGGGTTTAGAGGTTAGGGTATAGGGTTAGGGTTAGAGTTAGATTTTGGATTAGGGTTAGGATTTGGGTTTGGTTTAGGGTTAGGGTTAAGCTTAGGGTTAAGGTTAGGTTTAGGGTTTTGGTTTGGGTTAGGGTTAGGGTTTGTTGTAGGGTTAGAGTTAAGGTTTGTGTTGAGGTTATGGTTAGGGTTAGGGTTAGGCTTTGCGTTTGGGTTAGGGTTAGGGTTAGGGTTAGGGTTAGTGTTAGGGTTATAGATAGAATTAGGGTTAGGGTTAGGGTTAGGGTTAGGGTTAGGGTTAGGGTTAGGGTTAGGGTTATACTTAAGTTTAGGGTTAGGGTTTGCATTAGGGTTAGGGATTTGGGTTAGGGTTAGGGTTAGGGTTAGGGTTAGTGTTAGGGTTTGGGTTTGGGTTATGTTTATTTTTAGGGTTAGGGTTTGGTTTCTGTTAGGGTTAGGTTTAAGTTTAGGTCTAGGGTTTGGTTTAGCGTTAGGGTTAGCGTTATAGTTAGAGTTTGGTTGAGCGTTAGGGTTAGTGTTAGGGGTTAGGGTTTAAGGTTTAGGGTTAGGGTTAGAATTAGTGTATGGGTTAGGATTATGGTTAGGGTTATGGTTAGGGTTTGGGTTAGAGTTTGGTTTAGGATTAGGGTTTGGGTTACGGTTAGGGTTAGGGTTAGGATTAGGTTTTGGCTTAGGGTTCGGCTTAGGGTAAGGGTTAGGGTTATGGTTAGTTTGAGTTTTAGGGTTAGGGTTATGGTTTGGGTTTGGGTTTGGGTTAGGGTTATGGTTTGGGTTTGGGTTTGGGTTAGGGTAAGGGTTAGGGTTAGGGTTAGTATTAGTGTTAGGGTTTGGGTTTGGGTTAGGGATAGGGTTAGGGTTTGGATTAGGGTTAGGGTTATGTTTTGGGTTAGGGTTAGTGTTAGGGGTTAGGGTTAGGGTTAGGGTTAGGGATAGCGTTTGGCTTAGGGTTAGGGTTAGGTTCAGGGTTAGGTTTAGAGTTTGGGTTAGGTTTAGGGTTAGGCTTAGGTTTAGTGTTATGTTTAGGGTTTGAGTTTCGGTTATGGTTAGGGTTAGGGTTTGGTGTAGGGTTAGGTTTAGGGTTAGGGTTAGGGTTTGTGTTAGGGTTAGGGTTAGAGTTAGGGTTTGGGTTAGGTTTAGGGTTAGGCTTAGGGTTTGGGTTATTTTTAGGGTAAGGGTTAGGGTTAGGTTTAGGGTTTGGGTTTGGGTTAGGGTTAGGTTTAGGGTTAGGTTTAGGGTTAGGGTTAGAGTTAGGGTTAGGGTTTGGGTTAGGTTTAGAGTTAGGACTAGGGTTACGGTTAGCGTTTGGGTTAGGGTTAGTTTTAGGTTTAGGGTTTGGGTTTGGGTTAGGGTTAGGTTTAGGGTTAGTTTTAGGGTTAGGGTTAGAGTTAGGGTTAGGGTTAGGATTAGTGTTAGTGTTAGGGTTTGGGTTAGGGTTAGGGTTAGGGTTATGGTTAGGGTTAGGGTTAGGGTTTGGGTTAGAGTTAGGGTTAGGATTTGGGTTAGGGTTAGGGTTATAGTTAGGATTACTTTTAGGGTTTGTTTTAGGGTTAGGGTTAGGCATAGGGTTAGGGTTTGGGTTAGGGTTAGGGTTAGCATTTGAGTTAGGGTCAGGGTTAGGATTTGGTTTAGGGTTAGGGTTATAGTTAGGATTAGGGTTTGGATTTTGGTTAGGGTTAGGTTTAGGGTTAGTGTTAATGTTATGATTAGGGTTAGTGTTAATGTTAGGATTATGTTTAGGGTTAGTGTTAGGTTTCGAGTTTTGGTTAGGGTTAGGGTTACGGTTAGGGTTTGGGTTACGGTTAGGAATAGGGTTAGGGTTAGCGTTAGGGTTAGGGTTACGATTAAGTTTAGGGTTAGGGTTAGGGTTAGGGTTTGAGTTTGGATTAGGGTTAGGGTGAGTGTTACGGTTAGGGTTTGGGTTTGTCTTAGGGTTAGAGTTTGAGTTAGTGTTAGGGTTAGGCTTAGTGTTACGGTTAGGTTTGGGGTTAGGGTTAGGGTTAGTGTTAGGGTTTGGTTTAGGGTTAGGGTTATGTTTTCGGTTAGGGTTAGGTTTACGGTTTTTGTTTGGGTTAGGTTTGGGGTTAGGGTTATGGTTTGGTTTGGGTTAGGAGTAGGGTTAGTGTTAGGCTTAGGATTTGGGTTAGGGTTAAGGTTAGGGTTTGTTTTAGGTTTAGTGTTAGATTTAGGTGTTAGTGGTTAGTGGATAGGGTTAGGGTTAGAGTTACATTTTGAATTAGGGTTAGGATTTGGGTTTGGTTTAGGGTTAGGGTTAGGGTTAGGGTTTGGATTTGGGTTAGGGTTAGGGTTATACTTAAGTTTAGGGTTAGGGTTTGCATTAGGGTTGGGGATTTGGGTTAGGGTTAGGGTTAGGGTTAGTGTTAGGGTTTGGGTTTGGGTTATGTTTATTTTTAGGGTTCGGGTTTGGTTTCTGTTAGGGTTAGGTTTAAGTTTAGGTCTAGGGTTTGGTTTAGCGTTAGGGTTAGGGTTATAGTTAGGGTTTGGTTGAGCGTTAGGGTTAGTGTTAGGGGTTAGGGTTTAGGGTTTAGGGTTAGGGTTAGAATTAGTGTTTGGGTTAGGGTTAGGGTTAGGGTTACGGTTAGGGTTTGGGTTAGAGTTGGTTTAGGATTAGGGTTTGGGTTACGGTTAGGGTTAGGGTTAGGTTTAGGGTTTGGTTTAGGGTTCGGCTTAGGGTAAGGGTTAGGGTTATGTTTAGTTTTAGTTTTAGGGTTAGCGTTATGGTTTGGGTTTGGGTTTGGGTTAGGGTAAGGGTTAGGGTTAGGGTTAGTTTTAGTGTTAGAGTTTGGGTTTGGGTTAGGGATAGGGTTAGTGTTAGGGTTTGGTTTAGGTTTAGTGTTAGGGTTTGGTTTAGGGTTAGGGTTATGTTTTGGGTTAGGGTTAGGGTTAGGGGTTAGGGTTAGGCTTAGGGATAGCGTTTGGCTTAGGGTTAGGGTTAGGTTCAGGGTTAGGGTTAGAGTTTGGGTTAGGTTTAGGGTTAGGCTTAGGGTTACTGTTATGTTTAGGGTTTGAGTTTGGGTTATGGTTAGGGTTAGGATGTGGTGTAGGGTTAGGGTTAGGGTTAGGGTTTGTGTTAGGGTTAGGGTTAGAGTTAGGGTTTGGGTTAGGTTTAGGGTTAGGATTAGGGATTGGGTTATGTTTAGGGTAAGGGTTAGGGTTAGGTTTAGGGTTTGGGTTTGGGTTAGGGTTAGGTTTAGGGTTAGGTTTAGGGTTAGGGTTAGAGTTAGGGTTAGGGTTTGGGTTAGGTTTAAAGTTAGGACTAGGGTTAGGGTTAGCGTTTGGGTTAGGGTTAGTTTTAGGTTTAGGGTTTGGGTTTGGGTTAGGGTTAGGTTTAGGGTTAGTTTTAGGGTTAGGGTTAGAGTTAGGGTTAGGGTTAGGATTAGTGTTAGTTTTAGGGTTTGGGTTAGGGTTAGGGTTAGGGTTATGGTTAGGGTTTGGGTTAGTGTTAGGGTTAGGGTTAGGGTTTGGGTTAGGGTTAGGGTTAGGGTTAGGGTTAGTGTTAGGGTTATAGTTAGGATTAGGGTTTGGATTTTGGTTATGGTTAGGTTTAGGGTTAGTGTTAATGTTATGATTAGGGTTAGTGTTAATGTTAGGATTATGTTTAGGGTTAGTGTTAGGTTTCGAGTTTTGGTTACGGTTAGGGTTACGGTTAGGGTTTGGGTTAGGTTTATGGTTAGTATTCGGGTTCGAGTTTGGGTCAGGGTTAGGGTTAGGGTTAGGGTTTGGTTTAGGTTTAGGCTTAGGTTTTGGGTTAGGGTTTGGTTTAGGGTTAGGGTTATGGTTAGTGTTATCGTTAGTAATAGGGTTTGGGTTAGGGTTAGGTTTAGGGTTTGGGTTAGGGTTAGGGTTTGGGTTAGTGTTAGGGATAGGGCTAAATTTAGAATTAGGGTTAGGGTTAGGTTTAGGGTTAGGGTTTGGGTTAGGTTTAAGGTTAGGGTTAGGTTTAGGGTTAGGGTTAGGGTTTGGGTTAGGGTTAGGGTTACGGTTAGGGTTTGGGTAAAGTTTAGGGTTATGGTTAGGTTTAGGGTTTGGTTTAGGGTTAGGGTTATAGTTAAGATAAGGGTTACGGTTAGGGTTAGGGTTAGGGTTAGGGTTAGGGTTAATGCTACGATTAGGGTCAGGGTTAGGGTTAGGTTAGGGTTTAATGTTTGGGTTAGGCTTAGCCTTAGGGTTAGGGTTTGGGTTAGAGATAGTGTTAGGATTAAGGTTAGGGTTTGGGTTTCGGTTAGGGTTTGGTTTAGGGTTAGGGTTAGGGTTTGGGTTTGGGTTAGCGTGAGGGTTAGAGAGTGGTTCAGGGTTAGGGCTAGGGTTGGGGTTGCGGTTAGGGTTAGGGTTAGGGTTATGGTTAGGGTTTGGGTTAGTGTTAAGGTTAGGGTTAGGGTTTGGGTTAGAGTTAGGGTTAGGATTTGGGTTAGGGTTAGGGTTATAGTTAGGATTAGGGTTAGGGTTTGTTTTAGGGTAAGGGTTAGGCATAGTGTTAGGGTTTGGGTTAGGGTTAGCCTTAGGGTTAGGGTTTGTGTTAGGGTTAGGGTTAGCGTTTGAGTTAGCGTTAGGGTTAGGATTTGGGTTGGGTTAGGGTTATACTTAGGATTAGGGTTTGGATTTTGGTTAGGGTTAGGTTTAGGGTTAGTGTTAATGTTGTGATTAGGGTTAGTGTTAATGTTAGGATTAGGGTTAGGGTTAGTGTTAGGTTTCGAATTTTGGTTAGGGTTAGGGTTAGGGTTAGGATTTGGGTTACTGTTAGGAATAGGGTTAGGGTTAGGGTTACGGTTAGGGTTACGATTAAGTTTAGGGTTAGGGTTAGGGTTAGGGTTTGAGTTTGGATTAGGGTTAGGGTTAGGGTTTAGGTTTGTCTTAGGGTTAGGGTTAGAGTTAGTGTTAGGGTTAGGCTTAGTGTTACGGTTAGGTTTGGGGTTAGGGTTAGGGTTAGTGTTAGGGTTTGGTTTCGGGTTAGGGTTATGTTTTTGGTTAGGGATAGGTTTACGGTTTGTGTTTGGGTTAGGTTTAGGGTTAGGGTTAGGGTTTGGTTTGGGTTAGGAGTAGCGTTAGTGTTAGGCTTAGGGTTTGGTTTAGGGTTAAGGTTAGGGTTTGTTTTAGGTTTAGGGTTAGAGTTAGGGTTTAGAGGTTAGGGTATAGGGTTAGGGTTAGAGTTAGATTTTTGGATTATGGTTAGGATTTGGGTTTGGTTTAGGGTTAGGGTTAAGCTTAGGGTTAAGGTTAGGTTTAGGGTTTTGGTTTGGGTTAGGGTTAGGGTTTGTTGTAGGGTTAGAGTTAAGGTTTGTGTTGAGGTTATGGTTAGGGTTAGGGTTAGGCTTTGCGTTTGGGTTAGGGTTAGGGTTAGGGTTAGGGTTAGGGTTAGGGTTATAGATAGAATTAGGGTTAGGGTTAGGGTTAGGGTTAGGGTTAGGGTTAGGGTTAGGGTTTGGGTTAGGGTTAGGGTTATACTTAAGTTTAGGGTTAGGGTTTGCATTAGGTTTAGGGATTTGGGTTAGGGTTAGGGTTAGTGTTAGTGTTAGTGTTAGGGTTTGGGTTTGGGTTAGGCTTATTTTTAGGGTTAGGGTTTGTTTTCTGTTAGGGTTAGGTTTAAGTTTAGTTCTAGGGTTTGCTTTAGCGGTAGGGTTAGCGTTATAGTTAGAGTTTGGTTGAGGGTTAGGGTTAGTGTTAGGGGTTGGGGTTTAAGGTTTAGGGTTAGGGTTAGATTTAGTGTATGGGTTAGGATTATGGTTAGGGTTGCGGTTAGGGTTTGGGTTAGAGTTTGGTTTAGGATTAGGGTTTGGGTTACGGTTAGGGTTAGGGTTAGGGTTAGGGTTAGGTTTTGGCTTAGGGTTCGGCTTAGGGTAAGGGTTAGGGTTATGGTTAGTTTGAGTTTTAGGGTTAGGGTTATGGTTTGGGTTTGGGTTTGGGTTAGGGTAAGGGTTAGGGTTAGGGTTAGTTTTAGTGTTAGGGTTTGGGTTTGGGTTAGGGATAGGGTTAGGGTTTGGATTAGGGTTAGGGTTATGTTTTGGGTTAGGGTTAGTGTTAGGGGTTAGGGTTAGGGTTAGGGTTAGGGATAGCGTTTGGCTTAGGGTTAGGGTTAGGTTCAGGATTAGGGTTAGAGTTTGGGTTAGGTTTAGGGTTAGGCTTAGGGTTAGTGTTATGTTTAGGGTTTGAGTTTGGGTTATGGTTAGGGTTAGGGTTTGGTGTAGGGTTAGGTTTAGGGTTAGGGTTAGGGTTAGGGTTAGGGTTTGTTTTAGGGTTAGGGTTAGAGTTAGGGTTTGGGTTAGGTTTAGGGTTAGGCTTAGGGATTGGGTTATTTTTAGGGTAAGGGTTAGGGTTAGGTTTAGGGTTTGGGTTTGGGTTAGGGTTAGGATTAGGGTTAGGTTTAGGGTTAGGGTTAGAGTTAGGGTTAGGGTTTGGGTTAGGTTTAGAGTTAGGACTAGGGTTAGGGTTAGCGTTTGGGTTAGGGTTAGTTTTAGGTTCAGGGTTTGGGTTTGGGTTAGGGTTAGGTTTAGGGTTAGTTTTAGGGTTAGGGTTAGAGTTAGGGTTAGGGTTAGGATTAGTGTTAGTGTTAGGGTTTGGGTTAGGGTTAGGGTTAGGGTTATGGTTAGGGTTTGGGTTAGTGTTAGGGTTAGGGTTAGGGTTTGGGTTAGGGTTAGAGTTAGGATTTGGGTTAGGGTTAGGGTTATAGTTAGGATTACGTTTAGGGTTTGTTTTAGGGTTAGGGTTAGGCATAGGGTTAGGGTTTGGGTTAGGGTTAGCCTTAGGGTTAGGGTTTGGGTTAGGGTTAGGGTTAGCATTTGAGTTAGGGTTAGGGTTAGGATTTGGTTTAGGGTTAGGGTTATAGTTAGGATTAGGGTTTGGATTTTGGTTAGGGTTAGGTTTAGGGTTAGTGTTAATGTTATGATTAGGGGTAGTGTTAATGTTAGGATTATGTTTAGGGTTAGAGTTAGGTTTCGAGTTTTGGTTACGGTTAGGGTTACGGTTAGGGTTTGGGTTAGGTTTGTGGTTAGTATTCGGGTTCGAGTTTGGGTCAGGGTTAGGGTTTGGGTTTGGGTTTGGTTTAGGTTTAGGCTAAGGTTTTGGGTTAGGGTTTGGTTTAGGGTTAGGGTTATGGTTAGTGTTATCGTTAGTAATAGGCTTTGGGTTTGGGTTAGGTTTAGGGTTTGGGTTAGGGTTAGGGTTTGGGTTAGTGTTAGGGATAGGGCTAAATTTAGAATTAGGGTTAGGGTTAGGTTTAGGGTTAGGGTTTGGGTTAGGTTTAAGGTTAGGGTTAGGTATAGCGTTTGGGTTATTGTTAGGGTTAGGGTTTCGGTTAGAGTTAGAGTTAAGATTAGGGTTAGGTTTTGGGTTTGGTTTAGGGTTAGGTTTAGGGTTACTGTTAGAGTTTGGGTTTGGGTTTGAGTTAAGTTTAGGGTTAGGGTTAGGTTTAGGGTTAGGGTTAGGTTTACGGTTAGGGTTAGGGTTAGGGTTAGGGTTTGGGTTAGGGTTAGGGTTACGGTTAGGGTTTGGGTAAAGTTTAGGGTTATGGTTAGGTTTAGGGTTTGGTTTAGGGTTAGGGTTATAGTTAAGATAAGGGTTACGGTTTGGGTTAGGGGTAGGGTTAGGGTTAGGGTTAATGGTAAGATTAGGGTCAGGGTTAGGGTTACGGTTAGGTTTTAATGTTTGGGTTAGACTTAGCCTTATGGTTAGGGTGTGGGTTAGAGATAGTGTTAGGAGTAGCGTTAGGGTTTGGGTTTCGGTTAGGGGTTGGTTTAGGGTTAGGGTGAGGGTGTGTGTTTGGGTTAGGGGTAGGGTTAGAGATAGGTTTAGGGTTAGGGTTAGGGTTAGGGTTTCGGTTAGGGTTAGGGTTAGGGTTAGGGTTAGGGTTTGGGTTAGTGTTAGGGTTAGGGTTAGGGTTTGGGTTAGAGTTAGGGTTAGGATTTGGGTTAGGGTTAGGGTTATAGTTAGGATTAGGGTTAGGGTTTGTTTTAGGGTTAGGGTTAGGCATAGTGTTAGGGTTTGGGTTAGGGTTAGCCTTAGGGTTAGGGTTTGTGTTAGGGTTAGGGTTAGCGTTTGAGTTAGCGTTAGGGTTAGGATTTGGGTTGGGTTAGGGTTATAGTTAGGATTAGGGTTTGGATTTTGGTTAGGGTTAGGTTTAGGGTTAGTGTTAATGTTGTGATTAGGGTTAGTGTTAATGTTAGGATTAGGGTTAGGGTTAGTGTTAGGTTTCGAATTTTGGTTAGGGTTAGGGTTAGGGTTAGGATTTGGGTTACTGTTAGGAATAGGGTTAGGGTTAGGGTTAGGGTTAGGGTTACGATTAAGTTTAGGGATAGGGTTAGGGTTAGGGTTTGAGTTTGGATTAGGGTTAGGGTGAGTGTTAGGGTTAGGGTTTAGGTTTGTCTTAGGGTTAGGGTTAGAGTTAGTGTTAGGGTTAGGCTTAGTGTTACGGTTATTTTTGGGGTTAGGGTTAGGGGTAGTGTTAGGGTTTGGTTTCGGGTTAGGGTTATGTTTTCGGTTAGGGATAGGTTTACGGTTTGTGTTTGGGTTAGGTTTAGGGTTAGGGTTAGGGTTTGGTATGGGTTAGGAGTAGCGTAATTGTTAGGCTTAGGGTTTGGTTTAGGGTTAAGGTTAGGGTTTGTTATAGGTTTAGGGTTAGAGTTAGGGTTTAGAGGTTAGGGTATAGGGTTAGGGTTAGAGTTAGATTTTGGATTAGGGTTAGGATTTGGGTTTGGTTTAGGGTTAGGGTTAAGCTTAGGGTTAAGGTTAGGTTTAGGGTTTTGGTTTGGGTTAGGGTTAGGGTTTGTTGTAGGGTTAGAGTTAAGGTTTGTGTTGAGGTTATGGTTAGGGTTAGGGTTAGGCTTTGCGTTTGGGTTAGGGTTAGGGTTAGGGTTAGGGTTAGGGTTAGGGTTATAGATAGAATTAGGGTTAGGGTTAGGGTTAGGGTTAGGGTTAGGGTTAGGGTTTGGGTTAGGGTTAGGGTTATACTTAAGTTTAGGGTTAGGGTTTGCATTAGGGTTAGGGATTTGGGTTAGGGTTAGGGTTAGGGTTAGGGTTAGTGTTAGGGTTTGGGTTTGGGTTATGTTTATTTTTAGGGTTAGGGTTTGGTTTCTGTTAGGGTTAGGTTTAAGTTTAGGTCTAGGGTTTGGTTTAGCGTTAGGGTTAGCGTTATAGTTAGAGTTTGGTTGAGCGTTAGGGTTAGTGTTAGGGGTTAGGGTTTAAGGTTTAGGGTTAGGGTTAGAATTAGTGTATGGGTTAGGATTATGGTTAGGGTTATGGTTAGGGTTTGGGTTAGAGTTTGGTTTAGGATTAGGGTTTGGGTTACGGTTAGGGTTAGGGTTAGGATTAGGTTTTGGCTTAGGGTTCGGCTTAGGGTAAGGGTTAGGGTTATGGTTAGTTTGAGTTTTAGGGTTAGGGTTATGGTTTGGGTTTGTGTTTGGGTTAGGGTTATGGTTTGGGTTTGGGTTTGGGTTAGGGTAAGGGTTAGGGTTAGGGTTAGTATTAGTGTTAGGGTTTGGGTTTGGGTTAGGGATAGGGTTAGGGTTTGGATTAGGGTTAGGGTTATGTTTTGGGTTAGGGTTAGTGTTAGGGGTTAGGGTTAGGGTTAGGGTTAGGGATAGCGTTTGGCTTAGGGTTAGGGTTAGGTTCAGGGTTAGGTTTAGAGTTTGGGTTAGGTTTAGGGTTAGGCTTAGGTTTAGTGTTATGTTTAGGGTTTGAGTTTCGGTTATGGTTAGGGTTAGGGTTTGGTGTAGGGTTAGGCTTAGGCTTAGGGTTAGGCTTTGTGTTAGGGTTAGGGTTAGAGTTAGGGTTTGGGTTAGGCTTAGGGTTAGGCTTAGCGTTTGGGTTATTTTTAGGGTAAGGGTTAGGCTTAGGTTTAGGGTTTGGGTTTGGGTTAGGGTTAGGTTTAGGGTTAGGTTTAGGGTTAGGGTTAGAGTTAGGGTTAGGGTTTGGGTTAGGTTTAGAGTTAGGACTAGGGTTACGGTTAGCGTTTGGGTTAGGGTTA
Source organism: Eospalax fontanierii (assembly GCA_035773235.1). Lineage (NCBI taxonomy): Eukaryota > Metazoa > Chordata > Mammalia > Rodentia > Spalacidae > Eospalax > Eospalax fontanierii. Next base: position 2,637,102 of record JAJHUQ010000044.1, on the reverse strand, counting down.
GTTTTAGGTTTAGGGTTTGGGTTTGGGTTAGGGTTAGGTTTAGGGTTAGTTTTAGCGTTAGGGTTAGAGTTAGGGTTAGGGTTAGGATTAGTGTTAGTGTTAGGGTTTGGGTTAGGGTTAGGGTTAGGGTTATGGTTAGGGTTAGGGTTAGGGTTTGGGTTAGAGTTAGGGTTAGGATTTGGGTTAGGGTTAGGGTTATAGTTAGGATTACTTTTAGGGTTTGTTTTAGGGTTAGGGTTAGGCATAGGGTTAGGGTTTGGGTTAGGGTTAGGGTTAGCATTTGAGTTAGGGTCAGGGTTAGGATTTGGTTTAGGATTAGGGTTATAGTTAGGGTTAGGGTTTGGATTTTGGTTAGGGTTAGGTTTAGGGTTAGTGTTAATGTTATGATTAGGGTTAGTGTTAATGTTAGGATTATGTTTAGGGTTAGTGTTAGGTTTCGAGTTTTGGTTAGGGTTAGGGTTACGGTTAGGGTTTGGGTTACGGTTAGGAATAGGGTTAGGGTTAGCGTTAGGGTTAGGGTTACGATTAAGTTTAGGGTTAGGGTTAGGGTTAGGGTTTGAGTTTGGATTAGGGTTAGGGTGAGTGTTACGGTTAGGGTTTGGGTTTGTCTTAGGGTTAGAGTTTGAGTTAGTGTTAGGGTTAGGCTTAGTGTTACGGTTAGGTTTGGGGTTAGGGTTAGGGTTAGTGTTAGGGTTTGGTTTAGGGTTAGGGTTATGTTTTCGGTTAGGGTTAGGTTTACGGTTTTTGTTTGGGTTAGGTTTGGGGTTAGGGTTATGGTTTGGTTTGGGTTAGGAGTAGGGTTAGTGTTAGGCTTAGGATTTGGGTTAGGGTTAAGGTTAGGGTTTGTTTTAGGTTTAGTGTTAGATTTAGGTGTTAGAGGTTAGGGGATAGGGTTAGGGTTAGAGTTACATTTTGAATTAGGGTTAGGATTTGGGTTTGGTTTAGGGTTAGGGTTAGGGTTAGGGTTTGGATTTGGGTTAGGGTTAGGGTTATACTTAAGTTTAGGGTTAGGGTTTGCATTAGGGTTGGGGATTTGGGTTAGGGTTAGGGTTAGGGTTAGTGTTAGGGTTTGGGTTTGGGTTATGTTTATTTTTAGGGTTCGGGTTTGGTTTCTGTTAGGGTTAGGTTTAAGTTTAGGTCTAGGGTTTGGTTTAGCGTTAGGGTTAGGGTTATAGTTAGGGTTTGGTTGAGCGTTAGGGTTAGTGTTAGGGGTTAGGGTTTAGGGTTTAGGGTTAGGGTTAGAATTAGTGTTTGGGTTAGGGTTAGGGTTAGGGTTACGGTTAGGGTTTGGGTTAGAGTTGGTTTAGGATTAGGGTTTGGGTTACGGTTAGGGTTAGGGTTAGGTTTAGGGTTTGGTTTAGGGTTCGGCTTAGGGTAAGGGTTAGGGTTATGTTTAGTTTTAGTTTTAGGGTTAGCGTTATGGTTTGGGTTTGGGTTTGGGTTAGGGTAAGGGTTAGGGTTAGGGTTAGTTTTAGTGTTAGAGTTTGGGTTTGGGTTAGGGATAGGGTTAGTGTTAGGGTTTGGTTTAGGTTTAGTGTTAGGGTTTGGTTTAGGGTTAGGGTTATGTTTTGGGTTAGGGTTAGGGTTAGGGGTTAGGGTTAGGCTTAGGGATAGCGTTTGGCTTAGGGTTAGGGTTAGGTTCAGGGTTAGGGTTAGAGTTTGGGTTAGGTTTAGGGTTAGGCTTAGGGTTACTGTTATGTTTAGGGTTTGAGTTTGGGTTATGGTTAGGGTTAGGATGTGGTGTAGGGTTAGGGTTAGGGTTAGGGTTTGTGTTAGGGTTAGGGTTAGAGTTAGGGTTTGGGTTAGGTTTAGGGTTAGGGTTAGGGATTGGGTTATGTTTAGGGTAAGGGTTAGGGTTAGGTTTAGGGTTTGGGTTTGGGTTAGGGTTAGGTTTAGGGTTAGGTTTAGGGTTAGGGTTAGAGTTAGGGTTAGGGGTTGGGTTAGGTTTAAAGTTAGGACTAGGGTTAGGGTTAGCGTTTGGGTTAGGGTTAGTTTTAGGTTTAGGGTTTGGGTTTGGGTTAGGGTTAGGTTTAGGGTTAGTTTTAGGGTTAGGATTAGAGTTAGGGTTAGGGTTAGGATTAGTGTTAGTTTTAGGGTTTGGG
>JAJHUQ010000044.1:2612500-2615000 GCA_035773235.1 Eospalax fontanierii | reverse complement strand
TAGCATTAGGTTTAGGGTTAGGGTGAGGGTTTGGGTTAGGGTTAGGTTTAGGGTTTGGGTTAAAGTTAGGGTTAGGATTAGGGTTTGGGTTAGAGTTAGGGTTAGGGTTAGGATTAGTGTTAGTGTTAGGGTTTTGGTTAGGGTTAGGGTTAGTGTTATGGTTAGGGTTTGGGTTAGTGTTAGGGTTAGGGTTAGGGTTTGGGTTAGAGTTAGGGTTAGGATTTGGGTTAGGGTTAGGTTTACAGTTAGGATTAAGGTTAGGGTTTGTTTTAGGGTTAGGGTTAGGCATAGGGTTAGGGTTTGGGTTAGGGTTACCCTTAGGGTTAGGGTTTGGGTTAGGGTTAGGGTTAGCATTTGAGTTAGGGTTACGGTTAGGATTTGGTTTAGGGTTAGGGTTATAGTTAGGATTAGGGTTTGGATTTTGGTTAGGGTTAGGTTTAGGGTTAGTGTTAATGTTATGATTAGGGTTAGTGTTAATGTTAGGATTATGGTTAGGGTTAGTGTTAGGTTTCGAGTTTTGGTTAGGGTTAGGGTTACGGTTAGGGTTTGGGTTACGGTTAGGAATAGGGTTAGGGTTAGCGTTAGGTTTAGGGTTACGATTAAGTTTAGGGTTAGGGTTAGGGTTTGAGTTTGGATTAGGGTTAGGGTGAGTGTTAGGGTTAGGGTTTGGGTTTGTCTTAGGGTTAGGGTTAGAGTTAGTGTTAGGGTTAGGCTTAGTGTTACGGTTAGGTTTGGGGTTAGGGTTAGGGTTAGTGTTAGGGTTTGGTTTAGGGTTAGGGTTATGTTTTCGGTTAGGGTTAGGTTTACTGTTTGTGTTTGGGTTAGGTTTGGGGTTAGGGTTAGGGTTTGGTTTGGGTTAGGAGTAGGGTTAGTGTTAGGCTTAGGATTTGGGTTAGGGTTAAGGTTAGGGTTTGTTTTAGGTTTAGGGTTAAAGTTAGGTGTTAGAGGTTAGGGGATAGGGTTAGGGTTAGAGTTAGATTTTGAATTAGGGTTAGGATTTGGGTTTGGTTTAGGGTTAGGGTTAGGCTTAGGGTTAAGGTTAGGTTTAGTGTTTTGGTTTGGGTTAGGGTTAGGGTTAGGGTTAGGGTAAGGGTGTGAATAGGATTAGGGTCAGGGTTAGGGTTAGGGTTAGGGTTAGGTTTAGGTTTAGGGTTAGGGTTAGGTTTAGGGTTAGGTTTAGGGTTAGGGTTTGGATTTGGGTTAGGGTTAGGGTTATACTTAAGTTTAGGGTTAGGGTTTGCATTAGGGTTGGGGATTTGGGTTAGGGTTAGGGTTAGGGTTAGTGTTAGGGTTTGGGTTTGGGTTATGTTTATTTTTAGGGTTAGGGTTTGGTTTCTGTTAGGGTTAGGTTTAAGTTTAGGTCTAGGGTTTGGTTTAGCGTTAGGGTTAGGGTTATAGTTAGGGTTTGGTTGAGCGTTAGTGTTAGGGGTTAGGGTTTAGGGTTTAGGGTTAGGGTTAGAATTAGTGTTTGGGTTAGGGTTAGGGTTAGGGTTACGGTAAGGGTTTGGGTTAGAGTTGGTTTAGGATTAGGGTTTGGGTTACGGTTAGGGTTAGGGTTAGGTTTAGGGTTTGGTTTAGGGTTCGGCTTAGGGTAAGGGTTAGGGTTATGTTTAGTTTTAGTTTTAGGGTTAGCGTTATGGTTTGGGTTTGGGTTTGGGTTAGGATAAGGGTTAGGGTTAGGGTTAGTTTTAGTGTTAGAGTTTGGGTTTGGGTTAGGGATAGGGTTAGTGTTAGGGTTTGGGTTAGGGTTGGTGTTAGGGTTTGGTTTAGGGTTAGAGTTATGTTTTGGGATAGGGATAGTGTTAGGGGTTAGGGTTAGGCTTAGGGATAGCGTTTGGCTTAGGGTTAGGGTTAGGTTCAGGGTTAGGGTTAGAGTTTGGGTTAGGTTCAGGGTTAGGCTTAGGGTTACTGTTATGTTTAGGGTTTGAGTTTGGGTTATGGTTAGGGTTAGGATGTGGTGTAGGGTTAGGGTTAGGGTTAGGGTTAGGGTTAGGGTTAGGGTTTTTGTTAGGGTTAGGGTTAGAGTTAGGGTTTGGGTTAGGTTTAGGGTTAGGATTAGGGATTGGGTTATGTTTAGGGTAAGGGTTAGGGTTAGGTTTAGGGTTTGGGTTTGGGTTAGGGTTAGGTTTAGGCTTAGGGTTAGGGTTAGGGTTAGGGTTAGGGTTAGGGTTTGTGTTAGGGTTAGGGTTAGAGTTAGGGTTTGGGTTAGGTTTAGGGTTAGGATTAGGGATTGGGTTATGTTTAGGGTAAGGGTTAGGGTTAGGTTTAGGGTTTGGGTTTGGGTTAGGGTTAGGTTTAGGCTTAGGTTTAGGGTTAGGGTTAGAGTTAGGGTTAGGGTTTGGGTTAGGTTTAAAGTTAGGACTAGGGTTAGGGTTAGCGTTTGGGTTAGGGTTAGTTTTAGGTTTAGGGTTTGGGTTTGGTTAGGGTGAGGTTTAGGGTTAGTTTTAGGGTTAGGATTAGAGTTAGGGTTAGGATTAGTGTTAATTTTAGGGTTTTGGTT
>JAJHUQ010000044.1:2585000-2607500 GCA_035773235.1 Eospalax fontanierii | reverse complement strand
GTTAGAGTTTGGGTTAGGTTTAGGGTTAGGCTTAGGGTTAGTGTTATAGATAGGGTTTGAGTTTGGGTTATGGTTAGGGTTAGGGTTTGGTGTAGGGTTAGGTTTAGGGTTAGGGTTAGGGTTAGGGTTTGTGTTAGGGTTAGGGTTAGAGTTAGGGTTTGGGTTAGGTTTAGGGTTAGGATTAGGGATTGGGTTGTTTTTAGGGTAAGGGTTAGGGTTAGGGTTAGTTTTAGTTTTAGGGTTTGGGTTTGGGTTAGGGATAGGGTTAGGGTTTGGATTAGGGTTAGGGTTATGTTTTGGGTTAAGGTTAGTGTTAGGGATTAGGGTTAGGGTTAGGGTTAGGGATAGCGTTTGGCTTAGGGTTAGGGTTAGGGTTAGGTTCAGGGTTAGGGTTAGAGTTTGGGTTAGGTTTAGGGTTATGCTTAGGGTTAGTGTTATAGATAGGGTTTGAGTTTGGGTTATGGTTAGGGTTAGGGTTTGGTGTAGGGTTAGGTTTAGGGTTAGGGTTAGGGTTAGGGTTTGTGTTAGGGTTAGGGTTAGAGTTAGGGTTTGGGTTAGGTTTAGGGTTAGGATTAGGGATTGGGTTGTTTTTAGGGTAAGGGTTAGGGTTAGGTTTAGGGTTTGGGTTTGGGTTAGGGTTAGGGTTAGGGTTATGGTTAGGGTTTGGGTTAGTGTTAGGGTTAGGGTTAGGGTTTGGGTTAGAGTTAGGGTTAGGATTTGGGTTAGGGTTAGGGTTATAGTTAGGATTACGGTTAGGGTTTGTTTTAGGGTTAGGGTTAGGCATAGGGTTAGGGTTTGGGTTAGGTTACCCTTAGGGTTAGGGTTTGGGTTAGGGTTAGGGTTAGCATTTGAGTTAGGGTTAGGGTTAGGATTTGGTTTAGGGTTAGGGTTATAGTTAGGATTAGGGTTTGGATTTTGGTTAGGGTTAGGTTTAGGGTTAGTGTTAATGTTATTATTAGGGTTAGTGTTAATGTTAGGATTATGGTGAGTGTTAGTGTTAGGTTTGGAGTTTTGGTTAGGGTTAGGGTTACGGTTAGGGTTTGGGTTACGGTTAGGAATAGGGTTAGGGTTAGCGTTAGGGTTAGGGTTACGATTAAGTTTAGGGTTAGGGTTAGGGTTAGAGTTAGTGTTAGGGTTAGGCTTAGTGTTACGGTTAGGTTTGGGGTTAGGGTTAGGGTTAGTGTTAGGGTTTGGTTTAGGGTTAGGGTTATGTTTTCGGTTAGGGTTAGGTTTACGGTTTGTGTTTGGGTTAGGTTTGGGGTTAGGGTTAGGGTTTGGTTAGGGTTAGGAGTAGGGTTAGTGTTAGGCTTAGGATTTGGGTTAGGGTTAAGGTTAGGGTTTGTTTTAGGTTTAGGGTTAGAGTTAGGTGTAAGAGGTTAGGGGATAGGGTTAGGGTTAGAGTTAGATTTTGAATTAGGATTAGGATTTGGGTTTGGTTTAGGGTTAGGGTTAGGCTTAGGATTAAGGTTAGGTTTAGTGTTTTGGTTTGGGTTAGGGTTAGGGTTAGGGTTAGGGTAAGGGTGTGAATAGGATTAGGGTCAGGGTTAGGGTTAGGGTTAGGGTTAGGTTTAGGTTTAGGGTTACGGTTAGTTTTAGGGTTAGGGGTAGGGTTAGGGTTTGGATTTGGGTTAGGGTTAGGGTTATACTTAAGTTTAGGGTTAGGGTTTGCATTAGGGTTGGGGATTTGGGTTAGGGTTAGGGTTAGGGTTAGTGTTAGGGTTTGGGTTTGGGTTATGTTTATTTTTAGGGTTAGGGTTTGGTTTCTGTTAGGGTTAGGTTTAAGTTTAGGTCTAGGTTTTGGTTTAGCGTTAGGGTTAGGGTTATAGTTAGGGTTTGGTTGAGCGTTAGGGTTAATGTTAGGGGTTAGGGTTTAGGGTTTAGGGTTAGGGTTAGAATTAGTGTTTGGGTTAGGGTTAGGGTTAGGGTTACGGTTAGGGTTTGGGTTAGAGTTGGTTTAGGATTAGGGTTTGGTTTACGGTTAGTGTTAGGGTTAGGTTTAGGGTTTGGTTTAGGGTTCGGCTTAGGGTAAGGGTTAGGGTTATGTTTAGTTTTAGTTTTAGGGTTAGCGTTATGGTTTGGGTTTGGGTTTGGGTTAGGGTAAGGGTTCGGGTTAGGGTTAGTTTTAGTGTTAGAGTTTGGGTTTGGGTTAGGGATAGGGTTAGTGTTAGGGTTTGGGTTAGGGTAAGTGTTAGGGTTTGGTTTAGGGTTAGGGTTATGTTTTGGGTTAGGGTTAGTGTTAGGGGTTAGGGTTAGGCTTAGGGATAGTGTTTGGCTTAGGGTTAGGGTTAGGTTCAGGGTTAGGGTTAGAGTTTGGGTTAGGTTTAGGGTTAGGCTTAGGGTTACTGTGATGTTTAGGGTTTGAGTTTGGGTTATGGTTAGGGTTAGGATGTGGTGTAGGGTTAGGGTTAGGGTTAGGGTTAGGGTTAGGGTTAGAGTTAGGGTTTGGGTTAGGTTTAGGGTTAGGATTAGGGATTGGGTTATGTTTAGGGTAAGGGTTAGGGTTAGGTTTAGGGTTTGGGTTTGGGTTAGGGTTAGGTTTAGGGTTAGGTTTAGGGTTAGGGTTAGAGTTAGGGTTAGGGTTTGGGTTAGGTTTAAAGTTAGGACTAGGGTTAGGGTTAGCGTTTGGGTTACGGTTAGTTTTAGGTTTAGGGTTTGGGTTTGGGTTAGGGTTAGGTTTAGGGTTAGTTTTAGGGTTAGGGTTAGAGTTAGGGTTAGGGTTAGGATTAGTGTTAGTGTTAGGGTTTGGGTTAGGGTTAGGGTTAGGGTTATGGTTAGGGTTTGGGTTAGTGTTAGGGTTAGGGTTAGGGTTTGGGTTAGAGTTAGGGTTAGGATTTGGGTTAGGGTTAGGGTTATAGTTAGGATTAGGGTTAGGGTTTGTTTTAGGGTTAGGGTTTGGCATAGGGTTAGGGTTTGGGTTAGGGTTAGCCTTAGGGTTAGGGTTTGTGTTAGGGTTAGGGTTAGCGTTTGAGTTAGGGTTAGGGTTAGGATTTGGGTTGGGGTTAGGGTTATAGTTAGAATTATGGTTTGGATTTTGGTTAGGGTTAGGTTTAGGGTTAGTGTTAATGTTGTGATTAGGGTTAGTGTTAATGTTAGGATTAGGGTTAGGGTTAGTGTTAGGTTTCGAATTTTGGTTAGGGTTAGTGTTAGGGTTAGGGGTTGGGTTACTGTTAGGAATAGGGTTAGGGTTAGGGTTAGGGTTACGGTTACGATTAAGTTTACGGTTAGGGTTAGGGTTAGCGTTTGAGGTTGGAGTAGGGTTAGGGTGAGTGTTAGGGTTAGGGTTTGGGTTTGTCTTAGGGTTAGGTTAGAGTTAGTGTTAGGGTTAGGCTTAGTGTTAAGGTTAGGTTTGGGGTTAGGGTTAGGGTTAGTGTTAGGGTTTGGTTTCGGTAAGTGTTATGTTTTGGGTTAGGGTTAGGTTTACGGTTTGGGTTTGGTTTAGGTTTAGGGGTAGGGGTGGGGTTTGGTTTGGGTTAGGAGTAGGGTTAGTTTTAGGCTTAGGGATTGGGTTAGGGTTAAGGTTAGGGTTTGTTTTAGGTTTAGGGTTAGATTTAGGGGTTAGAGGTTAGGGTATAGGGTTAGGGTTAGAGTTAGATTTTGGATTAGGGTTAGGATTTGGGTTTGGTTTAGGGTTAGGGTTAGGCTTAGGGTTAAGGTTAGGTTTAGGGTTTTGGTTTGGGTTAGGGTTAGGGTTTGTTGTAGGGTTAGAGTTAAGGTTTGTGTTGAGGTTATGGTTAGGGTTAGGGTTTGATTTAGTGTTAGGGTTAGGGTTATTTTTTGTGTTAGGTTTAGTGTTATGGCTAGGGTTTGGGTTAGGTTTAGTGTTAGGGTTAGAAGTAGGGTTTGGTTTTGGGTTAGGGTTAGGGTTAGGGTTAGGTTTAGGCTTATAGATAGGATTATTGTTAGGGTTTGGGTTAGGGTTAGGGTTAGGATTAGGATTAATGTTAGGATTAGGATTACTGTTAGGGTTAAGGTTTGGGTTAGGGTTAGGGTTAGAGTTAGGGTTAGGTTTATGGTTAGTATTCGGGTTCGAGTTTGGGTCAGGGTTAGGGTTAGGGTTAGGGTTTGGTTTAGATTTAGGCTTAGGTTTTGGGTTAGGGTTTGGTTTAGTGTTAGGGTTATGGTTAGTGTTATCGTTAGTTGTAGGGTTTCGGTTAGGGTTAGGTTTAGGGTTTGGGTTAGGGTTAGGGTTTGGGTTAGTGTTAGGGATAGGGCTAAATTTAGAATTAGGGTTAGGGTTAGGTTTAGGGTTAGGGTTTGGGTTAGGTTTAAGTTTAGGGTTAGGTTTAGCGTTTGGGTTAGGGTTAGGGTTAGGGTTTCGGTTAGAGTTAGAGTTAGGATTAGGGTTAGGTTTTGGGTTTGGATTAGGGTTAGGTTTAGGGTTACTGTTAGAGTTTGGGTTTGGGTTTGATTTAAGTTTAGGGTTAGGGTTAGGTTTAGGGTTAGGGTTAGGTTTACGGTTAGGGTTAGGGTTAGGGTTAGGGTTTGGGTTAGGGTTAGGGTTACGGTTAGGGTTTGGGTAAGGTTTAGGGTTATGGTTAGGTTTAGGGTTTGGTTTAGCGTTAGGGTTATAGTTAAGAAAAGGGTTACGGTTTGGGTTAGGGTTAGGGTTAGGGTTAGGGTTAATGTTACGATTAGGGTCAGGGTTAGGGTTACGGTTAGGTTTTAATGTTTGGGTTAGGCTTAGCCTTAGGGTTAGGGTTTGGGTTAGAGATAGTGTTAGGATTAGGGTTAGGGTTTGGGTTTCCGTTACGGTTTGGTTTAGGGTTAGGGTTTGGGTTTGGGTTAGCGTTAGGGTTAGAGATAGGTTTAGGGTTAGGGTTAGGGTTAGGGTTTGGGTTAGGTTTAGGGTTAGGGTTAGGGTTAGGGTTAATATTAAGATTAAGGTTAGGGTTAGGGTTACGGTTCGGGTTTGGGTTAGGGTTAGGGTTAGGGATAGGGTTAGCATTAGTTTTAGGGTTAGGGTTAGGGTTTGGGTTTGGATTAGGGTTAGGGTGAGTGTTAGGGTTAATGTTTGGGTTTGTGTTAGGGTTAGGGTTAGAGTTAGGGTTAGGGTTAGGCTTAATGTTAGCGTTAGGTTTGGGGGTTAGCGTTAGGGTTAGTGTTAGGGTTTGGTGTAGGGTTAGAGTTAAGGTTTTTGTTAGGGTTACGGTCAGTCTTAGGGTTATGTTTTGGGTTTGGGTTAGGGTTAGGGTTTGGTTTAGTGTTAGGTTTAGGGTTATTGTTTGTGTTAGGTTTAGTGGTAGGGTTAGGGTTTGGGTTAAGGTTAGGGTTAGAATTAGGGTTTTGGTTAGGTTTAAGGTTAGGTTTAGAGTTAGGGTTTGGTTTTGGGTTAGGGTTAGGGTTAGGGTTAGGGTTAGGGTTATAGATAGAATTAGGGTTAGGGTTAGGGTTAGGGTTAGGGTTAGGGTTAGGGTTAGGGTTAGGGTTAGGGTTTGGCTTTGGGTTAGGGTTATACTTAAGTTTAGGGTTAGGGTTTGCATTACGGTTAGGGACTTGGGTTAGGGTTAGGGTTAGGGTTAGTGTTAGTGTTAGGGTTTGGGTTTGGGTTAGGTTTATTTTTAGGGTTAGCTTTTGGTTTCTGTTAGGGTTAGGTTTAAGTTTAGGTCTAGGGTTTGGTTTAGCGTTAGGGTTAACGTTATAGTTAGGGTTTGGTTGAGCGTTAGGGTTAGTGTTAGGGGTTAGGGTTTAAGGTTTAGGGTTAGGGTTAGAATTAGTGTTTGGGTTAGGATTATGGTTAGGGTTACGGTTAGGGTTTGGGTTAGAGTTTGGTTTAGGATTAGGGTTAGGGTTTGGCTTAGGGTTCGGCTTAGGGTAAGGGTTAGGGTTATGGTTAGTTTGAGTTTTAGGGTTTGGGTTATGGTTTGGGTTTGGGTTTGGGTTAGGGTAAGGGTTAGGGTTAGGGTTAGTTTTAGTGTTAGGGTTTGGGTTTGGGTTAGGGATAGGGTTAGGGTTTGGATTAGGGTTTGGGTTATGTTTTGGGTTAAGATTAGTGTTAGGGGTTAGGGTTAGGTTTAGGGTTAGGGATAGCGTTTGGCTTAGGGTTAGGGTTAGGGTTAGGTTCAGGGTTAGGATTAGAGTTTGGGTTAGGTTTAGGGTTAGGCTTAGGGTTAGTGTTATGTTTAGGGTTTGAGTTTGGGGTATGGTTAGGGTTAGGGTTTGGTGTAGGGTTGGGTTTAGGGTTAGGGTTAGGGTTAGGGTTTGTGTTAGGGTTAGGGTTAGAGTTAGGGTTAGGGTTAGGTTTAGGGTTAGGGTTAGGGTTAGGGTTTGGGTTTGGGTTAGGGTTAGGGTTATACTTAAGTTTAGGGTTAGGGTTTGCATTACGGTTAGGGATTTGGGTTAGGGTTAGGGTTAGGGTTAGTGTTAGGGTTTGGGTTTGGGTTAGGTTTATTTTTAGGGTTAGGTTTTGGTTTCTGTTAGGGTTACGTTTAAGTTTAGGTCTAGGGTTTGGTTTAGCGTTAGGGTTAGCGTTATAGTTAGGGTTTGGTTGAGCGTTACGGTTAGTGTTAGGGGTTAGGGTTTAAGGTTTAGGGTTAGGGTTAGAATTAGTGTTTGGGTTAGAATTATGGTTAGGGTTAGGATTAGGGTTAGGGTTAGAGTTTGGTTTAGGATTAGGGTTTGGGTTACGGTTAGGGTTAGGGTTTGGCTTAGGGTTCGGCTTAGGGTAAGGGTTAGGGTTATGGTTAGTTTGAGTTTTAGGGTTAGGGTTATGGTTTGGGTTTGGGTTTGGTTTAGGGTAAGGGTTAGGGTTAGGGTTAGTTTTAGTGTTAGGGTTTGGGTTTGGGTTAGGGATAGGGTTAGGGTTTGGATTAGGGTTAGGGTTATGTTTTGGGTTAGGATTAGTGTTAGGGGTTAGGGTTAGGGTTAGGGTTAGGGATAGCGTTTGGCTTAGGGTTAGGGTTAGGTTTAGGTTCAGGGTTAGGGTTAGAGTTTGGGTTAGGTTTAGGGTTAGGCTTAGGGTTAGTGTTATGTTTAGGGTTTGAGTTTGGGTTATGGTTAGGGTTAGGGTTTGGTGTAGGGTTGGGTTTAGGGTTAGGGTTAGGGTTAGGGTTAGGGTTAGGGTTAGGGTTAGGGATAGCGTTTGGCTTAGGGTTAGGGTTAGGGTTAGGTTCAGGGTTAGGGTTAGAGTTTGGGTTAGGTTTAGGGTTAGGCTTAGGGTTAGTGTTATGTTTAGGGTTTGAGTTTGGGTTATGGTTAGGGTTAGGGTTTGGTGTAGGGTTGGGTTTAGGGTTGGGTTAGGGTTAGGGTTTGTGTTAGGGTTAGGGTTAGAGTTAGGGTTAGGGTTAGGTTTAGGGTTAGGGTTAGGGTTAGGGTTTGGGTTTGGGTTAGGTTTAGGGTTATACTTAAGTTTAGGGTTAGGGTTTGCATTACGGTTAGGGATTTGGGTTAGGGTTAGGGTTAGGGTTAGGGTTAGTGTTAGGGTTTGGGTTTGGGTTAGGTTTATTTTTAGGGTTAGGTTTTGGTTTCTGTTAGGGTTACGTTTAAGTTTAGGTCTAGGGTTTGGTTTAGCGTTAGGGTTAGCGTTATAGTTAGGGTTTGGTTGAGCGTTAGGGTTAGTGTTAGGGGTTAGGGTTTAAGGTTTAGGGTTAGGGTTAGAATTAGTGTTTGGGATAGAATTATGGTTAGGGTTACGGTTAGGGTTTGGGTTAGAGTTTGGTTTAGGATTAGGGTTTGGGTTACGGTTAGGGTTAGGGTTTGGCTTAGGATTCGGCTTAGGGTAAGGGTTAGGGTTATGGTTAGTTTGAGTTTTAGGGTTAGGGTTATGGTTTGGGTTTGGGTTTGGGTTTGGGTTAGGGTAAGGGTTAGGGTTAGGGTTAGTTTTAGTGTTAGCGTTTGGGTTTGGGTTAGGGATAGGGTTAGGGTTTGGATTAGGGTTAGGGTTATGTTTTGGGTTAGGATTAGTGTTAGGGGTTAGGGTTAGGGTTAGTGGTAGGGATAGCGTTTGGCTTAGGGTTAGGATTTGGGTTAGGTTCAGGGTTAGGGTTAGAGTTTGGGTTAGGTTTAGGGTTAGGCTTAGGGTTAGTGTTATGTTTAGGGTTTGAGTTTGGGTTATGGTTAGGGTTAGGGTTTGGTGTAGGGTTGGGTTTAGGGTTAGGGTTAGGGTTAGGGTTTGTGTTAGGGTTAGGGTTAGAGTTAGGGTTTGGGTTAGCTTTAGGGTTAGGCTTAGGGATTGGGTTATTTTTAGTGTAAGGGTTAGGGTTAGGTTTAGGGTTTGGGTTTGGGTTAGGGTTAGGTTTAGGGTTAGGGTTAGAGTTAGGGTTAGGGTTTGGGTTAGGTTTAGAGTTAGGACTAGGGTTAGGGTTAGAGTTTGGGTTAGGGTTAGTTTTAGGTTTAGGGTTTGGGTTTGGGTTAGGGTTAGGTTTAGGGTTACTTTTAGGGTTAGAGTTAGAGTTAGGGTTAGGGTTAGGATTAGTGTTAGTGTTAGGGTTTTGGTTAGGGTTAGGGTTAGGGTTATGGTTAGGGTTTGGGTTAGTGTTAGGGTTAGGGTTAGGGTTTGGGTTAGAGTTAGGGTTAGGATTTGGGTTAGGGTTAGGGTTATAGTTAGGATTAAGGTTAGGGTTTGTTTTAGGGTTAGGGTTAGGCATAGGGTTAGGGTTTGGGTTAGGGTTACCCTTAGGGTTGGGGTTTGGGTTAGGGTTAGGGTTAGCATTTGAGTTAGGGTTAGGGTTAGGATTTGGTTTAGGGTTAGGGTTATAGTTAGGATTAGGGTTTGGATTTTGGTTAGGGTTAGGTTTAGGGTTAGTGTTAATGTTATGATTAGGGTTAGTGTTAATGTTAGGATTATGGTTAGGGTTAGTGTTAGGTTTCGAGTTTTGGTTAGGGTTAGGGTTACGGTTAGGGTTTGGGTTACGGTTAGGAATAGGGTTAGGGTTAGCGTTAGGGTTAGGGTTACGATTAAGTTTAGGGTTAGGGTTTGGGTTTGTCTTAGGGTTAGGGTTAGAGTTAGTGTTAGGGTTAGGCTTAGTGTTACGGTTAGGTTTGGGGTTAGGGTTAGGGTTAGTGTTAGGGTTTGGTTTAGGGTTAGGGTTATGTTTTCGGTTAGGGTTAGGTTTACGGTTTGTGTTTGGGTTAGGTTTGGGGTTAGGGTTAGGGTTTGGTTTGGGTTAGGAGTAGGGTTAGTGTTAGGCTTAGGATTTGGGTTAGGGTTAAGGTTAGGGTTTGTTTTAGGTTTAGGGTTAGAGTTAGGTGTTAGAGGTTAGGGGATAGGGTTAGGGTTAGAGTTAGATTTTGAATTAGGGTTAGGATTTGGGTTTGGTTTAGGGTTAGGGTTAGGCTTAGGGTTAAGGTTAGGTTTAGTGTTTTGGTTTGGGTTAGGGTTAGGGTTAGGGTTAGGGTAAGGGTGTGAATAGGATTAGGGTCAGGGTTAGGGTTAGGGTTCGGGTTAGGTTTAGGTTTAGGGTTAGGGTTAGGTTTAGGGTTAGGTTTAGTGTTAGGGTTTGGATTTGGGTTAGGGTTAGGGTTATACTTAAGTTTAGGGTGAGGGGGTGCACTAGGGTTGGGGATTTGGGTTAGGGTTAGGGTTAGGGTTAGTGTTAGGGTTTGGGTTTGGGTTATGTTTATTTTTAGGGTTAGGGTTTGGTTTCTGTTAGGGTTAGGTTTAAGTTTAGGTCTAGGGTTTGGTTTAGCGTTAGGTTTAGGGTTATAGTTAGGGTTTGGTTGAGCGTTAGGGTTAGTGTTAGGGGTTAGGGTTTAGGGTTTAGGGTTAGAGTTAGAATTAGTGTTTGGGTTAGGGTTAGGGTTAGGGTTACGGTTAGGGTTTGGGTTAGAGTTGGTTTAGGATTAGGGTTTGGGTTACGGTTAGGGTTAGGGTTAGGTTTAGGGTTTGGTTTAGGGTTCTCTTAGGGTAAGGGTTAGGGTTATGTTTAGTTTTAGTTTTAGGGTTAGCGTTATGGTTTGGGTTTGGGTTTGGTTTAGGGTAAGGGTTAGGGTTAGGGTTAGTTTTAGTGTTAGAGTTTGGGTTTGGGTTAGGGATAGGGTTAGTGTTAGGGTTTGGGTTAGGGTTAGTGTTAGGGTTTGGTTTAGGGTTAGGGTTATGTTTTGGGTTAGGATTAGTGTTAGGGGTTAGGGTTAGGCTTAGGGATAGCGTTTGGCTTAGGGTTAGGGTTCGGTTCAGGGTTAGGGTTAGAGTTTGGGTTAGGTTTAGGGTTAGGCTTAGGGTTACTGTTATGTTTAGGGTTTGAGTTTGGGTTATGGTTAGGGTTAGGATGTGGTGTAGGGTTAGGGTTAGGGTTAGGGTTAGGGTTAGGGTTTGTGTTAGGGTTAGGGTTAGAGTTAGGGTTTGGGTTAGGTTTAGGGTTAGGATTAGGGATTGGGTTATGTTTAGGGTAAGGGTTAAGGTTAGGTTTAGGGTTTGGGTATGGGTTAGGGTTAGGTTTAGGCTTAGGTTTAGGGTTAGGGTTAGAGTTAGGGTTAGGGTTTGGGTTAGGTTTAAAGTTAGGACTAGGGTTAGGGTTAGCGTTTGGGTTAGGGTTAGTTTTAGGTTTAGGGTTTGGGTTTGGTTAGGGTTAGGTTTAGGGTTAGTTTTAGGGTTAGGGTTAGGATTAGTGTTAATTGTAGGGTTTTGGTTAGGGTTAGGGTTAGGGTTATGGTTAGGGTTTGGGTTAGTGTTAGGGTTAGGGTTAGGGTTTGGGTTAGAGTTAGGGTTAGGATTTGGGTTAGGGTTAGTGTTATAGTTAGGATTACGGTTAGGGTTTGTTTTAGGGTTAGGGTTAGGCATAGGGTTAGGGTTTGGGTTAGGGTTACCCTTAGGGTTAGGGTTTGGGTTAGGGTTAGGGTTAGCATTTGAGGTAGGGTGAGGGTGAGGATTTGGTTTAGGGGTAGGGGTATAGTGAGGAGTAGGGTTTGGGTTGTGGTGAGGGTTCCGTTGGGGGTGAGTGTTGATGGTTAGGCTTAGGGTTACTGTTATGTTTAGGGTTTGAGTTTGGGTTATGGTAAGGGTTAGGATGTGGTGTAGGGTTAGGGTTAGGGTTAGGGTTAGGGTTAGGGTTAGAGTTAGGGTTTGGGTTAGGTTTAGGGTTAGGATTAGGGATTGGGTTATGTTTAGGGTAAGGGTTAGGGTTAGGTTTAGGGTTTGGGTTTGGGTTAGGGTTAGGTTTAGGGTTAGGTTTAGGGTTAGGGTTAGAGTTAGGGTTAGGGTTTGGGTTAGGTTTAAAGTTAGGACTAGGGTTAGGGTTAGCGTTTGGGTTACGGTTAGTTTTAGGTTTAGGGTTTTTTTTTTGGGTTAGGGTTAGGTTTAGGGTTATTTTTAGGGTTAGGGTTAGAGTTAGGGTTAGGGTTAGGATTAGTGTTAGTGTTAGGGTTTGGGTTAGGGTTAGGATATGGGTTAGGGTTAGGGTTTGGGTTAGGGTTAGCCTTAGGGTTAGGGTTTGTGTTAGGGTTAGGGTTAGCGTTTGAGTTAGGGTTAGGGTTAGGATTTGGGTTGGGGTTAGGGTTATAGTTAGGATTAGGGTTTGGATTTTGCTTAGGGTTAGGTTTAGGGTTAGTGTTAATGTTGTGATTAGGGTTAGGGTTTAGGTTTGGGGTTAGGGTTAGGGTTAGTGTTAGGGTTTGGTTTCGGTAAGTGTTATGTTTTGGGTTAGGGTTAGGTTTACGTTTTGGGTTTGTTTTACGTTTAGGGTTAGGGTTGGGGTTTGGTTTGGGTTAGGAGTAGGGTTAGTGTTAGGCTTAGGGTTTGGGTTAGGGTTAAGGTTAGGGTTTGTTTTAGGTTTAGGGTTAGAGTTAGGGGTTAGAGGTTAGGGTATAGGGTTAGGGTTAGAGTTAGATTTTGGATTAGGGTTAGGATTTGGGTTTGGTTTAGGGTTAGGGTTAGGCTTAGGGTTAAAGTTAGGTTTAGGGTTTTGGTTTGGGTTAGGGTTAGGGTTTGTTGTTTGGTTAGAGTTAAGGTTTGTGTTGAGGTTATGGTTAGGGTTAGGGTTTGATTTAGTGTTAGGGTTAGGGTTATTTTTTGTGTTAGGTTTAGTGTTATGGCTAGGGTTTGGGTTAGGTTTAGTGTTAGGGTTAGAATTAGGGTTTGGTTTTGGGTTAGGGTTAGGGTTAGGGTTAGGGTTAGGCTTATAGATAGGATTATTGTTAGGGTTTGGGTTAGGGTTAGGGTTAGGATTAGGATTAATGTTAGGATTAGGATTACTGTTAGCGTTAAGGTTTGCTTTAGGTTTAGGGTGAGGGTTAGGTTAGGCTTTGGGTTTGGGTTAGGGTTAGGCTTAGAGTTAGGGTTAGGTTTATGGTTAGTATTCGGGTTCGAGTTTGGGACAGGGTTAGGGCAAGGGTTAGGGTTTGGTTTAGGTTTAGGCTTAGGTTTTGGGTAAGGGTTTGGTTTAGTGTTAGGGTTATGGTTAGTGTTATCGTTAGTTGTAGGTTTTCGGTTAGGGTTAGGTTTAGGGTTTGGGTTAGGGTTAGGGTTTGGGTTAGTGTTAGGGATAGGGCTAAATTCAGAATTAGGGTTAGGGTTAGGGTTAGGTTATAGTTAAGATAAGGGTTACGGTTCGGGTTAGGGTTAGGGTTAGGGTTAGGGTTAATATTACGATTAGGGTCAGGGTTAGGGTTACGGTTAGGTTTTAATGTTTGGGTTAGGCTTAGCCTTAGAGTTAGGGTTTGGGTTAGAGATAGTGTTAGGATTAGGGTTAGGGTTTGGGTTTGGGTTAGGGTTTGGTTTAGGGTTAGGGTTTGGGTTTGGGTTAGCGTTAGGGTTAGAGATAGGTTTAGGGTTAGGGTTAGGGTTAGGGTTTGGGTTAGGTTTAGGGTTAGGGTTAGGGTTAGGGTTAATATTAAGATTAAGGTTAGGGTTAGGGTTACGGTTCGGGTTTGGGTTAGGGTTAGGGTTAGGGATAGGGTTAGCATTAGGTTTAGGGTTAGGGTTAGGGTTTGGGTTTGGATTAGGGTTAGGGTGAGTGTTAGGATTAATGTTTGGGTTTGTGTTAGGGTTAGGGTTAGAGTTAGGGTTAGGGTTAGGCTTAGTGTTAGCGTTAGGTTTGGGGGTTAGCGTTAGGGTTAGTGTTAGGGTTTGGTGTAGCGTTAGAGTTAAGGTTTTTGTTAGGGTTACGGTTAGTCTTAGGGTTATGTTTTGGGTTTGGGTTAGGGTTAGGGTTTGGTTTAGTGTTAGTTTTAGGGTTATTGTTTGTGTTAGGTTTAGTGGTAGGGTTAGGGTTTGGGTTACGGTTAGGGTTAGAATTAGGGTTTTGGTTAGGTTTAAGGTTAGGTTTAGAGTTAGGGTTTGGTTTTGGGTTACGGTTAGGGTTAGGGTTAGGGTTAGGGTTATAGATAGAATTAGGGTTAGGGTTAGGGTTAGGGTTAGGGTTAGGGTTAGGGTTAGGGTTAGGGTTTGGGTTTGGGTTAGGGTTAGGGTTATACTTAAGTTTAGGGTTAGGGTTTGGGTTTGGGTTAGGGTTAGGGTTATACTTAAGTTTAGGGTTAGGGTTTGCATTACGGTTAGGGATTTGGGTTAGGGTTAGGTTTAGGGTTAGGGTTAGTGTTAGGGTTTGGGTTTGGGTTAGGTTTATTTTTAGGGTTAGGGTTTGGTTTCTGTTAGGGTTAGGTTTAAGTTTAGGTCTAGGGTTTGGTTTAGCGTTAGGGTTAGTGTTATAGTTAGGGTTTGGTTGAGCGTTAGGGTTAGTGTTAGGGGTTAGGGTTTAAGGTTTAGGGTTAGGGTTAGAATTAGTGTTTGGGTTAGGATTATGGTTAGGGTTACGGTTAGGGTTTCGGTTAGAGTTTGGTTTAGGATTAGGGTTTGGGTTACGGTTAGGGTTAGGGTTTGGCTTAGGGTTCGGCTTAGGGTAAGGGTTAGAGTTATGGTTAGTTTGAGTTTTAGGGTTTGGGTTATGGTTTAGGTTTGGGTTTGGGTTAGGGTAAGGGTTAGGGTTAGGGTTAGTTTTAGTGTTAGCGTTTGGGTTTGGGTTAGGGATAGGGTTACGGTTTGGATTAGGGTTAGGGTTATGTTTTGGGTTAGGATTAGTGTTAGGGGTTAGGGTTAGGGTTAGGGTTAGGGATAGCGTTTGGCTTAGGGTTAGGGTTAGGTTTAGGTTCAGGGTTAGGGTTAGAGTTTGGGTTAGGTTTAGGGTTAGGCTTAGGGTTAGTGTTATGTTTAGGGTTTGAGTTTGGGTTATGGTTAGGGTTAGGGTTTGGTGTAGGGTTGGGTTTAGGGTTAGGGTTAGGGTTAGGGTTTGTGTTAGGGTTAGGGTTAGAGTTAGGGTTTGGGTTAGGTTTAGGGTTATGCTTAGGGATTGGGTTATTTTTAGGGTAAGGGTTAGGGTTAGGTTTAGGGTTTGGGTTTGGGTTAGGGTTAGGTTTAGGGTTAGGGTTAGAGTTAGGGTTAGGGTTTGGGTTAGGTTTAGAGTTAGGACTAGGGTTAGGGTTAGCGTTTGGGTTAGGGTTAGTTTTAGGTTTAGGGTTACTTTTAGGGTTATTGTTAGAGTTAGGGTTAGGGTTAGGATTAGTGTTAGTGTTAGGGTTTTTGTTAGGGTTAGGGTTAGGGTTATGGTTAGGGTTTGGGTTAGTGTTAGGGTTAGGGTTAGGGTTTGGTTTAGAGTTAGGGTTAGGATTTGGGTTAGGGTTAGGGTTATAGTTAGGATTAAGGTTAGGGTTTGTTTTAGGGTTAGGGTTAGGCATAGGGTTAGGGTTTGGGTTAGGGTTACCCTTAGGGTTAGGGTTTGGGTTAGGGTTAGGGTTAGCATTTGAGTTAGGGTTAGGGTTAGGATTTGGTTTAGGGTTAGGGTTATAGTTAGGATTAGGGTTTGGATTTTGGTTAGGGTTAGGGTTACGGTTAGGGTTTGGGTTACGGTTAGGAATAGGGTTAGGGTTAGCGTTAGGGTTAGGGTTACGATTAAGTTTAGGGTTAGGGTTAGGGTTTGAGTTTGGATTAGGGTTAGGGTGAGTGTTATGGTTAGGGTTTGGGTTTGTCTTAGGGTTAGGGTTAGAGTTAGTGTTAGGGTTAGGCTTAGTGTTACGGTTAGGTTTGGGGTTAGGTTTAGGGTTAGTGTTAGGGTTTGGTTTAGGGTTAGGGTTATGTTTTCGGTTAGGGTTAGGTTTACAGTTTGTGTTTGGGTTAGGTTTGGGGTTAGGGTTAGGGTTTGGTTTGGGTTAGGAGTAGGGTTAGTGTTAGGCTTAGGATTTGGGTTAGGGTTAAGGTTAGGGTTTGTTTTAGGTTTAGGGTTAGAGTTAGGTGTTAGAGGTTAGGGGATAGGGTAAGGGTTAGAGTTAGATTTTGAATTAGGGTTAGGATTTGGGTTTGGTTTAGGGTTAGGTTTAGGCTTAGGGTTAAGGTTAGGTTTAGTGTTTTCGTTTGGGTTAGGGTTAGGGTTAGGGTTAGGGTAAGGGTGTGAATAGGATTAGGGTCAGGGTTAGGGTTAGGGTTAGGGTTAGGTTTAGGTTTAGGGTTAGGGTTAGGTTTAGGGTTAGGTTTAGGGTTAGGGTTTGGATTTGGGTTAGGGTTAGGGTTATACTTAAGTTTAGGGTTAGGGTTTGCATTAGGGTTGGGGATTTGGGTTAGGGTTAGGGTTAGGGTTAGTGTTAGGGTTTGGGTTTGGGTTATGTTTATTTTTAGGGTTAGGGTTTGGTTTCTGTTAGGGTTAGGTTTAAGTTTAGGTCTAGGGTTTGGTTTAACGTTAGGGTTAGGGTTATAGTTAGGGTTTGGTTGAGCGTTAGGGTTAGTGTTAGGGGTTAGGGTTTAGGGTTTAGGGTTAGGGTTAGAATTAGTGTTTGGGTTAGGGTTAGGGTTAGGGTTACGGTTAGGGTTTGGGTTAGAGTTGGTTTAGGATTAGGGTTTGGGTTACGGTTAGGGTTAGGGTTAGGTTTAGGGTTTGGTTTAGGATTCGGCTTAGGGTAAGGGTTAGGGTTATGTTTAGTTTTAGTTTTAGGGTTAGCGTTATGGTTTGGGTTTGGGTTTGTGTTAGGGGAAGGGTTAGGGTTAGGGTGAGTTTGAGTGGTAGGGTTTGGGTTTGGGTTAGGGATAGGGTTAGTGTTAGGGTTTGCGTTAAGGTTAGTGTTAGGGTTTGGTTTAGGGTTAGGGTTATGTTTTGGGTTAGGGTTAGTGTTAGGGGTTAGGGTTAGGCTTAGGGCTAGCATTTGGCCTAGGGTTAGGGTTAGGTGCAGGGGTAGGGTTAGAGTTTGGGTTAGGTTTAGGGTTAGGCTTAGGGTTACTGTTATGTTTAGGGTTTGAGTTTGGGTTATGGTTAGGGTTAGGATGTGGTGTAGGGTTAGGGTTAGGGTTAGGGTTAGGGTTAGGGTTTGTGTTAGGGTTAGGGTTAGAGTTAGGGTTTGGGTTAGGTTTAGGGTTAGGATTAGGGATTGGGTTATGTTTAGGGTAAGGGTTAGGGTTAGGTTTAGGGTTTGGGTTTGGGTTAGGGTTAGGTTTAGGGTTAGGTTTAGGGTTAGGGTTAGAGTTAGGGTTAGGGTTTGGGTTAGGTTTAAAGTTAGGAATAGGGTTAGGGTAAGCGTTTGGGTTAGGGTTAGTTTTAGGTTTAGTGTTTGGGTTTGGTTAGGGTTAGGTTTAGGGTTAGTTTTAGGGTTAGGGTTAGAGTTAGGGTTAGGTTTAGGGTTAGGATTAGTGTTAGTTTTAGGGTTTTGGTTAGGGTTAGGGTTAGGGTTATGGTTAGGTTTGGGTTAGTGTTAGGGTTAGGGTTAGGGTTTGGGTTAGAGTTAGGGTTAAGATTTGGGTTAGGGTTAGGGTTATAGTTAGGATTAGGGTTAGGGTTTGTTTTAGGGTTAGGGTTAGGCCTAGGGTTAGGGTTTGGGTTAGGGTTAGCCTTAGGGTTACGGTTTGTGTTAGGGTTAGGGTTAGCGTTTGAGTTAGGGTTAGGGTTAGGATTTGGGTTGGGGTTAGGGTTATAGTTAGGATTAGGGTTTGGATTTTGGTTAGGGTTAGGTTTAGGGTTAGTGTTAATGTTGTGATTAGGGTTAGTGTTAATGTTAGGATTAGGGTTAGGGTTAGTGTTAGGTTTCGAATTTTGGTTAGGGTTAGGGTTAGGGTTAGGGTTTGGGTTACTGTTAGGAATAGGGTTAGGGTTAGGGTTAGGGTTAGGATTACGATTAAGTTTAGGGTTAGGGTTAGGGTTAGGGTTGAATTTGGATTAGGGTTAGGGTGAGTGTTAGGGTTAGGGTTTGGGTTTGTCTTAGGGTTAGGTTAGAGTTAGTGTTAGGGTTAGGCTTAGTGTTACGGTTAGGTTTGGGGTTAGGGTTAGGGTTAGTGTTAGAGTTTGGTTTGGGGTTAGGGTTATGTTTTCGGTTAGGGTTAGGTTTACGGTTTGGGTTTGGGTTAGGTTTAGGGTTAGGGTTAGGGTTCGGTTTGGGTTAGGAGTAGGGTTAGTGTTAGGCTTAGGGTTTGGGTTACGGTTAAGGTTAGGGTTTGTTTTAGGTTTAGGGTTGAGTTAGGGGTTAGAGGTTAGGGTATAGGGTTAGGGTTAGAGTTAGATTTTGGATTAGGGTTAGGATTTGGGTTTGGTTTAGGGTTAGTGTTAGGCTTAGGGTTAAGGTTAGGTTTAGGGTTTTGGTTTGGGTTAGGGTTACGGTTTGTTGTAGGGTTAGAGTTAAGGTTTGTGTTGAGGTTATGGTTAGGGTTACGGTTAGGCTTTGCGTTTGGGTTAGTGTTAGGGTTTTATTTAGTGTTAGGGTTAGGGTTATTTTTTGTGTTAGGTTTAGTGTTATGGCTAGGGTTTGGGTTAGGTTTAGTGTTAGGGTTAGAAGTAGGGTTTGGTTTTGGGTTAGGGTTAGGGTTAGGGTTAGGGTTAGGCTTATAGATAGGATTATTGTTAGGGTTTGGGTTAGGGTTAGGGTTAGGATTAGGATTAATGTTAGGATTAGGATTGCTGTTAGGGTTAAGGTTTGGGTTAGGGTTAGGGTGAGGGTTAGGTTTAGGTTTTGGGTTTGGGTTAGGGTTAGGGTTAGAGTTAGGGTTAGGTTTATGGTTAGTATTCGGGTTCGAGTTTGGGTCAGGGTTAGGGTTAGGGTTAGGGTTTGGTTTAGGTTTAGGCTTAGGTTTTGGGTTAGGGTTTGAATTAGGGTTAGGGTTATGGTTTGGGTGTTTGTTAGGGTTAGGGTTAGGGTTAGGATTAGGGTTATGGTTTGGATTAGGGTTAGGGTTTGGGTTAGTGTTAGGGATAGGGCTAAATTTAGGATTAGGGTTAGGGTTAGGTTTAGGGTTAGGGTTTGGGTTAGGTTTAAGGTTATGGTTAGGTTTAGCGTTTGGGTTAGGGTTAGGGTTAGGGTTTCGGTTAGGGTTAGAGTTAGGATTAGGGTTAGGTTTTGGGTTTGGTTTAGGGTTAGGTTTAGGGTTACTGTTAGAGTTTGGGTTTGGGTTTGAGTTAAGTTTAGGGTTAGGGTTAGGTTTACGGTTAGGATTAGGGTTAGGGTTAGGGTTAGGATTAGGGTTAGGGTTAGGGTTAGGGTTAGGGTTTGGGTTAGGGTTAGGGTTACGGTTAGGGTTTGGGTAAGGTTTAGGGTTATGGTTAGGTTTAGGGTTTGGTTTAGGGTTAGGGTTATAGTTAAGATAAGGGTTATGGTTTGGGTTAGAGTTAGGGTTGGGTTAGGGTTAATGTTACGATTAGGGTCAGGGTTAGGGTTACGGTTAGGTTTTAGGGTTTGGGTTAGGCTTAGCCTTAGGGTTAGGGTTTGGGTTAGAGATAGTTTTAGGATTAGGGTTAGGGTTTGGGTTTCGGTTAGGGTTTGGTTTAGGGTTAGGGTTTGGGTTTGGGTTTGGGTTAGCGTTAGGGTTAGAGATAGGTTTCGGGTTAGGGTTAGGGTTAGGGTTAGGGTTTGGGTTAGGTTTAGGGTTAGGGTTAGGGTTAGGGTTAATATTAGGATTAGGGTTAGGGTTAGGGTTACGGTTCGGGTTTGGGTTAGGGTTAGGGTTAGGGTTAGGGTTGGCATTAGGTTTAGGGTTAGGGTTAGGGTTTGGGTTAGCGTTAGGTTTAGGTTTAGGGTTTGGGTTAAAGTTAGGGTTAGGGTTAGGGTTTGGGTTAGAGTTAGGGTTAGGGTTAGGATTAGTGTTAGTGTTAAGGTTTGTGTTAGGGTTAGGTTTAGTTTTAGCATTAGGGTTAGGGTTAGGTTTAGGGATAATATTAGGATTAGGATTAGGGTTAGGGTAAGGGTTATTGTTTGGATTAAGGTTAGGGTTATGTTTAGGGTTAGGGTTAGGTTTAGGGTTTGGGTTAAAGTTAGGGTTAGTGTTACTGTTTGGGTTATGTTTAGGGTTAGGGTTAGGGTTTGGGTTAGGTTTAGGGTTAGGTTTAGTGTTTGGGTTATAGTTAGGATTAGGGTTAGGGTTTTTTTTAGGGTTAGGGATAGGGATAGGGTTAGTGTTTGGCTTAGGGTTAGGGTTAGAGTTAGGGTTAGGGCTAGGATTAATGTTAGTGTTAGGGTTTGATTTAGGGTTAGGTTTAGAGTTATGGTTAGGGCTAGGGTTAGGGTTAGTGTTAGGGTTAGGGTTTGGGTTAGGGTTAGGGTTAGGATTTGTGTTAGGGTTAGGGTTATAGTTAGGATTGGGGTTAGGGTTTGTTTTACGGTTAGGGTTAGGCATAGGGTTAGGATTTGGATTAGGGTTAGGGTTATAGTTAGGATTGGGGTTAGGGTTAGGATTTGGTTTAGGGTTAGGTTTATAGTTAAGATTAGGGTTAGTGTTTGGGTTAGGGTTAGGGTTAGGCTTAGGGTTAGGGTTAGGTTAAGGGTTTGGGTTTGGGTTAGGGTTAGGGTTTGGTGTAGGGTTAGAGTTCAGGTTTGTATTAGAGTTACGGTTAGGGTTAGTGTTAGGCTTTGGGTTTGGGTTAGGTTTAGGATTTGGTTTAGTATTAGGGTTAGGGTTGTTGTTTGGGTTAGGTTTAGTGTTAGTGTTACGGTTAGGCTTAGGGTTAGGTTTAGGTTTAGGGTTTGGGTTTGGGTTAGGGTTAGGGTTAGGTTTAGGGTTAGGGTTAGGGTTAGGGTTAGGGTTACGGTTTGGGTTAGGGTTAGGCTTTGGGTTTGTGTTAGGGTTAGGGTTAGGGTTATAGTTAGGTTTAGGGTTAGGGTTTTCGTTAGGGTTAGGGATTTGGGTTAGTGTTAGGGTTAGGGTTAGTGTAAGTGTTAGGTTTTGGGTTTGGGTTAGGTTTATTTTTAGTGTTAGGATTTGGTTTCTGTTAGGGTTAGGTTTAGGGTTACGGGTAGGGTTTGGTTTCGGGTTAGGGTTAGGGTTAGAGTTAGGGTTTGGTTGAGGGTTAGGCTTAGTGTTAGGGTTAGGGTTTGGCATAGTGTTTAGTTTAGGATTAGGGTTTGGGTTAGGGTTAGGGTTAGAGTTAGGGTTTGGTTTAGTGTACGGCTTAGGCTAAAGGTTAGGGTTAGGGTTAGGGTTAGTGTTAGGTTTTGGGTTAGGGTTAGGGTTAGGGTTACGGTTAGTGTTTCGGTTTGTGTTAGGGTTAGGTTTAGGGTTTGGGTTAGGGTTTGGGTTTGGTTTTGTGTTAGGGTTAGGTTTAAGGTTAGGTTTTGGGTTTGGGTTTGGTTTAGATTCAGGGTTACGGTTAGGGTTTGGGTTTGGGTTAGGTTTAGGTTTTGTATTGGGTTAGGTTTAGGGTTAAGGTTAGGGTTATTGTTAGGGTTTGGGTTACGATTAGGGATAGGGTTAGGATTTGGTTTAGGGTTAGGGTTATTCTTAAGTTTAGGATTAGGATTTGCATTAGGGTTAGGGATTTGGGTTAGGGTTAGGGTTAGGGTTAGAGTTAGTGTTAGGGTTTGGGTTTGGGTTAGGTTTCTTTTTAGGGTTAGGTTTTGGTTTCTGTTAGGGTTAGGTTTAAGTTTAGTTCTAGGGTTTGGGTTAGCGTTAGGGTTAGGGTTATAGTTAGGATTTCATTGAGCGTTAGAGTTAGTGTTAGCGGTTACAGGTTACGGTTTAGGGTTAGGGTTAGAATTAGTGTTTGGGTTTGGGTTAGGGTTAAGGTTACGGTTAGGGTTTGGGTTAGAGTTTGGTTTAGGATTAGGGTTTGGGTTACGGTTAGGGTTAGGGTTAGGGTTAGGGTTTGGTTTAGGGTTCGGCTTAGGGTAAGGGTTAGGGTTATGGTTAGTTTTAGTTTTAGGGTTAGGGTTATGGTTTGGGTTTGGGTTAGGGTAAGGGTTAGGGTTAGGGTTAGTGTTAGGGTTAGGGTTAGAGTTAGGGTTTGGGTTAGGTTTAGGGTTAGGATTAGGGATTGGGTTATGTTTACGGTAAGGGTTAGGGTTAGGTTTAGGGTTTGGGTTTGGGTTAGGGTTAAGTTTAGGGTTAGGTTTAGGGTTAGGGTTAGAGTTAGGGTTAGGGTTCGGGTTTGGGTTAGGTTTAGAGTTAGGACTAGGGTTAGGGTTAGCGTTTGGGTTAGGGTTAGTTTTAGGTTTAGGGTTTGGGTTTGGGTTAGGGTTAGGTTTAGGGTTAGTTTTAGGGTTAGGGTTAGAGTTAGGGTTAGGGTTAGGATTAGTGTTAGTGTTAGGGTTTGGGTTAGGGTTAGGGTTAGGTTTAGGGTTATGGTTAGGGTTTGGGTTAGTGTTAGGGTTAGGGTTAGGGGTTGGGTTAGGGTTAGAGTTAGGATTTGGGTTAGGGTTAGGGTTATAGTTAGGATGAGTGTTAGTGTTTGGTTTAGGGTTAAGGTTATGCATAGGGTTAGGGTTTGGGTTAGGGTTAGCCTTAGGGTTAGGGTTAGGGTTAGGGTTAGGGTTAGCGTTTGATTTAGGATTAGGGTTTGGATTTTGGTTAGGGTTAGGTTTAGGGTTAGTGTTAATGTTAGGATTAGGGTTAGGGTTAGTGTTAGGTTTCGAGTTGGGGTTAGGGTTAGGGTTAGGTTTAGGGTTTGGGTTAGGGTTAGGAATAGGGTTAGGGTTAGGGTTAGGGGTAGGGTTACGATTAAGTTTAGGGTTAGGGTTAGGGTTAGGGTTTGAGTTTGGATTAGGGTTAGGGTGAGTGTTAGGGTTAGGGTTTGGGTTTGTGTTAGGGTTAGGGTTAGAGTTAGTGTTAGGGTTAGGCTTAGTGTTACGGTTAGGTTTGGGGTTAGGGTTAGGGTTAGTGTTAGGGTTTGATTTAGGGCTAGGGGTATGTTTTCGGTTAGGGTTAGGTTTACGGTTTTGGTTTGGGTTTGGGTTAGGTTTAGGGGTAGGGTTAGGGTTTGGTTTGGGTTAGGGGTAGGGTTAGTGTTAGGCTTAGGGTTTGGGTTAGGGTTAGGGTTAAGGTTAGGGTTTGTTTTAGGTTTAGGGTTAGAGTTAGGGGTTAGAGGTTAGGGGATAGGGTTAGGGTTAGAATTAGATTTTGGATTAGGGTTATTACTTGGGTTTGGTTTAGGGTTAGGGTTAGGCTTAGTGTTAAGGTTAGGTTTAGTGTTTTGGATTGGGTTAGGGTTAGGGTTTGGTGTAGGCTTAGAGTTAAGGTTTATGTTGAGGTTACGGTTAGGGTTAGCGTTAGGCTTTGGGTTTGGGTTAGGGTTAGGGTTTGATTTAGTGTTAGGGTTAGGGTTATTGTTTGTGTTAGGTTTAGTTTTATGGCTAGGGTTTGGGTTAGGTTTAGTGTTAGGGTTAGAAGTAGGGTTTGGTTTT
>JAJHUQ010000044.1:2580000-2582500 GCA_035773235.1 Eospalax fontanierii | reverse complement strand
CGTTTGCTTTAATGTTAGGGTTAGGGTTAGTGTTTGTGTTAGGCTTATGGTTAGGGTTTAGGGTTTGGGAAAGGTTAGGTTTAGAATTAGGGTTTAGGTTAGGTTTAGGGTTAGGGTTAGAGTTAGGGTTTGGTTTTTGTTTAGGGTTAGGGTTAGGGTTAGGGTTAGGGTTAGGGTTATAGTTAGGAATAGGGTTAAGTTTTGGGTTAGGGTTAGGTTTAGGATTAGGATTAATGTTAGAATTAGGGTTAGGGTTAGGGTTAAGGTTTGGGTTAGGGTTAGGGTGAGGGTTAGGTTTAGGGTTAGGGTTAGCCTTAGGGTAAGGTTTAGGGTTTGGGTTAGGGTTAGGGTTAGGGTAAGGGTTAGGGTTAGGGTTTGGTTTTGGGTTAGGGTTAGGTTTAGGGTTAGTGTTAGGGTTTGGGTTTGGGTTAGGGTTACGGATAGGTTTAGGTTTAGCGTTAGGTTTAGGGTTTGGGTTAGGGTTAGGGTTAGGCTTTAGGTTTGGGTTGGCTTTAGGTTTAGGGTTAGTGTTGGGTTTAGAATCTGGGTTAGGGTTAGGGTTAGGGTTAGGTTTAGAGTTAGGGTTAGGGTTAGGGTTTGGGTTTGGGCTAGGGTAAGGGTTAGGGTTAGGGTAAGGGTTAGGGTTAGAATTGGGGTTTGGGTTAGGGTTAGGGATAGGGTTAGGTTTAGGGTGTGGGTGAGGGTTAGGAGAGGGATAGGATTAGGGTTAGGGTTAGGGTTAGGGTTAAGGTTAGGGTTAGTGTTAGTGTTTGGGTTTGGGTTTCGGGTAGGGGTATGGTTAGGGTTAGGGTTAGGGTTAGGGTTAGTGTTAGGGTTTGGTTTAGGGTTAGGGTTATATTTTCATTTAGGTTTAGATTTAGGGTTTGGGTTTTGTTTAGGTTTAGGGTTAGGGTTAGGCTTTGATTTGGGTTAGGGTTAGGGTAGGGTTAAGCTTAGGGTTGGGGTTAGGGTTAGGGTTAGGGTTAGGGTTAGGGTTAGCTTTAGGGTATCGGTTAGGTTAGGCTTAGGGTTTGCGTTATGATTAGGCTTTTGGTTAGGGCTAGGGTTAGCGTTAGGGTTAGGATTTGGGTTAGGGTTAGGGTTATATTTAGGATTAGGGTTAGGGTTTGTTTTAGGGATAGGGATAGGAATAGGGTTGGGGTTTGGGGTAGGTTTAGGGTCAGGTTTAGGGTTTGGGTTAGGGTTGTGGTTAGGGTTAATGTTAGGATTAGGGTTAGGGTTAGTGTTAGGGTTAATGTTAGGATTAGGGTTAGGGATAGGGTTAGGGTTAGGGTTCAGGTTTGGGTTAGGGTTAGGATTAGGGTTAGGGTTAGCATTAGATTTAGGGTTAGGGTTTGGGTTAGGTTTAAGGTTAGGGTTAGGGTTAAGGTTAGGGTTAGGGTTAATGTTAGGATAAGGGTCAGGGTTTGGGGTAGGGTTAGGATTAGGGTTTGGGTTAGGGTTAGGTTTAGGATTAGGGTTAGGGTTTGGGTTTCGGTTAGGGTTTGGTTTAGGATTAGGGTTAGGGTTTCATTTGGGTTAGGGTTAGGCTTAGGGTTTTGGTTTGGGTTAGATTTAGGGTTAGGGTTACGGTTAGGGTTTTGTTTTGGGTTAGGTTTATTGTACGGGTTTCATTTGGGATAGGGTTAGGGTTAGGGTTAGGGTTTGGGTTAGGTTTAGGGTTAGGGTTAGGGTTAGTGTTTGGATTTCGGTTAGGGTTAGGTTTAGGTTTAGGTTTAGGGTTTGGGTTTGTGTTAGGTTTAGTGTTAGTGTTAGGGTTAGGGTTAGGGTTAATGTTAGGATTAGGGTTAGGTTTAGGTTTAGCGTTAAGGATGGGTTAGGGTTAGGGTTAGGATTAGGGTTAGGGTTAGGTTTAGGGTTAGGTTTAGGATTTGGTTTAGGGTTAGCTTTACAGGTAGGATTAGTTTTAGGGTTTGGGTTAGGGTTACGCTTAGGTTTAGGGTTAATGTTAGGATGAGAGTCAGGGTTAGGATTAGGGTTAGGGTTTGGGTTAGGTTTAGCGTTGGGGTTAGGGTTCGGGTTAGGAATAGGTTTAGGGTTAGTGTTAGGGTTAGGGTTAGGGTTATGGTTTGGGTTTGGGTTAAGGTTAGGTTTAGGGTTAGGGTAAATTTTAGGTTTAGGATTAGGGTTAGGGTTTGTGTTTGGGTTAGGTTAAGGTTTAGGATTAGGGTTAGTGTTAGTGTTAGAGTTTGGGTTTGGGTTAGGGTTAGGGGAAGGGTTAGGATTAGTGTTAGGGTTTGTTTTAGCATTAGGGTTAGGTTTTGGGTTAGGGTTAGGGTTAGGGTTACGGTTTGGGTTTGGGTTAGGTTTAGGTTTAGGGTTAGGGTTTCATTTGGGTTAGGGTTAGGGTTAGGGTTAGGGTTTGGGTTAGGTTTAGGGTTAGGGTTAGGGTTAGGGTTTGGGTTTGTTTAGGGTTAGGTTTAGGGTTAGGTTTAGGGTTTGGGTTTGGGTTAGGTTTAGGTTTAGGTTTAGGGTTAGG
>JAJHUQ010000044.1:2572500-2575000 GCA_035773235.1 Eospalax fontanierii | reverse complement strand
TGTATTGGGTTAGGTTTAGGGTTAAGGTTAGGGTTATTGTTAGGGTTTGGGTTACGATTAGGGATAGGGTTAGGATTTGGTTTAGCGTTAGGGTTATACTTAAGTTTAGGGTTAGGTTTTGCATTAGGGTTAGGGATTTGAAATAAGGTTAGGGTTAGGGTTAGGGTTAGTGATAGGGTTTGGGTTTGGGTTAGGTTTATTTTTAGGGTTAGGTTTTGGTTTCTGTTAGGGTTAGGTTAAATTTAGGTCTAGGATTTGGTTTAGCGTTAGGGTTAGGGTTATAGTTAGGGTTTGGTTGAGCGTTAGAGTTAGTGTTAGGGGTTACGGGTTACGGTTTAGGGTTAGGGTTAGAATTAGTGTTTGGGTTTGGGTTAGGGTTAAGGTTACGGTTAGGGTTTGGGTTAGAGTTTGGTTTAGGATTAGGGTTTGGGTTACGGATAGGGTTAGGGTTAGGGTTAGGGTTTGGTTTAGGGTTCGGCTTAGGGTAAGGGTTAGGGTTATGTTTAGTTGTAGTTTTATGGTTAGGGTTATGGTTTGGGTTTGTGTTAGGGTAAGGGTTAGGTTTAGGGTTAGTGTTAGGGTTAGGGTTAGAGTTAGGGTTTGGGTTAGGTTTAGGATTAGGATTAGGGATTGGGTTATGTTTAGGGTAAGGGTTAGGGTTAGGTTTAGGGTTAGGGTTAGGGTTTGGGTTTGGGTTAGGTTTAGTGTTAGGCTTTAGGTTTGGGTTAGCGTTAGGATTTGTGTTAGGGTTAGGGTTATAGTTAGGATTTGGGTTAGGGTTTGTTTTACGGTTAGGGTTAGGCATACGGGTAGGATTCGGATTAGGGTTAGGGTTAGGGTTAGGTTTAGGGTTAGGATTTGGTTTAGGGTTAGGTTTATAGTTAAGATTAGGGTTAGTGTTTGGGTTAGGGTTAGGGTTAGGCTTAGGGTTAGGGTTAGGTTAAGGGTTTGGGTTTGGGTTAGGGTTAGGGTTTGGTGTAGGATTAGAGTTAAGGTTTGTATTAGGGTTACGGTTAGGGTTAGTGTTAGGCTTTGGGTTTGGGTAAGGTTTAGGATTTGGTTTAGTATTAGGGTTAGGGTTGTTGTTTGGGTTAGGTTTAGTGTTAGGGTTACGGTTAGGCTTAGGGTTAGGTTAAGGTTTAGGGTTTGGGTTTGGGTTAGGGTTAGGGTTAGGATTAGAGTTAGGGTTACGGTTTGGGTTGGGGTTAGGCTTTGGGTTTGGGTTAGGGTTAGGGTTAGGGTTATAGTTAGGTTTAGGGTTAGGGTTTGCGTTAGGGTTAGGGATTTGGGTTAGTGTTAGGGTTAGGGTTAGTGTTAGTGTTAGGTTTTGGATTTGGGTTAGGTTTATTTTTAGTGTTAGGATTTGGTTTCTGTCAGGGTTAGGTTTAGGGTTAGGGGTAGGGTTTGGTTTCGGGTTAGGGTTAGGGTTAGAGTTAGGGTTTGGTTGAGGGTTAGGCTTAGTGTTAGGGTTAGGGTTTGGCTTAGTGTTTAGTTTAGGATTAGGGTTGGGGTTAGGGTTAGGGTTAGAGTTAGGGTTTGGTTTAGTGTACGGCTTAGGCTAAAGGTTAGGGTTAGGGTTAGGGTTAGTGTTAGGTTTTGGGTTAGGGTTAGGGTTAGGGTTACGGTTAGTGTTTCGGTTTGTGTTAGGGTTAGGTTTAGGGTTTAGGTTAGGGTTTGGGTTTGGTTTTGTGTTAGGGTTAGGGTTAAGGTTAGGGTTTGGGTTTGGGTTTGGTTTAGATTCAGGGTTACGGTTAGGGTTTGGGTTTGGGATAGGTTTAGGTTTTGTATTGGGTTAGGTTTAGGGTTAAGGTTAGGGTTATTGTTAGGGTTTGGGTTACGATTAGGGATAGGGTTAGGATTTGGTTTAGGGTTAGGGTTATACTTAAGTTTAGGGTTAGGGTTTGCATTAGGGTTAGGGATTTGGGTTAGGGTTAGGGTTAGGGTTAGGGTTAGTGTTAGGGTTTGGGTTTGGGTTAGGTTTATTTTTAGGGTTAGGTTTTGGTTTCTGTTAGGGTTAGGTTTAAGTTTAGGTCTAGGGTTTGGTTTAGCGTTAGGGTTAGGGTTATAGTTAGGGTTTGGTTGAGCGTTAGAGTTAGTGTTAGGGGTTTCGGGTTACAGTTTAGGGTTAGGGTTAGAATTAGTGTTTGGGTTTGGGTTAGGGTTAAGGTTACGGTTAGGGTTTGGGTTAGAGTTTGGTTTAGGATTAGGGTTTGGGTTACGGTTAGGGTTAGGGTTAGGGTTAGGGTTTGGTTTAGGGTTCGGCTTAGGGTTAGAGTTAGGGTTATGTTTAGTTTTAGTTTTAGGGTTAGGGTTATGGTTTGGGTTTGGGTTAGGGTAAGGGTTAGGTTTAGGGTTAGTGTTAGGGTTAGGGTTAGAGTTAGGGTTTGGGTTAGGTTTAGGGTTAGGATTAGGGATTGGGTTATGTTTAGGGTAAGGGTTAGGGTTAGGTTTAGGGTTTGGGTTTGGGTTAGGGTTAGGTTTAGGGTTAGGTTTAGGGTTA
>JAJHUQ010000044.1:2565000-2567500 GCA_035773235.1 Eospalax fontanierii | reverse complement strand
TTAGGGTTTGGGTTTGGGTTTGATTTATGTTTAGGGTTAGGGTTAGGGTTAGTGTAAGGGTTTGTGTTAGGATTAGGTTTAAGGTTTGGGTTATGGTTATGGTTTGGGTTTGGTTTAGGGTTAGGGTTAGGGTTACGGTTAGGGCTAGGGTTAGGGTTATGGTTAGGGTTTGGGTTAAGGTTAGGGTTAGAGTTAGGGTAAGGGTTTGGGATAGGGTTAGGTTTAGGTTTTGGGTTAGGCTTAGGGTTATAGTTAGGATTATGGTTAGTCTTTGATTTAGGGTTAGGATTAGGGGAAGTGGTAGGGTTTGGGGTAGGGTTAGGGTTAGAGTTAAGGCTAGGATTAGTGTTAATGTTAGGGTTTGGGTTAGGGTTAGGCTTAGGGTTAGGGTTAGGGTTTAGGTTTGGGTTAGAGTTAGCGTTTGCTTTAATGTTAGGGTTAGGGTTAGTGTTTGTGTTAGGCTTATGGTTAGGGTTTAGCGTTTGGGAAAGTTTAGGTTTAGAATTAGGGTTTAGGTTAGGTTTAGGGTTAGGGTTAGAGTTAGGGTTTGGTTTTCGTTTAGGGTTAGTGTTAGGGTTAGGGTTAGGGTTAGGGTTATAGTTAGGATTAGGGTTAAGTTTTGGGTTAGGGTTAGGGTTAGGGTTAGGGTTAGGGTTAGGGTTAGCTTTAGGGTATGGGTTAGGTTAGGGTTAGGGTTTGGGTTATGGTTAGGGTTTGGTTAGGGTTAGGGTTAGCGTTAGGGTTAGGATTTGGGTTAGGGTTAGGGTTATATTTAGGATTAGGGTTAGGGTTTGTTTTAGGGATAGGGATAGGAATAGGGTTAGTGTTTGGGATAGGTTTAGGGTCAGGTTTAGGGTTTGGGTTAGGGTTGTGGTTAGGGTTAATGTTAGGATTAGGGTTAGGGTTAGTGTTAGGGTTAATGTTAGGATTAGGGTTAGGGATAGGGTTAGGGTTAGGGTTAGGGTTCAGGTTTGGGTTAGGGTTAGGATTAGGGTTAGGGTTAGCATTAGGTTTAGGGTTAGGGTTTGGGTTAGGTTTAAGGTTAGGGTTAGGGTTAAGGTTAGGGTTAGGGTTAATGTTAGGATAAGGGTCAGGGTTTGGGTTAGGGTTAGGATTAGGGTTCCGGTTAGCATTAGGTTTAGGGTTAGGGTTTGGGTTAGGTTTAAGGTTAGGGTTAGGGTTAAGGTTAGGGTTAGGGTTAATGTTAGGTTAAGGGTCAGGGTTTGGGTTAGGGTTAGGATTAGGGTTTGGGTTAGGGTTAGGTTTAGGGTTAGGGTTAGGGTTTGGGTTAGGTTAAGGGTTAGGCTTAGTATTTGGTTTAGGGTTAGGGTTATAGTTAGGATTAGGGTTAGGGTTTCGGTTAGGGTTAGGGTTAGGGTTAATATTAGGATTACGGTTAGGGTTTCGTTTAGGCTTAGGGTTAGGATTAGGATTAATATTAGGATTAGGGTTAGGGTTAGGGTTAAGATTTCGGTTAGCGTTAGGGTGAGGGTTAGGGTTAGGGTTTGAGTTTGGGTTAGGGTTAGGTTTAGGGTTTGGGTTATGGTTAGGGTTTGGGTTAGGGTTAGGTTTAGAGTTAGGGTTAGGATTTGGGTTAGGGTTAGGGTTATAGTTATTATTAGGGTTAGGGTTTTTTTTTAGGGATAGGGATGGCCATAGGGTTAGGGTTTGGGTTAGTGTTAGGGTTAGGGTTAGGGTTAGGGTCAGGGTTAGGGTTTGGGTTAGGCTTAGGGTAAGGGTTAGGGTTAGGGTTAGGGTAAGTGTTAGGGTTAGGGTTTGTTTTAGGATTAGGTTTAGGGTTATTGTTTGTGTTAGGTTTAGGGTTAGGGTTAGGGTTTGGGTTAGGTTTAGGGTTAGGATTATGTTTTGGCTTAGGTTTAGGGTAAGGGTTAGATTTAGGGTTTGGTTTGGTTTCGGCTTAGGGTTAGGGTTAGGGTTAGGGTTAGGGTTTGGTTTTGGGTTAGGGTTAGGTTTAGGGTTAGTGTTAAGGTTTGGGTTTGGGTTAGGGTTTGGGTTAGGTTTAGGTTTAGCGTTAGGTTTAGGGTTTGGGTTTGGGTTAGGTTTAGTGTTAGCCTTTAGGTTTGGGTTAGGGTTAGGTTTAGGGTTAGTGTTAGGTTTAGGATCTGGGTTAGGGTTAGGGTGAAGGTTAGGTTATAGTTAGGGTTAGGGTTAGGGTTTGGGTTTGGGTTAGGGTAAGGGTTAGGGTTAGTGTAAGGGTTAGGGTTAAAATTGGGGTTTATGTTAGGTTTCGGGTTAGGGTTAGGGTTAGGGTTAGGGTTAGGGTTATGGTTAGGATTAGTGTTATTGTTAGGGTTTGGGTTAGGGTTAGGATTAGTGTTAGTGTTAGGGTTTGGGTTAGGGTTAGGATTAGTGTTAGTGTTAGGGTTTGGGTTAGGGTTGAGGTTAGGGTTATGGTTAGTGTTTGGGTTAGGGTTAGGGTTAGGGTTAGGGTTAGGGCTAGGTTTAGGGTTTGGGATAGGGTTAGGTTTAGGATTTGGGT
>JAJHUQ010000044.1:2550000-2555000 GCA_035773235.1 Eospalax fontanierii | reverse complement strand
GTGTTAGGGTTAGGTTTAGGCTTTGGGTTAGGGTTTCGGTTTGGTTTTGTGTTAGGCTTAGGGTTAAGGTTAGGGTTTGGGTTTGGGTTTGGTTTAGATTCAGGGTTACGGTTAGGGTTTGGGTTTGGGTTAGGTTTAGGTTTTGTATTGGGTTAGGTTTAGGGTTAAGGATAGGGTTATTGTTAGGGTTTGGGTTACGATTAGGGATAGGGTTAGGATTTGGTTTAGGGTTAGGGTTATACTTAAGTTTAGGGTTAGGGTTTGCATTAGGGTTAGGGATTTGGGTTAGGGTTAGGGTTAGGGTTAGGATTAGTGTTAGGGTTTGGGTTTGGGTTAGGTTTATTTTT
The DNA here is from genome assembly GCA_035773235.1 of Eospalax fontanierii. Lineage (NCBI taxonomy): Eukaryota > Metazoa > Chordata > Mammalia > Rodentia > Spalacidae > Eospalax > Eospalax fontanierii. The sequence continues at coordinate 2,554,653 of JAJHUQ010000044.1, read as the reverse complement.
AGGGTTAGGTTTTGGTTTCTGTTAGGGTTAGGTTTAAGTTTAGGTCTAGGGTTTGGTTTAGCGTTAGGGTTAGGGTTATAGTTAGGGTTTGGTTGAGCGTTAGAGTTAGTGTTAGGGGTTACGGGTTACGGTTTAGGGTTAGGGTTAGAATTAGTGTTTGGGTTTGGGTTAGGGTTAAGGTTACGGTTAGGGTTTGGGTTAGAGTTTGGTTTAGGATTAGGGTTTGGGTTACGGTTAGGGTTAGGGTTAGGGTTAGGGTTTGGTTTAGGGTTCGGCTTAGGGTAAGGTTTAGGGTTATGATTAGTTTTAGTTTTAGGGTTAGGGTTATGGTTTGGGTTTGGGTTAGGGTAAGGTTTAGGGTTAGGGTTAGTGTTAGGGTTAGGGTTAGAGTTAGGGTTTGGGTTAGGTTTAGGGTTAGGATTAGGGATTGGGTTATGATTAGGGTAAGGGTTAGGGTTAGGTTTAGGATTTGGGGTTGGGTTAGGGTTAGGTTTAGGGTTAGGGTTAGAGTTAGGGTTAGGGTTCGGGTTTGGGGTAGGTTTAGAGTTAGGACTAGGGTTAGGGTTAGCGTTTGGGTTAGGGTTAGTTTTAGGTTTAGGGTTTGGGTTTGGGTTAGGGTTAGGTTTAGGGTTAGTTTTAGGGTTAGGGTTAGAGTTAGGGTTAGGGTTAGGATTAGTGTTAGTGTTAGGGTTTGGGTTAGTTTTAGGGTTAGGGTTAGGGTTATGGTTAGGTTTTGGGTTAGTGTTAGGGTTAGGGTTAGGGTTTGGGTTAGAGTTAGAGTTAGGATTTGGGTTAGGGTAAGGGTTATAGTTAGGATTAGGGTTAGGGTTTGTTTTAGGGTTAAGGTTAGGCATAGGGTTAGGGTTTGGGTTAGGGTTAGCCTTAGGGTTAGGATTTGGGTTAGGGTTAGGGTTAGCGTTTGATTTAGGGTTAGGGTTACGATTTGGGTTAGGGTTAGGGTTATAGTTAGGATTAGGGTTTGGATTTTGGTTAGGGTTAGGTTTAGGGTTAGTGTTAATGTTATGATTAGGGTTAGTGTTAATGTTAGGATTAGGGTTAGGGTTAGTGTTAGGGTTAGGGTTACGATTAAGTTTAGGGTTAGGGTTAGGGTTAGGGTTTGAGTTTGGATTAGGGTTAGGGTGAGTGTTAGGGTTAGGGTTTGGGTTTGTGTTAGAGTTAGGGTTAGAGTTAGTGTTAGGGTTAGGCTTAGTGTTACGGTTTGGTTTGGTTTAGGGGTAGGGTTAGTGTTAGGCTTAGGGTTTGGGTTAGGGTTAGGGTTAAGGTTAGGGTTTGTTTTAGTTTTAGGGTTAGAGTTAGGGGTTAGAGGTTAGGGGATAGGGTTAGGGTTAGAGTTAGATTTTGGATTAGGGTTAGTATTTGGGTTTGGTTTAGGGTTAGGGTTAGGCTTAGGGTTAAGGTTAGGTTTAGGGTTTTGGATTGGGTTAGGGTTAGGGTTTGGTGTAGGGTTAGAGATAAGGATTATGTTGAGGTTACGGTTAGGCTTTGGGTTTGGGTTAGGGTTAGGGTTTGATTTAGTGTTAGGGTTAGGGTTATTGTTTGTGTCAGGTTTAGTTTTATGGCTAGGGTTTGGGTTAGGTTTAGTGTTAGGGTTAGAAGTAGGGTTTGGTTTTGGGTTAGGGTTAGGGTTATAGATAGGATTAGGGTTAATGTTTGGGTTAGGGTTAGGGTTAGGATTAGGATTAATGTTAGGATTAGGATTAGGGTTAGGATTAAGGTTTGGGTTAGGGTTAGGGTGAGGGTTAGGGTTAGGGTTTGGGTTTGGGTTAGGGTTAGGGTTAGAGTTAGGGTTAGGTTTATGGTTAGTATTCGGGTTCGAGTTTGGGTCAGGGTTAGGGTTAGGGTTAGGGTTTGGGTTAGGTTTAGGCTTAGGGTTTGGGTTAGGGTTTGGATTAGCGTTAGGGTTATGGTTAGGGTTAGCGTTAGTGATAGGGTTTGGGTTAGGGTTAGGTTTAGGGTTTGGGTTAGGGTTAGGGTTTGGGTTAGTGTTAGGGTTAGGGCTAAATTTAGGATTAGGGTTAGGGTTAGGTTTAGGCTTAGGGTTAGGGTTAGGGTTTCGGTTAGGGTTAGAGTTAGGATTAGGGTTAGGTTTTGGGTTTGGTTTAGGGTTAGGTTTAGGGTTTGGGTTTGGGTTTGATTTAAGTTTAGGGTTAGGGTTAGGTTTAGGGTTAGGATTAATTTTAGGGTTAGGGTTAGAGTTAGGGTTAGGGTTTGGGTTGGGGTTAGGGTAAGGTTAAGGGTTAGGGTCAGTGTGAGTGTTAGTTTTTGTGCTTTGGTTACGGTTAGGGTTAGGGTTAGGGTTAATGTTATGATTAGGGTTAGTGTTAATGTTAGGATTAGGGTTAGGGTTAGTGTTAGGTTTCGAGTTGGGGTTAGGGTTAGGGTTAGGTTTAGGGTTTGGGTTAGGGTTAGGAATAGGTTTAGGGTTAGGGTTAGGGTTAGGGTTACGATTACGTTTAGGGTTAGGGTTAGGGTTAGGGTTTGAGTTTGGATTAGGGTTAGGGTGAGTGTTAGGGTTAGGGTTTGGGTTTGAGTTAGGGTTAGGGTTATAGTTAGTGTTAGGGTTAAGCTTAGTGTTACGGTTAGGTTTGGGGTTAGGGTTAGGGTTAGAGTCAGGGTTTGGTTTAGGGTTAGGGTTATGTTTTCGGTTAGGGTTAGGTTTACGGTTTGGGTTTGGGTTAGGTTTAGGGTTAGGGTTAGTGTTTGGTTTGGGTTAGGGGTAGGGTTAGGGTTAGTGTTAGGCTTAGGGTTTGGGTTAGGGTTAGGGTTAAGGTTAGGGTTTGTTTTAGGCTTAGGGTTAGAGTTAGGGGTTAGAGGTTAGGGGATAGTGTTAGGGTTTGGGTTAGGGTTAGGGTTAGAGTTAGGGTTAGGATTAGTGTTAATGTTAGGGTTTGGGTTAGGGTTAGGGTTAGGGTTAGGGTTAGGTTTAGGGTTTGGGTTAGGGTTTGGGTTTGGTTTTGTGTTAGGGTTAGGGTTAAGGTTAGGGTTTGGGTTTGGATTTGGTTTAGATTTAGGGTTATGGTTAGGGTTTGGGTTTGGGTTAGGTTTAGGTTTTGTATTGGGTTATGTTTAGGGTTAAGGTTAGGGTTATTGTTAGGGTTTGGGTTACGATTAGGGATAGGGTTAGGATTTGGTTTAGGGTTAGGGTTATACTTAAGTTTAGGGTTAGGGTTTGCATTAGGGTTAGGGATTTGGGTTAGGGTTAGGGTTAGGGTTAGGATTAGTGTTAGGGTTTGGGTTTGGGTTAGGTTTATTTTTAGGGTTAGGTTTTGGTTTCTGTTAGGGTTAGGTTTAAGTTTAGGTCTAGGGTTTGGTTTAGCGTTAGGGTTAGGGTTATAGTTAGGGTTTGGTTGAGCGTTAGAGTTAGTGTTAGGGGTTACGGGTTACGGTTTAGGGTTAGGGTTAGAATTAGTGTTTGGGTTTGGGTTAGGGTTAAGGTTACGGTTAGGGTTTGGGTTAGAGTTTGGTTTAGGATTAGGGTTTGGGTTACGGTTAGGGTTAGGGTTAGGGTTAGGGTTTGGTTTAGGGTTCGGCTTAGGGTAAGGTTTAGGGTTATGGTTAGTTTTAGTTTTAGGGTTAGGGTTATGGTTTGGGTTTGGGTTAGGGTAAGGTTTAGGGTTAGGGTTAGTGTTAGGGTTAGGGTTAGAGTTAGGGTTTGGGTTAGGTTTAGGGTTAGGATTAGGGATTGGGTTATGTTTAGGGTAAGGGTTAGGGTTAGGTTTAGGATTTGGGTTTGGGTTAGGGTTAGGTTTAGGGTTAGGTTTAGGGTTAGGGTTAGAGTTAGGGTTAGGGTTCGGGTTTGGGTTAGGTTTAGAGTTAGGACTAGGGTTAGGGTTAGCGTTTGGGTTAGGGTTAGTTTTAGGTTTAGGGTTTGGGTTTGGGTTAGGGTTAGGTTTAGGGTTAGTTTTAGGGTTAGGGTTAGAGTTAGGGTTAGGGTTAGGATTAGTGTTAGTGTTAGGGTTTGGGTTAGTTTTAGGGTTAGGGTTAGGGTTATGGTTAGGGTTTGGGTTAGTGTTAGGGTTAGGGTTAGGGTTTGGGTTAGATTTAGAGTTAGGATTTGGGTTAGGGTAAGGGTTATAGTTAGGATTAGGGTTAGGGTTTGTTTTAGGGTTAAGGTTAGGCATAGGGTTAGGGTTTGGGTTAGGGTTAGCCTTAGGGTTAGGATTTGTGTTAGGGTTAGGGTTAGCGTTTGATTTAGGGTTAGAGTTACGATTTGGGTTAGGGTTAGGGTTAGAGTTAGGATTAGGGTTTGGATTTTGGTTAGGGTTAGGTTTAGGGTTAGTGTTAATGTTATGATTAGGGTTAGTGTTAATGTTAGGATTAGGGTTAGGGTTAGTGTTAGGGTTAGGGTTACGATTAAGTTTAGGGTTAGGGTTAGGGTTAGGGTTTGAGTTTGGATTAGGGTTAGGGTGAGTGTTAGGGTTAGGGTTTGGGTTTGTGTTAGAGTTAGGGTTAGAGTTAGTGTTAGGGTTAGGCTTAGTGTTACGGTTTGGTTTGGGTTAGGGGTAGGGTTAGTGTTAGGCTTAGGGTTTGGGTTAGGGTTAGGGTTAAGGTTAGGGTTTGTTTTAGTTTTAGGGTTAGAGTTAGGGGTTAGAGGTTAGGGGATAGGGTTAGGGTTAGAGTTAGATTTTGGAT
>JAJHUQ010000044.1:2512500-2530000 GCA_035773235.1 Eospalax fontanierii | reverse complement strand
TAGGTTTAGAATTAGGGTTTAGGTTAGGTTTAGGGTTAGGGTTACAGTTAGGGTTTGGTTTTCGTTTAGGGTTAGGGTTAGGGTTAGGGTTAGGGTTAGGGTTATAGTTAGTATTAGGGTTAAGTTTTGGGTTAGGGTTAGGGTTAGGATTAGGATTAATGTTAGAATTAGGGTTAGGGTTAGGGTTAAGGTTTGGGTTATAGTTAGTATTAGGGTTAAGTTTTGGGTTAGGGTTAGGTTTAGGGTTAGTGTTAGGGTTTGGGTTTGGGTTAGGGTTACGGATAGGTTTAGGTTTAGCGTTAGGTTGAGGGTTTGGGTTAGGGTTAGGGTTAGGCTTTAGGTTTGGGTTGGCTTTAGGTTTATGGTTAGTGTTAGGTTTAGAATCTGGGTTAGGGTTAGGGTTAGGATTAGTTTTAGAGTTAGGGTTAGGGTTAGGGTTTGGGTTTGGGCTAGGGTAAGGGTTAGGGTTAGGGTAAGGGTTAGGGTTAGACTTGGGGTTTGGGTTAGGTTTAGGGTTAGGGTTAGGTTTAGGGTTTGGGTTAGGTTTAGGATTGGGTTAGGGTTAGGGTTAGGGTTAGGGTTAGGGTTAGGGTTAAGGTTAGGGTTAGTGTTAGTGTTTGGGTTTGGGTTTCGGTTAGGGGTATGGTTAGGGTTAGGGTTAGGGTTAGTGTTAGGGTTTGGTTTAGGGTTAGGGTTATATTTTCATTTAGGTTTAGGTTTCGGGTTTGGGTTTTGTTTAGGTTTAGGGTTAGGGTTAGGCTTTGGTTTGGGTTAGGGTTAGGGTTAGAGTTAGGGTTTGGTGTATGGTTAGGGTTAAGGTTTGTGTTAGGGTTAGGGTTAGGGTTAGGGTTAGGGTTAGGCTTTGGGTTTGGGTGAGAGTTAGCGTTTGGTTTAGTGTTAGGGTTAGGGTTAGTGTTTGTGTTAGGTTTATGGTGAGGGTTAGGCTTTGGGTAAGGGTTAGGTTTAGAATTAGGGTTTGGGTTAGGTTTAGGGTTAGGGTTAGAGTTAGGGTCTGGTCTTCGGTTAGGGTTAGGGTTAGGGTTAGGGTTAGGGTTATAGTTAGGGTTAGGGTAAGGTTTTGGGTTAGGGTTAGGGTTAGGATTAGGATTAATGTTCGGATTAGGTTTAGGGTTAGGGTTAGGGTTAGGGTTAGGGTTAGCGTTTGGGTATGGGTTAGGTTAGGTTTAGAGTTTGGGTTATGGTTAGGGTTTGGGTTAGGTTTAGGTTTAGAGTTAGGGTTAGGATTTGGGTTAGAGTTAGGGTTATAGTTATTATTAGGGTTAGGGTTTGTTTTAGGGAAAGGGATAGCCATAGGGTTAGGGTTTGGGTTAGGGTTAGGGTTAGGGTTATGGTTACGGTTAGGGTCAGGGTTAGGGTTTGGGTTAGGCTTAGGGTAAGGGTTAGGGTTTGGGTTAGGGTTAGGGTTAGGGTAATGGTTAGGGTTAGGCTTTGATTTAGGATTAGGGTTAGGGTTATTGTTTGTGTTAGGTTTAGGGTTAGGGTTAGGGTTTGGGTTAGGTTTAGGGTTAGGATTATGTTTTGGCTTAGGTTTAGGGTAAGTGTTAGATTTAGGGTTTGGTTTGGTTTCGGCTTAGGGTTAGGGTTAGGGTTAGGGTTAGGGTTAGGGTTAGGGTTTGGTTTTGGGTTAGGGTTAGGTTTAGGGTTAGTGTTAAGGTTTGGGTTTGGGTTAGGGTTTGGGTTAGGTTTAGGTTTAGCGTTAGGTTTAGGGTTAGGGTTTGGGTTAGGTTTAGGGTTAGGCTTTAGGTTTGGGTTAGCGTTAGGTTTAGGGTTAGTGTTAGGTTTAGGATCTGGGTTAGGGTTAGGGTGAGGGTTAGGTTATAGTTAGGGTTAGGGTTAGGGTTTGGGTTTGCGTTAGGGTAAGGGTTAGGGTTAGTGTAAGGGTTAGGGTTAAAATTGGGGTTTTTGTTAGGTTTCGGGTTAGGGTTAGGGTTAGGGTTAGGGTTATGGTTAGGATTAGTGTTATTGTTAGGGTTTGGGTTAGGGTTAGGATTAGTGTTAGTGTTAGGTTTTGGGTTAGGGTTAGGATTAGTGTTAGTGTTAGGGTTTGGGTTAGGGTTGAGGTTAGGGTTATGGTTAGTGTTTGGGTTATTGTTAGGGTTAGGGTTAGGTTTAGGGTTTGGGATAGGGTTAGGTTTAGGATTTGGGTTAGAATTAGCGTTATAGTTAGGATTAGGGTTAGGGTTTGATTTAAGTTTAGGATTAGGGATAGTTTTAGGGTTTGGGTTAGGTTTAGGGTTGGAGTTAGGGTTAGGATTAGTGTTAGTGTTAGGGTTTGGTTTAGGGTTAGGGTTAGGGTTATGATTAGGGTTTGGGTTAGGGTTAGGCTTAGGGGTAGGGTTAGCGTTTGTTTTACGGTTAGGGTTAGTGTTAGGGGTTAGGGGTTAGGGGTTAGGGTTAGGGTTAGGGTTAGTCTTAGGGTTAGGGAAAGTTTAGGTTTTGGATATGGGTTAGGGTTAGGGTTAGGGTTTGGTGTATGGTTAGGGTTAAGGTTTGTGTTAGGGTTAGGGTTAGGGTTAGGGTTAGGCTTTGGGTTTGGGTGAGAGTTAGCGTTTGGTTTAGTGTTAGGGTTAGGGTTAGTGTTTGTGTTAGGTTTATGGTGAGGGTTAGGGTTTGGGTAAGGGTTAGGTTTAGAATTAGGGTTTGGGTTAGGTTTAGGGTTAGGGTTAGAGTTAGGGTTTGGTTTTCGGTTAGGGTTAGGGTTAGGGTTAGGGTTAGGGTTATAGTTAGGGTTAGGGTAAGGTTTTGGGTTAGGGTTAGGGTTAGGATTAGGATTAATGTTCGGATTAGGTTTAGGGTTAGGGTTAGGGTTAGGGGTAGGGTTAGCGTTTGGGGATGGGTTAGGTTAGGTGTAGAGTTTGGGTTATGGTTAGGGGTTGGGTTAGGTTTAGGTTTAGAGTTAGGGTTAGGATTTGGGTTAGAGTTAGGGTTATAGTTATTATTAGGGTTAGGGTTTGTTTTAGGGATAGGGATAGCCATGGGGTTAGGGTTTGGGTTAGGGTTAGGGTTAGGGTTATGGTTACGGTTAGGGTCAGGGTTAGGGTTTGGGTTAGGCTTAGGGTAAGGGTTAGGGTTTGGGTTAGGGTTAGGGTTAGGGTAATGGTTAGGGTTAGGGTTTGATTTAGGATTAGGGTTAGGGTTATTGTTTGTGTTAGGTTTAGGGTTAGGGTTAGGGTTTGGGTTAGGTTTAGGGTTAGGATTATGTTTTGGCTTAGGTTTAGGGTAAGTGTTAGATTTAGGGTTTGGTTTGGTTTCGGCTTAGGGTTAGGGTTAGGGTTAGGGTTAGGGTTAAGGTTAGGGTTTGGTTTTGGGTTAGGGTTAGGTTTTGGGTTAGTGTTAAGGTTTGGGTTTGGGTTAGGGTTTGGGTTAGGTTTAGGTTTAGCGTTAGGTTTAGGGTTAGGGTTTGGGTTAGGTTTAGGGTTAAGCTTTAGGTTTGGGTTAGCGTTAGGTTTAGGGTTAGTGTTAGGTTTAGGATCTGGGTTAGGGTTAGGGTGAGGGTTAGGTTATAGTTAGGGTTAGGGTTAGGGTTTGGGTTTGCGTTAGGGTAAGGGTTAGGGTTAGTGTAAGGGTTAGGGTTAAAATTGGGGGTTTTGTTAGGTTTCGGGTTAGGGTTAGGGTTAGGGTTAGGGTTATGGTTAGGATTAGTGTTATTGTTAGGGTTTGGGTTAGGGTTAGGATTAGTGTTAGTGTTAGGTTTTGGGTTAGGGTTAGGATTAGTGTTAGTGTTAGGGTTTGGGTTAGGGTTGAGGTTAGGGTTATGGTTAGTGTTTGGGTTATTGTTAGGGTTAGGGTTAGGTTTAGGGTTTGGGATAGGGTTAGGTTTAGGATTTGGGTTAGAATTAGCGTTATAGTTAGGATTAGGGTTAGGGTTTGATTTAAGGTTAGGATTAGGGATAGTTTTAGGGTTTGGGTTAGGGTTAGGGTTAGAGTTAGGGTTAGGATTAGTGTTAGTGTTAGGGTTTGGTTTAGGGTTAGGGTTAGGGTTATGATTAGGGTTTGGGTTAGGGTTAGGCTTAGGGCTAGGGTTAGCGTTTGTTTTACGGTTAGGGTTAGTGTTAGGGGTTAGGGGTTAGGGGTTAGGGTTAGGGTTAGGGTTAGTCTTAGGGTTAGGTTTAGGTTTTGGATATGGGTTAGGGTTAGGGTTAGGGTTTGGTGTATGGTTAGGGTTAAGGTTTGTGTTAGGGTTAGGGTTAGGGTTAGGGTTAGGCCTTGGGTTTGGGTGAGAGTTAGCGTTTGGTTTAGTGTTAGGGTTAGGGTTAGTGTTTGTGTTAGGTTTATGGTGAGAGTTAGGGTTTGGGTAAGGGTTAGGTTTAGAATTAGGGTTTGGGTTAGGTTTAGGGTTAGGGTTAGAGTTAGGGTTTGGTGTATGGTTAGGGTTAAGGTTTGTGTTAGGGTTAGGGTTATAGTTAGGGTTAGGGTTAGGTTTTGGGTTAGGGTTAGGGTTAGGATTAGGATTAATGTTCGGATTAGGTTTAGGGTTAGGGTTAGGGTTAGGGTTAGGGTTAGCGTTTGGGTATGGGTTAGGTTAGGTTTAGAGTTTGGGTTATGGTTAGGGTTTGGGTTAGGGTTAGGTTTAGAGTTAGGGTTAGGTTTTGGGTTAGGGTTAGGGTTATAGTTATTATTAGGGTTAGGGTTTGTTTTAGGGATAGGGATAGCCATAGGTTTAGGGTTTGGGGTAGGGTTAGGGTTATGGTTAGGGTTAGGGTCAGGGTTAGGGTTTGGGTTAGGCTTAGGGTAAGGGTTAGGGTTTGGGTTAGGGTTAGGGTTAGGGTAAGATTTAGGGTTAGGGTTTGTTTTAGGATTAGGGTTATGGTTATTGTTTGTGTTAGGTTTAGGGTTAGGGTTAGGGTTTGGGTTAGGTTTAGGGTTAGGATTATGTTTTGGCTTAGGTTTAGGGTAAGTGTTAGATTTAGGGTTTGGTTTGGTTTCGGATTAGAGTTAGGGTTAGGGTTAGCGTTAGGGTTAGGGTTAGCGTTTGGTTTTGGGTTAGGGTTAGGTTTAGGGTTAGTGTTAAGGTTTGGGTTTGGGTTAGGGTTTGGGTTAGGTTTAGGTTTAGCGTTAGGTTTAGGGTTAGGGTTTGGGTTAGGTTTAGGGTTAGGCTTTAGGTTTGGGTTAGCGTTAGGTTTAGGGTTAGTGTTAGGTTTAGGATCTGGGTTAGGGTTAGGGTGAGGGTTAGGTTATAGTTAGGGTTAGGGTTAGGGTTTGGGTTTGCGTTAGGGTAAGGGTTAGGGTTAGTGTAAGGGTTAGGGTTAAAATTGGGGTTTTTGTTAGGTTTCGGGTTAGGGTTAGGGTTAGGGTTAGGGTTATGGTTAGGATTAGTGTTATTGTTAGGGTTTGGGTTAGGGTTAGGATTAGTGTTAGTGTTAGGTTTTGGGTTAGGGTTAGGATTAGTGTTAGTGTTAGGGTTTGGGTTAGGGTTGAGGTTAGGGTTATGGTTAGTGTTTGGGTTATTGTTAGGGTTAGGGTTAGGTTTAGGGTTTGGGATAGGGTTAGGTTTAGGATTTGGGTTAGAATTAGCGTTATAGTTAGGATTAGGGTTAGGGTTTGATTTAAGTTTAGGATTAGGGATAGTTTTAGGGTTTGGGTTAGGGTTAGGGTTGGAGTTAGGGTTAGGATTAGTGTTAGTGTTAGGGTTTGGTTTAGGGTTAGGGTTAGGGTTATGATTAGGGTTTGGGTTAGGGTTAGGCTTAGGGGTAGGGTTAGCGTTTGTTTTACGGTTAGGGTTAGTGTTAGGGGTTAGGGGTTAGGGGTTAGGGTTAGGGTTAGGGTTAGTCTTAGGGTTAGGGTTAGGTTTAGGTTTTGGATATGGGTTAGGGTTAGGGTTAGGGTTTGGTGTATGGTTAGGGTTAAGGTTTGTGTTAGGGTTAGGGTTAGGGTTAGGGTTAGGCTTTGGGTTTGGGCGAGAGTTAGCGTTTGGTTTAGTGTTAGCGTTAGGGTTAGTGTTTGTGTTAGGTTTATGGTGAGGGTTAGGGTTTGGGTAAGGGTTAGGTTTAGAATTAGGGTTTGGGTTAGGTTTAGGGTTAGGGTTAGAGTTAGGGTTTGGTTTTCGGTTAGGGTTAGGGTTAGGGTTAGGGTTAGGGTTATAGTTAGGGTTAGGGTAAGGTTTTGGGTTAGGGTTAGGGTTAGGATTAGGATTAATGTTCGGATTAGGTTTAGGGTTAGGGTTGGGGTTAGGGTTAGGGTTAGCGTTTGGGTATGGGTTAGGTTAGGTTTAGAGTTTGGGTTATGGTTAGGGTTTGGGTTAGGTTTAGGTTTAGAGTTAGGGTTAGGATTTGGGTTAGAGTTAGGGTTATAGTTATTATTAGGGTTAGGGTTTGTTTTAGGGATAGGGATAGCCATAGGGTTAGGGTTTGGGTTAGGGTTAGGGTTAGGGTTATGGTTACGGTTAGGGTCAGGGTTAGGGTTTGGGGTAGGCTTAGGGTAAGGGTTAGGGTTTGGGTTAGGGTTAGGGTTAGGGTAATGGTTAGGGTTAGGCTTTGATTTAGGATTAGGGTTAGGGTTATTGTTTGTGTTAGGTTTAGGGTTAGGGTTAGGGTTTGGGTTAGGTTTAGGGTTAGGATTATGTTTTGGCTTAGGTTTAGGGTAAGTGTTAGATTTAGGGTTTGGTTTGGTTTCGGCTTAGGGTTAGGGTTAGGGTTAGGGTTAGGGTTAGGGTTAGGGTTTGGTTTTGGGTTAGGGTTAGGTTTAGGGTTAGTGTTAAGGTTTGGGTTTGGGTTAGGGTTTGGGTTAGGTTTAGGTTTAGCGTTAGGTTTAGGGTTAGGGTTTGGGTTAGGTTTAGGGTTCGGCTTTAGGTTTGGGTTAGCGTTAGGTTTAGGGTTAGTGTTAGGTTTAGGATCTGGGTTAGGGTTAGGGTGAGGGTTAGGTTATAGTTAGGGTTAGGGTTAGGGTTTGGGTTTGCGTTAGGGTAAGGGTTAGGGTTAGTGTAAGGGTTAGGGTTAAAATTGGGGTTTTTGTTAGGTTTCGGGTTAGGGTTAGGGTTAGGGTTAGGGTTATGGTTAGGATTAGTGTTATTGTTAGGGTTTGGGTTAGGGTTAGGATTAGTGTTAGTGTTAGGTTTTGGGTTAGGGTTAGGATTAGTGTTAGTGTTAGGGTTTGGGTTAGGGTTGAGGTTAGGGTTATGGTTAGTGTTTGGGTTATTGTTAGGGTTAGGGTTAGGTTTAGGGTTTGGGATAGGGTTAGGTTTAGGATTTGGGTTAGAATTAGCGTTATAGTTAGGATTAGGCTTAGGGTTTGATTTAAGGTTAGGATTAGGGATAGTTTTAGGGTTTGGGTTAGGGTTAGGGTTAGAGGTACGGTTAGGATTAGTGATAGTGTTAGGGTTTGGTTTAGGGTTAGGGTTAGGGTTATGATTAGGGTTTGGGCTAGGGTTAGGCTTAGGGCTAGGGTTAGCGTTTGTTTTACGGTTAGGGTTAGTGTTAGGGGTTAGGGGTTAGGGGTTAGGGTTAGGGTTAGGGTTAGTCTTAGGGTTAGGTTTAGGTTTTGGATATGGGTTAGGGTTAGGGTTAGGGTTTGGTGTATGGTTAGGGTTAAGGTTTGTGTTAGGGTTAGGGTTAGGGTTAGGGTTAGGCTTTGGGTTTGGGTGAGAGTTAGCGTTTGGTTTAGTGTTAGGGTTAGGGTTAGTGTTTGTGTTAGGTTTATGGTGAGAGTTAGGGTTTGGGTAAGGGTTAGGTTTAGAATTAGGGTTTGGGTTAGGTTTAGGGTTAGGGTAAGAGTTAGGGTTTGGTTTTCGGTTAGGGTTAGGGTTAGGGTTAGGGTTAGGGTTATAGTTAGGGTTAGGGTTAGGTTTTGGGTTAGGGTTAGGGTTAGGATTAGGATTAATGTTCGGATTAGGTTTAGGGTTAGGGTTAGGGTTAGGGTTAGGGTTAGCGTTTGGGTATGGGTTAGGTTAGGTTTAGAGTTTGGGTTATGGTTAGGGTTTGGGTTAGGGTTAGGTTTAGAGTTAGGGTTAGGTTTTGGGTTAGGGTTAGGGTTATAGTTATTATTAGGGTTAGGGTTTGTTTTAGGGATAGGGATAGCCATAGGTTTAGGGTTTGGGGTAGGGTTAGGGTTATGGTTAGGGTTAGGGTCAGGGTTAGGGTTTGGGTTAGGCTTAGGGTAAGGGTTAGGGTTTGGGTTAGGGTTAGGGTTAGGGTAATGGTTAGGGTTAGGGTTTGATTTAGGATTAGGGTTAGGGTTATTGTTTGTGTTAGGTTTAGGGTTAGGGTTAGGGTTTGGGTTACGTTTAGGGTTAGGATTATTTTTTGGCTTAGGTTTAGGGTAAGGGTTAGATTTAGGGTTTGGTTTGGTTTCGGCTTAGGGTTAGGGTTAGGGTTAGGGTTAGGGTTAGGGTTAGGGTTTGGTTTAGGGTTAGGCTTTAGGTTTGGGTTAGCGTTAGGTTTAGGGTTAGTGTTAGGTTTAGGATCTGGGTTAGGGTTAGGGTGAGGGTTAGGTTATAGTTAGGGTTAGGGTTAGGGTTTGGGTTTGGGTTAGGGTAAGGGTTAGGGTTAGTGTAAGGGTTAGGGTTAAAATTGGGGTTTTTGTTAGGTTTCGGGTTAGGGTTAGGGTTAGGGTTAGGGTTAGGGTTATGGTTAGGATTAGTGTTATTGTTAGGGTTTGGGTTAGGGTTAGGATTAGTGTTAGTGTTAGGGTTTGGGTTAGGGTTAGGATTAGTGTTAGTGTTAGGGTTTGGGTTAGGGTTGAGGTTAGGGTTATGGTTAGTGTTTTGGTTAGCGTTAGGTTTAGGGTTAGGGTTAGGGTTAGGTTTAGGGTTTGGGATAGGGTTAGGTTTAGGATTTGGGTTAGAATTAGCGTTATAGTTAGGATTAGGGTTAGGATTTGATTTAAGGTTAGGATTAGGGATAGTTTTAGGGTTTGGGTTAGGGTTAGGGTTAGAGTTAGGGTTAGGATTAGTGTTAGTGTTAGGGTTTGGTTTAGGGTTAGGGTTAGGGTTATGATTAGGGTTTGGGTTAGAGTTAGGCTTAGGGGTAGGGTTAGCGTTTGTTTTACGGTTAGGGTTAGTGTTAGGGGTTAGGGGTTAGGGGTTAGGGTTAGGGTTAGGGTTAGTCTTAGGGTTAGGGTTAGGGTTAGGTTTTGGATATGGGTTAGGGTTAGGGTTAGGGTTTGGTGTATGGTTAGGGTTAAGGTTTGTGTTAGGGTTAGGGTTAGGGTTAGGGTTAGGCTTTGGGTTTGGGTGAGAGTTAGCGTTTGGTTTAGTGTTAGGGTTAGGGTTAGTGTTTGTGTTAGGTTTATGGTGAGGGTTAGGGTTTGGGTAAGGGTTAGGTTTAGAATTAGGGTTTGGGTTAGGTTTAGGTTTAGGGTTAGAGTTAGGGTTTGGTTTTCGGTTAGGGTTAGGGTTAGGGTTAGGGTTAGGGTTATAGTTAGGGTTAGGGTTAGGTTTTTCGTTAGGGTTAGGGTTAGGATTAGGATTAATGTTCGGATTAGGTTTAGGGTTAGGGTTAGGGTGAGGGTTAGGGTTAGGGTTAGGGTTAGGTTAAGGGTTAGGTTTAGGGTTTGGTTTTGGGTTAGGGTTAGGTTTAGGGTTAGTGTTAGGTTTTGTGTTTGGGTTAGGGTTAGGATTAGTGTTAGTGTTAGGTTTTGGGTTAGGGTTAGGATTAGTGTTAGTGTTAGGGTTTGGGTTAGGGTTGAGGTTAGGGTTATGGTTAGTGTTTGGGTTAGGGTTAGGGTTAGGGTTAGGTTTAGGGTTTGGGATAGGGTTAGGTTTAGGATTTGGGTTAGAATTAGCGTTATAGTTAGGATTAGGGTTAGGGTTTGATTTAAGGTTAGGATTAGGGATAGTTTTAGGGTTTGGGTTAGGGTTAGGGTTAGAGTTAGGGTTAGGATTAGTGTTAGTGTTAGGGTTTGGTTTAGGGTTAGGGTTAGGCTTATGATTTGGGTTTGGGTTAGGGTTAGGCTTAGGGGCAGGGTTAGCGTTTGTTTTACGGTTAGGGTTAGTGTTAGGGGTTAGGGGTTAGAGGTTAGGGTTAGGGTTAGGGTTAGTCTTAGGGTTAGGGTTAGGTTTAGGTTTTGGATATGGGTTAGGGTTAGGGTTAGGGTTTGGTGTATGGTTAGGGTTAAGGTTTGTGTTAGGGTTAGGGTTAGGGTTAGGGTTAGGCTTTGGGTTTGGGTGAGAGTTAGCGTTTGGTTTAGTGTTAGGGTTAGGGTTAGTGCTTGTGTTAGGTTTATGGTGAGGGTTAGGGTTTGGGTAAGGGTTAGGTTTAGAATTAGGCTTTGGGTTAGGTTTAGGGTTAGGGTTAGAGTTAGGGTTTGGTTTTCGGTTAGTGTTAGGGTTAGGGTTAGGGTTAGGGTTATAGTTAGGGTTAGGGTAAGGTTTTGGGTTAGGGTTAGGGTTAGGATTAGGATTAATGTTCGGATTAGGTTTAGGGTTAGGGTTAGGGTTAGGGTTAGGGTTAGCGTTTGGGTATGGGTTAGGTTAGGTTTAGAGTTTGGGTTATGGTTAGGGTTTGGGTTAGGTTTAGGTTTAGAGTTAGGGTTAGGATTTGGGTTAGAGTTAGGGTTATAGTTATTATTAGGGTTAGGGTTTGTTTTAGGCATAGGGATAGCCATAGGGTTAGGGTTTGGGTTAGGGTTAGGGTTAGGGTTATGGTTAGGGTTAGGGTCAGGGTTAGGTTTTGGGTTAGGCTTAGGGTAAGGGTTAGGGTTTGGGTTAGGGTTAGGGTTAGGGTAATGGTTAGGGTTAGGGTTTGATTTAGGATTAGGGTTAGGGTTATTGTTTGTGTTAGGTTTAGGGTTAGGGTTAGGGTTTGGGTTAGGTTTAGGGTTAGGTTTATGTTTTGGCTTAGGTTTAGGGTAAGTGTTAGATTTAGGGTTTGGTTTGGTTTCGGCTTAGGGTTAGGGTTAGGGTTAGGGTTAGGGTTAGGGTTAGGGTTTGGTTTTGGGTTAGGGTTAGGTTAGGGTTAGTGTTAAGGTTTGGGTTTGGGTTAGGGTTTGGGTTAGGTTTAGGTTTAGCGTTAGGTTTAGGGTTAGGGTTTGGGTTAGGTTTAGGGTTCGGCTTTAGGTTTGGGTTAGCGTTAGGTTTAGGGTTAGTGTTAGGTTTAGGATCTGGGTTAGGGTTAGGGTGAGGGTTAGGTTATAGTTAGGGTTAGGGTTAGGGTTTGGGTTTGGGTTAGGGTAAGGGTTAGGGTTAGTGTAAGGGTTAGGGTTAAAATTGGGGTTTTTGTTAGGTTTCGGGTTAGGGTTAGGGTTAGGGTTAGGGTTATGGTTAGGATTAGTGTTATTGTTAGGGTTTGGGTTAGGGTTAGGATTAGTGTTAGTGTTAGGTTTTGGGTTAGGGTTAGGATTAGTGTTAGTGTTAGGGTTTGGGTTAGGGTTGAGGTTAGGGTTATGGTTAGTGTTTGGGTTATTGTTAGGGTTAGGGTTAGGTTTAGGGTTTGGGATAGGGTTAGGTTTAGGATTTGGGTTAGAATTAGCGTTATAGTTAGGATTAGGGTTAGGGTTTGATTTAAGGTTAGGATTAGGGATAGTTTTAGGGTTTGGGTTAGGGTTAGGGTTAGAGTTAGGGTTAGGATTAGTGTTAGTGTTAGGGTTTGGTTTAGGGTTAGAGTTAGGGTTATGATTAGGGTTTGGGTTAGGGTTAGGCTTAGGGGTAGGGTTAGCGTTTGTTTTACGGTTAGTGTTAGGGGTTAGGGGTTAGGGGTTAGGGTTAGGGTTAGGGTTAGTCTTAGGGTTAGGGTTAGGTTTAGGTTTTGGATATGGGTTAGGGTTAGGGTTAGGGTTTGGTGTATGGTTAGGGTTAAGGTTTGTGTTAGGGTTAGGGTTAGGGTTAGGGTTAGGCTTTGGGTTTGGGTGAGAGTTAGCGTTTGGTTTAGTGTTAGGGTTAGGGTTAGTGTTTGTGTTAGGTTTATGGTGAGGGTTAGGGTTTGGGTAAGGGTTAGGTTTAGAATTAGGGTTTGGGTTAGGTTTAGGGTTAGGGTTAGAGTTAGGGTTTGGTTTTCGGTTAGGGTTAGGGTTAGGGTTAGGTTTAGGGTTACAGTTAGGGTTAGGGTTAGGTTTTGGGTTAGGGTTAGGGTTAGGATTAGGATTAATGTTCGGATTAGGTTTAGGGTTAGGGTTAGGGTTAGGGTTAGGGTTAGCGTTTGGGTATGGGTTAGGTTAGGTTTAGAGTTTGGGTTATGGTTAGGGTTTGGGTTAGGGTTAGGGTTAGAGTTAGGTTTAGGATTTGGGTTAGGGTTAGGGTTATAGTTATTATTAGGGTTAGGGTTTGTTTTAGGGATAGGGATAGCCATAGGTTTAGGGTTTGGGTTAGGGTTAGGGTTATGGTTAGGGTTAGGGTCAGGGTTAGGGTTTGGGTTAGGCTTAGGGTAAGGGTTAGGGTTTGGGTTAGGGTTAGGGTTAGGGTAATGGTTAGGGTTAGGGTTTGATTTAGGATTAGGGTTAGGGTTATTGTTTGTGTTAGGTTTAGGGTTAGGGTTAGGGTTTGGGTTACGTTTAGGGTTAGGATTATGTTTTGGCTTAGGTTTAGGGTAAGGGTTAGATTTAGGGTTTGGTTTGGTTTCGGCTTAGGGTTAGGGTTAGGGTTAGGGTTAGGGTTAGAGTTAGGGTTTGGTTTAGGGTTAGGCTTTAGGTTTGGGTTAGCGTTAGGTTTAGGGTTAGGGTTAGGTTTAGGATCTGGATTAGGGTTAGGGTGAGGGTTAGGTTATACTCAGGGTTAGGGTTGGGGTTTGGGTTTGGGTTAGGGTAAGGGTTAGGGTTGGTGTAAGGGTTGGGGTTAAAATTGGGGTTTTTGTTAGGTTTCGGGTTAGGGTTAGGGTTAGGGTTAGGGTTATGGTTAGGATTAGTGTTATTGTTAGGGTTTGGGTTAGGGTTAGGATTAGTGTGAGTGTTAGGGTTTGGGTTAGGGTTAGGATTAGTGTTAGTGTTAGGGTGTGGGGAAGGGGTGAGGTTAGGGTTATGGTTAGTGTTTGGGTTAGCGTTAGGTTTAGGGTTAGGGTTAGGGTTAGGTTTAGGGTTTGGGATAGGGTTAGGTTTAGGATTTGGGTTAGAATTAGCGTTATAGTTAGGATTAGGGTTAGGATTTGATTTAAGGTTAGGATTAGGGATAGTTTTAGGGTTTGGGTTAGGGTTAGGGTTAGAGTTAGGGTTAGGATTAGTGTTAGTGTTAGGGTTTGGTTTAGGGTTAGGGTTAGGGTTATGATTAGGGTTTGGGTTAGAGTTAGGCTTAGGGGTAGGGTTAGCGTTTGTTTTACGGTTAGGTTTAGTGTTAGGGGTTAGGGGTTAGGGGTTAGGGTTAGGGTTAGGGTTAGTCTTAGGGTTAGGGTTAGGGTTAGGTTTTGGATATGGGTTAGGGTTAGGGTTAGGGTTTGGTGTATGGTTAGGGTTAAGGTTTGTGTTAGGGTTAGGGTTAGGGTTAGGGTTAGGCTTTGGGTTTGGGTGAGAGTTAGCGTTTGGTTTAGTGTTAGGGTTAGGGTTAGTGTTTGTGTTAGGTTTATGGTGAGGGTTAGGGTTTGGGTAAGGGTTAGGTTTAGAATTAGGGTTTGGGTTAGGTTTAGGTTTAGGGTTAGAGTTAGGGTTTGGTTTTCGGTTAGGGTTAGGGTTAGGGTTAGGGTTAGGGTTATAGTTAGGGTTAGGGTGAGGTTTTTCGTTAGGGTTAGGGTTAGGATTAGGATTAATATTCGGATTAGGTTTAGGGTTAGGGTTATGGTGAGGGTTAGGGTTAAGGTTAGGGTTAGGTTAAGAGTTAGGGTTAGGGTTTGGTTTTGGGTTAGGGTTAGGTTTAGGGTTAGTGTTAGGTTTCGGGTTAGGGTTAGGGTTAGGGTTAGTGTTAGTGTTAGGTTTTGGGTTAGGGTTAGGATTAGTGTTAGTGTTAGGGTTTGGGTTAGGGTTGAGGTTAGGGTTATGGTTAGTGTTTGGGTTAGGGTTAGGTTTAGGGTTAGGGTTAGGGTTAGGTTTAGGGTTTGGGATAGGGTTAGGTTTAGGATTTGGGTTAGAATTAGCGTTATAGTTAGGATTAGGGTTAGGATTTGATTTAAGGTTAGGATTAGGGATAGTTTTAGGGTTTGGGTTAGGGTTAGGGTTAGAGTTAGGGTTAGGATTAGTGTTAGTGTTAGGGTTTGGTTTAGGGTTAGGGTTAGGGTTATGATTAGGGTTTGGGTTAGAGTTAGGCTTAGGGGTAGGGTTAGCGTTTGTTTTACGGTTAGGTTTAGTGTTAGGGGTTAGGGGTTAGGGGTTAGGGTTAGGGTTAGGGTTAGTCTTAGGGTTAGGGTTAGGGTTAGGTTTTGGATATGGGTTAGGGTTAGGGTTAGGGTTTGGTGTATGGTTAGGGTTAAGGTTTGTGTTAGGGTTAGGGTTAGGGTTAGGGTTAGGCTTTGGGTTTGGGTGAGAGTTAGCGTTTGGTTTAGTGTTAGGGTTAGGGTTAGTGTTTGTGTTAGGTTTATGGTGAGGGTTAGGGTTTGGGTAAGGGTTAGGTTTAGAATTAGGGTTTGGGTTAGGTTTAGGTTTAGGGTTAGAGTTAGAGATTGGTTTTCGGTTTGGGTTAGGGTTAGGGTTAGGGTTAGGGTTATAGTTAGGGTTAGGGTGAGGTTTTTCGTTAGGGTTAGGGTTAGGATTAGGATTAATATTCGGATTAGCTTTAGGGTTAGGGTTATGGTGAGGGTTAGGGTTAGGGTTAGGGTTAGGTTAAGAGTTAGGGTTAGGGTTTGGTTTTGGGTTAGGGTTAGGTTTAGGGTTAGTGTTGGGGTTTGGGTTTGGGTTAGGGTTAGGATTAGTGTTAGTGTTAGGTTTTGGGTTAGGGTTAGGATTAGTGTTAGTGTTAGGGTTTGGGTTAGGGTTGAGGTTAGGGTTATGGTTAGTGTTTGGGTTAGGGTTAGGGTTAGGGTTAGGTTTAGGGTTTGGGATAGGGTTAGGTTTAGGATTTGGGTTAGAATTAGCGTTATAGTTAGGATTAGGGTTAGGGTTTGATTTAAGGTTAGGATTAGGGATAGTTTTAGGGTGTGGGTTAGGGTTAGGGTTAGAGTTAGGGTTAGGATTAGTGTTAGTGTTAGGGTTTGGTTTAGGGTTAGGGTTAGGGTTATGATTAGGGTTTGGGTTAGGGTTAGGCTTAGGGGTAGGGTTAGCGTTTGTTTTACGGTTAGGGTTAGTGTTAGGGGTTAGGGGTTAGGGGTTAGGGTTAGGGTTAGGGTTAGTCTTAGGGTTAGGGTTAGGTTTAGGTTTTGGATATGGGTTAGGGTTAGGGTTAGGGTTTGGTGTATGGTTAGGGTTAAGGTTTGTGTTAGGGTTAGGGTTAGGGTTAGGGTTAGGCTTTGGGTTTGGGTGAGAGTTAGCGTTTGGTTTAGTGTTAGGGTTAGGGTTAGTGTTTGTGTTAGGTTTATGGTGAGGGTTAGGGTTTGGGTAAGGGTTAGGTTTAGAATTAGGGTTTGGGTTAGGTTTAGGGTTAGGGTTAGAGTTAGGGTTTGGTTTTCGGTTAGGGTTAGGGTTAGGGTTAGGGTTAGGGTTATAGTTAGGGTTAGGGTAAGGTTTTGGGTTAGGGTTAGGGTTAGGATTAGGATTAATGTTCGGATTAGGTTTAGGGTTAGGGTTAGGGTTAGGGTTAGGGTTAGCGTTTGGGTATGGGTTAGGTTAGGTTTAGAGTTTGGGTTATGGTTAGGGTTTGGGTTAGGTTTAGGTTTAGAGTTAGGGTTAGGATTTGGGTTAGAGTTAGGGTTATAGTTATTATTAGGGTTAGGGTTTGTTTTAGGCATAGGGATAGCCATAGGGTTAGGGTTTGGGTTAGGTTTAGGGTTAGGGTTATGGTTAGGGTTAGGGTCAGGGTTAGGTTTTGGGTGAGGCTTAGGGTAAGGGTTAGGGTTTGGGTTAGGGTTAGGGTTAGGGTAATGGTTAGGGTTAGGGTTTGATTTAGGATTAGGGTTAGGGTTATTGTTTGTGTTAGGTTTAGGGTTAGGGTTAGGGTTTGGGTTAGGTTTAGGGTTAGGATTATGTTTTGGCTTAGGTTTAGGGTAAGTGTTAGATTTAGGGTTTGGTTTGGTTTCGGCTTAGGGTTAGGGTTAGGGTTAGGGTTAGGGTTAGGGTTAGGGTTAGGGTTTGGTTTTGGGTTAGGGTTAGGTTAGGGTTAGTGTTAAGGTTTGGGTTTGGGTTAGGGTTTGGGTTAGGTTTAGGTTTAGCGTTAGGTTTAGGGTTAGGGTTTGGGTTAGGTTTAGGGTTAGGCTTTAGGTTTGGGTTAGCGTTAGGTTTAGGGTTAGTGTTAGGTTTAGGATCTGGGTTAGGGTTAGGGTGAGGGTTAGGTTATAGTTAGGGTTAGGGTTAGGGTTTGGGTTTGCGTTAGGGTAAGGGTTAGGGTTAGTGTAAGGGTTAGGGTTAAAATTGGGGTTTTTGTTAGGTTTCGGGTTAGGGTTAGGGTTAGGGTTAGGGTTATGGTTAGGATTAGTGTTATTGTTAGGGTTTGGGTTAGGGTTAGGATTAGTGTTAGTGTTAGGTTTTGGGTTAGGGTTAGGATTAGTGTTAGTGTTAGGGTTTGGGTTAGGGTTGAGTTTAGGGTTATGGTTAGTGTTTGGGTTATTGTTAGGGTTAGGGTTAGGTTTAGGGTTTGGGATAGGGTTAGGTTTAGGATTTGGGTTAGAATTAGCGTTATAGTTAGGATTAGGGTTAGGGTTTGATTTAAGGTTAGGATTAGGGATAGTTTTAGGGTTTGGGTTAGGGTTAGGGTTAGAGTTAGGGTTAGGATTAGTGTTAGTGTTAGGGTTTGGTTTAGGGTTAGAGTTAGGGTTATGATTAGGGTTTGGGTTAGGGTTAGGCTTAGGGGTAGGGTTAGCGTTTGTTTTACGGTTAGTGTTAGGGGTTAGGGGTTAGGGGGTAGGGTTAGGGTTAGGGTTAGTCTTAGGGTTAGGGTTAGGTTTAGGTTTTGGATATGGGTTAGGGTTAGGGTTAGGGTTTGGTGTATGGTTAGGGTTAAGGTTTGTGTTAGGGTTAGGGTTAGGGTTAGGGTTAGGCTTTGGGTTTGGGTGAGAGTTAGCGTTTGGTTTAGTGTTAGGGTTAGGGTTAGTGTTTGTGTTAGGTTTATGGTGAGGGTTAGGGTTTGGGTAAGGGTTAGGTTTAGAATTAGGTTTTGGGTTAGGTTTAGGGTTAGGGTTAGAGTTAGGGTTTGGTTTTCGGTTAGGGTTAGGGTTAGGGTTAGGGTTAGGGTTATAGTTAGGGTTAGGGTTAGGTTTTGGGTTAGGGTTAGGGTTAGGATTAGGATTAATGTTCGGATTAGGTTTAGGGTTAGGGTTAGGGTTAGGGTTGGGGTTAGGGTTTGGGTATGGGTTAGGTTAGGTTTAGAGTTTGGGTTATGGTTAGGGTTTGGGTTAGGGTTAGGTTTAGAGTTAGGGTTAGGATTTGGGTTAGGGTTAGGGTTATAGTTATTATTAGGGTTAGGGTTTGTTTTAGGGATAGGGATAGCCATAGGTTTAGGGTTTGGGTTAGGGTTAGGGTTATGGTTAGGGTTAGGGCCAGGGTTAGGGTTTGGGTTAGGCTTAGGGTAAGGGTTAGGTTTGGGTTAGGGTTAGGGTTAGGGTAA
>JAJHUQ010000044.1:2505000-2507500 GCA_035773235.1 Eospalax fontanierii | reverse complement strand
GGTTTGGGTTAGGTTTAGGGTTAGGATTATGTTTTGGCTTAGGTTTAGGGTAAGTGTTAGATTTAGGGTTTGGTTTGGTTTCGGCTTAGGGTTAGGGTTAGGGTTAGGGTTAGGGTTAGGGTTAGGGTTTGGTTTTGGGTTAGGGTTAGGTTAGGGTTAGTGTTAAGGTTTGGGTTTGGGTTAGGGTTTGGGTTAGGTTTAGGTTTAGCGTTAGGTTTAGGGTTAGGGTTTGGGTTAGGTTTAGGGTTAGGCTTTAGGTTTGGGTTAGCGTTAGGTTTAGGGTTAGTGTTAGGTTTAGGATCTGGGTTAGGGTTAGGGTGAGGGTTAGGTTATAGTTAGGGTTAGGGTTAGGGTTTGGGTTTGCGTTAGGGTAAGGGTTAGGGTTAGTGTAAGGGTTAGGGTTACAATTGCGGTTTTTGTTAGGTTTCGGCTTAGGGTTAGGGTTAGGGTTAGGGTTATGGTTAGGATTAGTGTTATTGTTAGGGTTTGGGTTAGGGTTAGGATTAGTGTTAGTGTTAGGTTTTGGGTTAGGGTTAGGATTAGTGTTAGTGTTAGGGTTTGGGTTAGGGTTGAGGTTAGGGTTATGGTTAGTGTTTGGGTTATTGTTAGGGTTAGGGTTAGGTTTAGGGTTTGGGATAGGGATAGGTTTAGGATTTGGGTTAGAATTAGCGTTATAGTTAGGATTAGGGTTAGGGTTTGATTTAAGGATAGGATTAGGGATAGTTTTAGGGTTTGGGTTAGGGTTAGGGTTAGAGTTAGGGTTAGGATTAGTGTTAGTGTTAGGGTTTGGTTTAGGGTTAGAGTTAGGGTTATGATTAGGGTTTGGGTTAGGGTTAGGCTTAGGGGTAGGGTTAGCGTTTGTTTTACGGTTAGTGTTAGGGGTTAGGGGTTAGGGGTTAGGGTTAGGGTTAGGGTTAGTCTTAGGGTTAGGGTTAGGTTTAGGTTTTGGATATGGGTTAGGGTTAGGGTTAGGGTTTGGTGTATGGTTAGGGTTAAGGTTTGTGTTAGGGTTAGGGTTAGGGTTAGGGTTAGGCTTTGGGTTTGGGTGAGAGTTAGCGTTTGGTTTAGTGTTAGGGTTAGGGTTAGTGTTTGTGTTAGGTTTATGGTGAGGGTTAGGGTTTGGGTAAGGGTTAGGTTTAGAATTAGGTTTTGGGTTAGGTGTAGGGTTAGGATTAGAGTTAGGGTTTGGTTTTCGGTTAGGGTTAGGGTTAGGGATAGGGTTAGGGTTATAGTTAGGGTTAGGGTTAGGTTTTGGGTTAGGGTTAGGGTTAGGATTAGGATTAATGTTCGGATTAGGTTTAGGGTTAGGGTTAGGGTTAGGGTTGGGGTTAGGGTTTGGGTATGGGTTAGGTTAGGTTTAGAGTTTGGGTTATGGTTAGGGTTTGGGTTAGGGTTAGGTTTAGAGTTAGGGTTAGGATTTGGGTTAGGGTTAGGGTTATAGTTATTATTAGGGTTAGGGTTTGTTTTAGGGATAGGGATAGCCATAGGTTTAGGGTTAGGGTTAGGGATAGGGTTAGGGGTAGAGTTAGGGTTTGGTTTAGGGTTTGGGTTAGGCTTAGGGTAAGGGTTAGGGTTTGGGTTAGGGTTAGGGTTAGGGTAATGGTTAGGGTTAGGGTTTGATTTAGGATTAGGGTTAGGGTTATTGTTTGTGTTAGGTTTAGGGTTAGGGTTAGGGTTTGGGTTACGTTTAGGGTTAGGATTATGTTTTGGCTTAGGTTTAGGGTAAGGGTTAGATTTAGGGTTTGGTTTGGTTTCGGCTTAGGGTTAGGGTTAGGGTTAGGGTTAGGGTTAGAGTTAGGGTTTGGTTTAGGGTTAGGCTTTAGGTTTGGGTTAGCGTTAGGTTTAGGGTTAGTGTTAGGTTTAGGATCTGGGTTAGGGTTAGGGTGAGGGTTAGGTTATAGTTAGGGTTAGGGTTAGGGTTTGGGTTTGGGTTAGGGTAAGGGTTAGGGTTAGTGTAAGGGTTAGGGTTAATGTTGGGTTTTTTGTTAGGTTTGGGGTTGGGGTTAGGGTTAGGGTTAGGGTTATGGTTAGGATTAGTGTTATTGTTAGGGTTTCGGTTAGGGTTAGGATTAGTGTTAGTGTTAGGGTTTGGGTTAGGGTTAGGATTAGTGTTAGTGTTAGGGTTTGGGTTAGGGTTGAGGTTAGGGTTATGGTTAGTGTTTGGGTTAGCGTTAGGTTTAGGGTTAGGGTTAGGGTTAGGTTTAGGGTTTGGGATAGGGTTAGGTTTAGGATTTGGGTTAGAATTAGCGTTATAGTTAGGATTAGGGTTAGGATTTGATTTAAGGTTAGGATTAGGGATAGTTTTAGGGTTTGGGTTAGGGTTAGGGTTAGAGTTAGGGTTAGGATTAGTGTTAGTGTTAGGGTTTGGTTTAGGGTTAGGGTTAGGGTTATGATTAGGGTTTGGGTTAGAGTTAGGCTTAGGGGTGGGGTTAGCGTTTGTTTTACGGTTAGGGTTAGTGTTAGGGGTTAGGGGTTAGGGGTTAGGGTTAGGGTTAGGGTT
>JAJHUQ010000044.1:2462500-2502500 GCA_035773235.1 Eospalax fontanierii | reverse complement strand
TGTTATTGTTAGGGTTTGGGTTAGGGTTAGGGTTAGGGTTAGGATTAGTGTTAGTGTTAGGGTTTGGGTTAGGGTTAGGGTTAGGGTTATGGTTAGGGTTTGGGTTACGGTTAGGGGTTAGGGGTAGGGTTAGGGTTTGGGATAGGGTTAGGGTTAGGGTAAGGGTTAGGGTTAGGGTTTGGTTTTGGGTTACGGTTAGGTTTAGGGTTAGCGTTAGGGTTTGGGTTTGGGTTAGGGATAGGGTTATGGTTAGGGTTTGGGTTACGGTTAGGCTTAGGGTAAGGGTTAGGGTTTGAGTTAGGGTTAGGGTTAGGGTAAGGGTTAGGGTTAGGGTTTGGTTTTGGGTTACGGTTAGGTTTAGGGTTAGCGTTAGGTTTTGGGTTTGGGTTAGGGATAGGCTTAGGTTTAGGTTTAGCATTAATTTTAGGGTTAGGGTTTGGGTTAGGTTTAGGGTTAGACTTTAGGTTTGGGTTAGTGTTAGGTTTAGGGTTAGTGTTAGGTTTAGGACCTGGATTAGTGTTAGGGTTAGGGTTAGGTTTAGAGTTAGGGTTAGGGTTAGGGTTTCTGTTTGGGTTAGGTTAAGGATTAGGGTTAGGGTAAGAGTTAGGGTTAGAATTGGGGTTTGGGTTAGGTTTAAGGTTAGGGTTAGAGTTGGGGTTTGGGTTAGGTTTGGGATAGGGTTAGGGTTAGGGTTAGGGTTAGGGTTAAGGTTAGGGTTTGTGTTAGTGTTTGGGTTTGGGTTTCGGTTAGGGGTTTGGTTAGGGTTAGGGTTAGGGTTAGTGTTAGGGTTTGGTTTAGGGTTAGTGTTATGTTTTCGGTTAGGTTTAGGTTTAGGGTTTGGGTTTTGGTTAGGTTTAGCGTTAGGGTTAGGCTTTGGTTTGGGTTAGGTTTAGGGTTAGTGTTAAGCTTAGGGTTGGGTTTATGGTTAGGGTTAGGGTTTTTTTTACGATTAGGGTTAGGGTTAGGGGTTAGGGGTTAGGGGTTAGGGTTAGGGTTAGGGTTAGGCTTCGGGTTAGGGTTAGGTTTAATGTTTGGGTTTGGGTTAGGTTTGGGTTAGGGTTTGGGTTAGGTTTGGGATAGGGTTAGTGTTAGGGTTAGGGTTAGGGTTAGGGTTAAGGTTAGGTTTAGTGTTAGTGTTTGGGTTTGGGTTTCGGTTAGGTGTATGGTTAGGGTTAGTGTTATGGTTTGCTTTAGGCTTAGTGGTATGTTTTCGATTAGGTTTAGGTTTAGGTTTTGGTTTTTGGTTAGGTTTTGCGTTAGGGTTACGCTTTGGTTTTTGTTAGGGTTAGGGGTAGTGTTATTCTTAGGGTTGGGGTTAGGGTTAGGGTTAGGTTTTGTTTTACGATTAGGGTTAGGTTTTGGGGTTAGGGTTTAGGGGTTAGGGTTAGGGTTAGGGTTAGGCTTCGGGTTAGGGTTAGGTTTAGTGCTTGGGTTTGGATTAGGGTTAGGGTTAGGGTTTGGTGTATGGTTATGGTTAACGTTTGTGTTAGAGTTAGGGTTAGGTTTAGGGTTAGGCTTTGGGTTTGCGTTAGGGTGAGGGTTTCGTTTAGTGTTAGGGTTACGGTTATTGT
The DNA here is from genome assembly GCA_035773235.1 of Eospalax fontanierii. NCBI lineage: Eukaryota > Metazoa > Chordata > Mammalia > Rodentia > Spalacidae > Eospalax > Eospalax fontanierii. Next base: position 2,500,929 of record JAJHUQ010000044.1, on the reverse strand, counting down.
TTGTGTTAGTTTTAGTTTTAGGGTTAGGGTTTGGGTAAGGGTTAGGGTTAGAATTAGGGTTTGGATTAGGTTTAGAGTTAGGGTTAGAGTTAGGGTTTGGTTTTGGTTTAGGGTTAGGGTTAAGGTTAGGGTTAGGGTTAGGGTTATAGTTAGGATTAGGGTTAGGGTTTGGGTTAGGCTTAGGGTTAGGATTAGGGTGAGGGTTAGGGTTAGGGTTTGAGTTTGGGTTAGGGTTAGGTTTAGAGTTAGGGTTAGGGTTAGGGTTAGTGTTCGGGTTAGAGTTTGGGTTAGGTTTAAGGTTAGGGTTAGGGTTTGGGTTAGGGTTTGAATTAAGGTTAGGTTTAGAGTTAGGGTTTGGGTTATGTTAGCGTTATGGTTTGGGTTAGGGTTAGGGTTTGTGTTAGGGTTAAGTTTAGGGTTAGGGTTAGGGTAAGGGTTACGTTTAGTGTTCGGGTTCGATTTTGGGTTAGGGTTAGTGTTAGTGTTAGGGTTTGAGTTAGGTTTAGGCTTAGGGTTTGTTTAGGGTTTGGATCAAGGTTAGGGTTATGGTTAGGGTTAGGGTTTGGGTTAGGTTAGGGTTAGGGTTTGGGTTAGGGTTAGGGTTTGGGTTAGGGTTAGGGTTACGGTTAGGGTTAGGGTTAGTGTTCGGGTTAGGGTTAGGCTTAGTGTTTCGTTTAGGGTTAGGGTTAGGGTTAGGTTTTTTGTTAGGTTTAGGGTTAGGGTTTGGTTAGGATTAGGCTTAGGGTGAGAGTTTGGTTTGGGTTAGGGTTAGGTTTAGGGTTTGGGTTAGGGTTAGGGTTAGGGTTAGGCTTTAGGTTTGGGTTAGCTTTAGGTTTAGGGTTAGTGTTAGGTTTACGATCTGGGTTAGGGTTAGGGTTAGGGTTAGGTTTAGAGTTCGGGTTAGGGTTAGGGTTTGGGTTTGGGCTAGGGTAAGGTTAGGGTTAGGGTAAGGGTTAGGGTTAGAATTGGGGTTTGGGTTAGGTGTAGGGTTAGGGTTAGGTTTAGGGTTTGGGTTAGGTTTGGGATAGGGTTAGGGTTAGGGTTAGGGTTAGGTTTAGGCTTAGGGTTTGTTTAGGGTTTGGATCAAGGTTAGGGTTATGGTTAGGGTTAGGGTGAGGTTTTGGGTTTGGGTTAGGTAACGGTTAGGGTTTGGGTTAGGGTTAGGGTTTGGGTTAGGGTTAGGGTTAGTCTTTAGGTTTGGGTTAGCGTTAGGTTTAGGGTTAGTGTTAGGTTTAGCACCTGGGTTAGGGTTAGGGTTAGGGTTACGTTTAGAGTTAGGATTAGGGTTAGGGTTTGGGTTTGGGTTAGGGTAAGTGTTAGGGTTAGGGTAAGAGTTAGGGTTAGAATTGGGGTTTGGGTTAGGTTTAAGGTTAGGTTTAGGGTTAGGGTTTGGGTTAGGTTTGGGATAGGGTTAGGGTTAGGGTTAGGGTTAGGGTTAGGGTTAGGGTAAGGGTTAGGGTTAGTGTTCGGGTTCAAGTTTGGGTTAGGGTTAGTGTTAGTGTGAGGGTTTGGGTTAGGTTTAGGCTTAGGGTTTGTTTAGGGTTTGTATCAAGTTTAAGGTTATGGTTAGGGTTAGGGTTAGGGTTAGGGTTAGGGTTTGGGTTAGGTTACGGTTAGGGTTTGGGTTAGGGTTAGGGTTTGGGTTAGGGTTAGGGTTATAGTTAGGGTTAGGGTTAGTGTTTGGGTTAGGGTTAGGCTTAGTTTTTGGTTTAGGGTTAGGTTTAGGGTTAGGTTTTTTGTTAGGTTTAGGGTTAGGGTTAGGGTTTGGGTTAGGGTTAGGGTTAGGATTAGGGTTTGGGTTAGGGTTAGGGTTAGGGTGAGAGTTTGGTTTTCGGTTAGGGTTAGGGTTTACGGTTAGGGTAAGGGTTTGTGTTAGGAATTAGGTTTAGGGTTTGGGTTATGGTTATGGCTTGGGTTTGGTTTAGTGTTAGGTTTAGGGTTACGGTTATGTTAGTGTTATGGTTAGGATTAGTGTTATTGTTAGGGTTTGGGTTAGGGTTAGGGTTAGGGTTAGGATTAGTGTTAGTGTTAGGGTTTGGGTTAGGGTTAGGGTTAGGGTTATGGTTAGGGTTTGGGTTACGGTTAGGGTTAGGGGTAGGGTTAGGGTTTGGGATAGGGTTAGGGTTAGGGTAAGGGTTAGGGTTAGGGTTTGGTTTTGGGTTACGGTTAGGTTTAGGGTTAGCGTTAGGGTTTGGGTTTGGGTTAGGGATAGGGTTATGGTTAGGGTTTGGGTTACGGTTAGGCTTAGGGTAAGGGTTAGGGTTTGTGTTAGGGTTAGGGTTAGGGTAAGGGTTAGGGTTAGGGTTTGGTTTTGGGTTACGGTTAGGTTTAGGGTTAGCGTTAGGTTTTGGGTTTGGGTTAGGGATAGGGTTAGGTTTAGGTTTAGCATTAATTTTAGGGTTAGGGTTTGGGTTAGGTTTAGGGTTAGACTTTAGGTTTGGGTTAGTGTTAGGTTTAGGGTTAGTGTTAGGTTTAGGACCTGGATTAGTGTTAGGGTTAGGGTTAGGTTTAGAGTTAGGGTTAGGGTTAGGGTTTCTGTTTGGGTTAGGGTAAGGATTAGGGTTAGGGTAAGAGTTAGGGTTAGAATTGGGGTTTGGGTTAGGTTTAAGGTTAGGGTTAGAGTTGGGGTTTGGGTTAGGTTTGGGATAGGGTTAGGGTTAGGGTTAGGGTTAGGGTTAAGGTTAGGGTTTGTGTTAGTGTTTGGGTTTGGGTTTCGGTTAGGGGTTTGGTTAGGGTTAGGGTTAGGGTTAGTGTTGGGGTTTGGTTTAGGGTTAGTGTTATGTTTTCGGTTAGGTTTAGGTTTAGGGTTTGGGTTTTGGTTAGGTTTAGCGTTAGGGTTAGGCTTTGGTTTGGGTTAGGTTTAGGGTTAGTGTTAAGCTTAGGGTTGGGTTTATGGTTAGGGTTAGGGTTTTTTTTACGATTAGGGTTAGGGTTAGGGGTTAGGGGTTAGGGGTTAGGGTTAGGGTTAGGGTTAGGCTTCGGGTTAGGGTTAGGTTTAATGTTTGGGTTTGGGTTAGGTTTGGGTTAGGGTTTGGGTTAGGTTTGGGATAGGGTTAGTGTTAGGGTTAGGGTTAGGGTTAGGGTTAAGGTTAGGTTTAGTGTTAGTGTTTGGGTTTGGGTTTCGGTTAGGTGTATGGTTAGGGTTAGTGTTATGGTTTGCTTTAGGGTTAGTGTTATGTTTTCGGTTAGGTTTAGGTTTAGGGTTTGGGTTTTGGTTAGGTTTAGCGTTAGGGTTACGCTTTGGTTTTTGTTAGGGTTAGGGTTAGTGTTAATCTTAGGGTTGGGGTTAGGGTTAGGGTTAGGGTTTGTTTTACGATTAGGGTTAGGGTTTGGGGTTAGGGTTTAGGGGTTAGGGTTAGGGTTAGGGTTAGGCTTCGGGTTAGGGTTAGGTTTAGTGCTTGGGTTTGGATTAGGGTTAGGGTTAGGGTTTGGTGTATGGTTATGGTTAACGTTTGTGTTAGAGTTAGGGTTAGGTTTAGGGTTAGGCTTTGGGTTTGCGTTAGGGTGAGGGTTTCGTTTAGTGTTAGGGTTAGGGTTATTGTTTGTGTTAGTTTTAGTTTTAGGGTTAGGGTTTGGGTAAGGGTTAGGGTTAGAATTAGGGTTTGGATTAGGTTTAGAGTTAGGGTTAGAGTTAGGGTTTGGTTTTGGTTTAGGGTTAGGGTTAAGGTTAGGGTTAGGGTTAGGGTTATGGTTAGGACTAGGGTTAGGGTTTGGGTTAGGCTTAGGGTTAGGATTAGGGTGAGGGATAGGGTTAGGGTTTGAGTTTGGGTTAGGGTTAGGTTTAGAGTTAGGGTTAGGGTTAGGGTTAGTGTTCGGGTTAGAGTTTGGGTTAGGTTTAAGGTTAGGGTTAGGGTTTGGGTTAGGGTTTGAATTAAGGTTAGGTTTAGGGTTAGGGTTTGGGTTATGTTAGCGTTATGGTTTGGGTTAGGGTTAGGGTTTGTGTTAGGGTTAAGTTTAGGGTTAGGGTTAGGGAAAGGGTTACGTTTAGTGTTCGGGTTCGATTTTGGGTTAGGGTTAGTGTTAGTGTTAGGGTTTGGGTTAGGTTTAGGCTTAGGGTTTGTTTAGGGTTTGGATCAAGGTTAGGGTTATGGTTAGGGTTAGGGTTTGGGTTAGGTTAGGGTTCGGGTCTGGGTTAGGGTTAGGGTTTGGGTTAGGGTTAGGGTTACGGTTAGGGTTAGGGTTAGTGTTCGGGTTAGGGTTAGGCTTAGTGTTTCGTTTAGGGTTAGGGTTAGGGTTAGGTTTTTTGTTAGGTTTAGGGTTAGGGTTTGGTTAGGATTAGGCTTAGGGTGAGAGTTTGGTTTGGGTTAGGGTTAGGTTTAGGGTTTGGGTTAGGGTTAGGGTTAGGGTTAGGCTTTAGGTTTGGGTTAGCTTTAGGTTTAGGGTTAGTGTTAGGTTTACGATCTGGGTTAGGGTTAGGGTTAGGGTTAGGTTTAGAGTTCGGGTTAGGGTTAGGGTTTGGGTTTGGGCTAGGGTAAGGTTAGGGTTAGGGTAAGGGTTAGGGTTAGAATTGGGGTTTGGGTTAGGTGTAGGGTTAGGGTTAGGTTTAGGGTTTGGGTTAGGTTTGGGATAGGGTTAGGGTTAGGGTTAGGGTTAGGTTTAGGCTTAGGGTTTGTTTAGGGTTTGGATCAAGGTTAGGGTTATGGTTAGGGTTAGGGTTAGGTTTTGGGTTTGGGTTAGGTAACGGTTAGGGTTTGGGTTAGGGTTAGGGTTTGGGTTAGGGTTAGGGGTAGTCTTTAGGTTTGGGTTAGCGTTAGCTTTAGGGTTAGTGTTAGGTTTAGCACCTGGGTTAGGGTTAGGGTTAGGGTTAGGTTTAGAGTTAGGATTCGGGTTAGGGTTTGGGTTTGGGTTAGGGTAAGGGTTAGGGTTAGGGTAAGAGTTAGGGTTAGAATTGGGGTTTGGGTTAGGTTTAAGGTTAGGTTTAGGGTTAGGGTTTGGGTTAGGTTTGGGATAGGGTTAGGGTTAGGGTTAGGGTTAGGGTTAGGGTTAGGGTTAGGGTTAGGGTTAAGGTTAGGGTTAGTGTTAGTGTTTGGGTTTGGGTTTCGGTTAGGGGTATGGTTAGGGTTAGGGTTAGGGTTAGTGTTAGGGTTTGGTTTAGGGTTAGTGTTATGTTTTCGGTTAGGTTTATGTTTAGGGTTTGGGTTTTGGTTAGGTTTAGCGTTAGGGTTAGGCTTTGGTTTGGGTTAGGGTTAGGGTTAGTGTTAAGCTTAGGTTTGGGGTTAGGGTTAGGGTTAGCGTTTGTTTTACGATTAGGGTTAGGGTTAGGGGTTAGGGGTTAGGGGTTAGGTTTAGGGTTAGGGTTAGGCTTCGGGATAGGGTTAGGTTTAGTGTTTGGGTTTGGGTTAGGGTTAGGGTTAGGGTTTGGTGTATGGTTATGGTTAAGGTTTGTGTTAGAGTTAGGGTTAGGGTTAGGGTTAGGGTTAGGGTTAAGGTTAGGCTTTGGGTTTGGGTTAGGGTTAGGGTTTGTGTTAGGGTTAGGTTTAGGCTTTGGGTTTGAGTTAGGTTTAGGGTTAGCGTTAGGGTTAGGCTTTGTGTTTGGGTTAGGTTTAGAGTTAGGGTTAGGTTTTGGGTTTGGGTTTGGGCTAGGGTAAGGTTAGGGTTAGGGTAAGGGTTAGGGTTAGAATTGGGGTTTGGGTTAGGTGTAGGGTTAGGGTTAGGTTTATGATTTGGGTTAGGTTTGGAATAGGGTTAGGGTTAGGGTTAGGGTTAGGTTTAGGCTTAGGGCTTGTTTAGGGTTTGGATCAAGGTTAGGGATATGGTTAGGGTTAGGGTTAGGGTCAGGGATTGGGTTAGGTTACGGTTAGGGTTTGGGTTAGTGTTAGGGTTTGGGTTAGGGTTAGGTTTATAGTTAGGGTTAGGGTTTGTGTTTGGGTTGGGGTTAGGTTTAGTGTTTGGTTTAGGGTTAGGGTTAGGGTTAGGTTTTTTGTTAGGTTTAGGTTTAGGGTTAGGGTTTGGGTTAGGGTTAGGGTTAGGATTAGGGTTTGGGTTAGGGTTAGGGTTAGGGTGAGAGTTTGGTTTTGTGTTAGGGTTAGGGTTAGGGTTAGGGTAAGGGTTTGTGTTAGGAATTAGGTTTAGGGTTTGGGTTATGGTTATGGCTTGGGTTTGGTTTAGGGTTAGGTTTAGGGTTACGGTTAGGGTTAGGGTTATGGTTAGGATTAGTGTTATTGTTAGGGTTTGGGTTAGGGTTAGGGTTAGGGTTATGGTTAGGGTTTGGGTTACGGTTAGGATTAGGGGCAGGGTTAGGGTTTGGGATAGGGTTAGGTTTAGGATTTGGGTTAGGGTTAGGGTTATAGTTAGGATTAGGGTTAGGGTTTGATTGAGGGTTAGGATTAGTGATAGTGTTAGGGTTTGCGTTAGGGTTAGGCTTAGGGTTAGGGTTAGGGTTTGTTTTACGTTTAGGGTTAGTGTTAGGGGTTAGGGGTTAGTGTTAGGGTTAGGGTTAGTCTTAGGTTTAGGTTTAGGTTTAGGTTTTGGAATTGAGTTAGGGTTAGGGTTAGGGTTTGGTGTATGTTTAGGGTTAAGGTTTGTGTTAGGGTTAGAGTTAGGGTTAGGGTTAGGCTTTGGGTTTGGGTTAGAGTTAGCGTTTGGTTTAGTGTTAGGGTTAGGGTTAGTGTTTGTGTTAGGTTTATGGTTAGCGTTAGGGTTTGGGTAAGGTTTAGGTTTAGAATTAGGGTTTGGGTTAGGTTTAGGGTTAGGGTTAGTTTTGGGTTAGGTTTAGGATTTGGTTTAGGGTTAGCTTTACAGGTAGGATTAGGGTTAGGGTTTGGGTTAGGGTTACACTTAGGTTTAGGGTTAATGTTAGGATGAGAGTCAGGGTTAGGGTTAGGGTTAGAGTTTGGCTTACGTTTAGCGTTGGGGTTAGGGTTTGGGTTAGGAATAGGTTTAGGGTTAGTGTTAAGGTTAGGGTTAGGTTTATGGTTTGGGTTTGGGTTAGGGTTAGGTTTAGGGTTAGGGTAAAGTTTAGGTTTAGGGTTAGGGTTAGGGTTTGTGTTTGGGTTAGGTTAAGGTTTAGGGTTAGGTTAGTGTTAGTGTTAGAGTTTGGGTTTGGGTTAGGGTTAGGGCTATGGTTAGGATTAGTGTTAGGGTTTTTTTTAGCGTTAGGGTTAGGTTTTGGGTTAGGGTTAGGTTTAGGTGTAGGTTTAGGGTTAGGTTTCATTTGGGTTAGGGTTAGGGTTAGGGTTAGGGTTTGGGTTAGGTTTAGGGTTAAGGTTAGGGTTAGAGTTTGGGTTTGGTTAGGGTTAGGTTTAGGGTTAGGTTTAGGGTTTGGGTTTGGGTTATGGTAAGGGTTAGGGTTAGGGTTAGGGTTTGGGTTAGGTTTGGGATACGGTTAGTGTTAGGGTTAGGGTTAGGGTTAGGGTTAGGGTTAAGGTTACGGTTAGTGTTAGTGTTTGGGTTTGGGTTTCGGTTAGGGGTATCGTTAGGGTTAGTGTTATGGTTTGGTTTAGGGTTAGTATTATGTTTTCGGTTAGGTTTAGGTTTAGGGTTTGGGTTTTGGTTAGGTTTAGCGTTAGGGTTACGCTTTGGTTTTTGTTAGGGTTAGGGTTAGTGTTAAGCTTATGGTTGGGGTTAGGGTTAGGGTTAGGGTTTGTTATACGACTAGGGTTAGGGTTTGGGGTTAGGGGTTAGGGGTTAGGGTTAGGGTTAGGGTTACGCTTAGGGTTAGGGTTAGGTTTAGTGTTTGGGTTTGGGTTAGGGTTAGGGTTAGGGTTTGGTGTATGGTTATGGTTAAGGTTTGTGTTAGAGTTAGGGTTAGGGTTAGGGTTAGGCTTTGGGTTTGGGTTAGGGTGAGGGTTTCGTTTAGTGTTAGGGTTAGGGTTATTGTTTGTGTTAGTTTTAGGTTTAGGGTTAGGGTTTGGGTAAGGGTTAGGGTTAGAATTAGGGTTTGGATTAGGTTTAGAGTTAGGGTTAGAGTTAGGGTTTGGTTTTGGGTTAGGGTTAGGGTTAAGGTTAGGGTTAGGGTTAGGGTTATAGTTAGGATTAGGGTTAGGGTTTGCGTTAGGCTTAGGGTTAGGATTAGGGTGAGGGTTAGGGTTAGGGTTTGAGTTTGGGTTAGGGTTAGGTTTAGAGTTAGGTTTAGGGTTAGGGTTAGTGTTTGGGTTAGAGTTTGGGTTAGGGTTAAGTTTAGGGTTAGGGTTTGGGTTAGGGTTTGAATTAAGGTTAGGGTTAGGGTTAGGGTTTTGTTATGTTAGCGTTATGGTTTGGGTTAGGGTTAGGGTTTGTGTTAGGGTTAAGGTTAGGGTTAGGGTTAGGGTAAGGGTTACGTTTAGTGTTCGGGTTCGATTTCGGGTTAGGGTTAGTGTTAGTGTTAGGGTTTGGGTTAGGTTTAGACTTACGATTTGTTTAGGGTTTGGATCAAGGTTAGGGTTATGGTTAGGGTTAGGGTTTGGGTTAGGTTAGGGTTAGGGTTTGGGTTAGGGTTAGGGTTTGGGTTAGGGTTAGGGTTACGGTTAGGGTTAGGGTTAGTGTTCGGGTTAGGGTTAGGCTTAGTGTTTGGTTTAGGGTTAGGGGTATGGTTAGGTTTTTTGTTAGGTTTAGGGTTAGGGTTAGGGTTTGGTTAGTGTTAGGGTTAGGGTGAGAGTTTGGTTTGGGTTAGGGTTAGGGTTAGGGTTAGGGTAAGGGTTTGTGTTAGGATTAGGTTTAAGGTTTGGGTTATGGTTATGGTTTGGGTTTGGTTTAAGGTTAGGGTTAGGGTTAGGGTTAGGGTTTAGTTTAGGGTTAGGGTTAGGGTTATGGTTAGGGTTTGGGTTAAGTTTAGGGTTAGGGTTAGGGTTAGGGTAAGGGTTTGGGATAGGGTTAGGTTTAGGATTTGGGTTAGGGTTACGGTTATAGTTAGGATTATGGTTAGGGTTTGATTTAGGGTTAGGATTAGGGATAGTGTTAGGGTTTGGGTTAGGGTTAGGGTTAGAGTTAGGGTTAGGATTAGTGTTAATGTTAGGGTTTGGGTTAGGGTTAGGGTTAGGGTTAGGGTTTGGGTTTGGGTTAGAGCTAGCGTTTGCTTTAGTGTTAGGGTTAGGGTTAGTGTTTGTGTTAGGCTTATGGTTAGGTTTAAGGTTTGGGAAAGGTTAGGTTTAGAATTAGGGTTTAATTTAGGTTTAGGGTTAGGGTTAGAGTTAGGGTTGGGTTTTCGGTTAGGGTTAGGGTTAGAGTTAGGGTTAGTGTTAGGATTATAGTTAGGATTAGGGTTAAGTTTTGGGTTAGGGTTTGGGTTAGGATTAGGATTAATGTTAGCATTAGGGTTAGGGTTAGGGTTAAAGTTTGGGTTAGGGTTAGGGTGAGGGTTAGGTTTAGGGAGAGGGGTAGGCTTACGGTAAGGGTTAGGGTTTGGGTTAGGGCTAGTGTTAGGGTAAGGGTTAGGGTTAGGGTTTGGTTTTGGGTTAGGGTTAGGTTTAGGGTTAGTGTTAGGGTTTCGGTTTGGGTTAGGGTTAGGGTTAGGTTTAGGTTTAGCGTTAGGTTTAGGGTTAGGGTTTGGGTTAGGGTTAGGGTTAGGCTTTAGGTTTGGGTTACCTTTAGGTTTAGGTTTAGTGTTAGGTTTAGAATCTGGGTTAGGGTTAGGGTTAGGGTTAGGTTTAGAGTTAGGGTTAGGGTTAGGGTTTGGGTTTGGGCTAGGGTAAGGTTAGGGTTAGGGTAAGGGTTAGGGTTAGAATTGGGGTTTGGGTTAGGTGTAGGGTTATGGTTAGGTTTAGGGTTTGGGTTAGGTTTTGGATAGGGTTAGGGGTAGGTTTAGGTTTAGGTTTAGGCTTAGGGTTTGTTTAGGGTTTGGATCAAGGTTAGGGTTATGGTTAGGGTTAGGGTTAGGGTTTGGGTTTGGGTTAGGTTACGGTTAGGGTTTGGGTTAGGGTTAGGGTTTGGGTTAGGGTTAGGGTTATAGTTAGGGTTAGGGTTAGTGTTTGGGTTAGGGTTAGGCTTAGTGTTTGGTTTAGGGTTAGGGTTAGGGTTAGGTTTTTTGTTAGGTTTAGGGTTAGGGTTAGGGTTTGGGTTAGGGTTAGGGTTAGGATTAGGGTTTGGGTTAGGGTTAGGGTTATTGTGAGAGTTTGGTTTTGCGTTAGGGTTAGGTTTAGTGTTAGGGTAAGGGTTTGTCTTAGGTATTAGGTTTAGGGTTTGGGTTATGGTTATGGCTTGGGTTTGGTTTAGAGTTAGGTTTAGGGTTACGGTTAGGGTTAGGGTTATGGTTAGGATTAGTGTTATTGTTAGGGTTTGGGTTAGGGTTAGGGTTAGGGTTAGGATTAGTGTTAGTGTTAGGGTTTGGGTTAGGGTTAGGGTTAGGGTTAGGGTTAGGGTTATGGTTTGGGTTACGGTTAGGGTTAGGGGTAGGGTTAGGGTTTGGGATAGGGTTAGGTTTAGGATTTGGGTTAGGGTTAGGGTTATAGTTAGGATTAGGGTTAGGATTTGATTGAGGGTTAGGATTAGTGATAGTGTTAGGGTTTGGGTTAGGGTTAGGCTTAGGGTTAGGGTTTGGGTTTGTTTTACGTTTAGGGTTAGTGTTAGGTGTTAGGGGTTAGTGTTAGGGTTAGGGTTAGTCTTATTTTTAGGTTTAGGTTTAGGTTTAGGTTTTGGAATTGTGTTAGCGTTAGGGTTAGGGTTTGGTGTATGTTTAGGGTTAAGGTTTGTGTTAGGGTTAGGGTTAGGCTTTGGGTTTGGGTTAGAGTTAGCGTTTGGTTTAGTGTTAGGGTTAGGGTTAGTGTTTGTGTTAGGTTTATGGTTAGCGTTAGGGTTTGGGTAAGGTTTAGGTTTAGAATTAGGGTTTGGGTTAGGTTTAGGGTTAGGTTTAGAGTTAGGATTTGGTTTTCGTTTAGGGTTAGGGTTAGGGTTAGTGTTAGGGTTATAGTTAGGGTTAGGGATAGGTTTTGGGTTAGGGTGAGGGTTAGGGTTAGGGTTAGGGTTAGGCTTAGGGTAAGGGTTAGGGTTTGCGTTAGGGTTAGGGTTAGGGTAAGGGTTAGGATTAGGGTTTGGTTTTGGGTTAGGGTTATGTTTAGGGTTAGGGTTAGGGTTTGGGTTTGGGTTAGGGATAGGGTTAGGTTTAGGTTTAGCATTAGTTTTAGGGTTAGGGTTTGGGTTAGGTTTAGGGTTAGACTTTAGGTTTGGGTTAGCGTTAGGTTTAGGGTTAGTGTTAGGTTTAGGACCTGGGTTAGGGTTAGGGTTAGGGTTACGTTTAGAGTTAGGATTAGGGTTAGGGTTTGGGTTTGGGTTAGGGTAAGGGTTAGGGTTAGGGTAAGAGTTAGGGTTAGAATTGGGGTTTGGGTTAGGTTTAAGGTTAGGGTTAGGGTTAGGGTTTGGGTTAGGTTTGGGATAGGGTTAGGGTTAGGGTTAGGGTTAGGGTTAGGGTTAGGGTTAAGGTTAGGGTTAGTGTTAGTGTTTGGGTTTGGATTTCGGTTAGGTGAATGGTTAGGGTTAGGGTTAGGGTTAGTGTTAGGGTTTGGTTTAGGGTTAGTGTTATGTTTTCGGTTAGGTTTAGGTTTAGGGTTTGGGTTTTGGTTAGGTTTAGCGTTAGGGTTAGGCTTTGGTTTGGGTTAGGGTTAGGGTTAGTGTTAAGCTTAGGGTTGGGGTTAGGGTTAGGGTTAGCGTTTGTTTTACGATTAGGGTTAGGGTTAGGGGTTAGGGGTTAAGGGTTAGGGTTAGGCTTCGGGTTAGGGTTAGGTTTAGTGTTTGGGTTTGGGTTAGGGTTAGGGTTAGGGTTTGGTGTATGGTTATGGTTAAGGTTTGTGTTAGAGTTAGGGTTAGGGTTAGGGTTAGGGTTAGGGTTAGGTTAAGGTTAGGCTTTGGGTTTGGGTTAGGGTTAGGGTTTGTGTTAGGGTTAGGTTTAGGCTTTGGGTTTGGGTTAGGTTTAGGGTTAGGGTTAGGGTTAGGCTTTGGGTTTGGGTTAGGTTTAGAGTTAGGTTTAGGTTTTGGGTTTGGGTTTGGGCTAGGGTAAGGTTAGGGTTAGGGTAAGGGTTAGGGTTAGAATTGGGGTTTGGGTTAGGTGTAGGGTTAGGGTTAGGTTTAGGGTTTGGGTTAGGTTTGGGATAGGGTTAGGGTTAGGGTTAAGGTTAGGTTTAGGCTTAGGGTTAGGGTTAGGGTTAGGATTAGTGTTAGGGTTTGGATTAGGTTTAGGGTTAGTGTTAGGGTTAGGGTTAGGGTTAGGTTTAATGTTAGGATTAGGGTTAGGGTTAGGTTTAGGGTTAAGGATGGTTTAGGGTTAGGGTTAGGATTAGGGTTAGGGTTAGGTTTAGGGTTAGGTTTAGGATTTGGTTTAGGGTTAGCTTTACAGGTAGGATTTGGGTTAGGGTTTGGGTTAGGGTTACGCTTAGGTTTAGGGTTAATGTTAGGATGAGAGTCAGGGTTAGGGTTAGGGTTAGGGTTTGGGTTACGTTTAGCGTTGGGGTTAGGGTTTGGGTTAGGAATAGGTTTAGGGTTAGTGTTAAGGTTAGGGTTAGGGTTATTGTTTGGGTTTGGGTTAGGGTTAGGTTTAGGGTTAGGGTAAAGTTTAGGTTTAGGGTTAGGGTTAGGGTTTGTGTTTGGGTTAGGTTAAGGTTTAGGGTTAGGGTTAGTGTTAGTGTTAGTGTTAGAGTTTGGGTTTGGGTTAGGCTTAGGGCTAGATTTAGGATTAGTGTTAGGGTTTGTTTTAGCGTTAGGGTTAGGTTTTGGGTTAGGGTTAGGTTTAGGTTTAGGTTTAGGGTTAGGTTTCATTTGGGTTAGGGTTAGGGTTTGGGTTATGGTAAGGGTTACGGTTAGGGTTAGGGTTTGGGTTAGGTTTGGGATAGGGTTAGTGTTAGGATTAGGGTTAGGGTTAGGGTTAGGGTTAGGGTTAAGGTTAGGGTTAGTGTTAGTGTTTGGGTTTGGGTTTCAGTTAGGGGTATTGTTAGGTTTAGTGTTATGGTTTGGTTTAGGGTTAGTGTTATGTTTTCGGTTAGGTTGAGGTTTAGGGTTTGGGTTTTGGTTAGGTTTAGCGTTAGGGTTAGGCTTTGGTTTGGGTTAGGGTTAGGGTTAGTGTTAAGCTTAGGGTTGGGGTTAGGGTTAGGATTAGGGTTTGTTTTACGATTAGGGTTATGGTTTGGGGTTAGGGGTTAGGGGTTAGGGTTAGGGTTAGGGTTAGGCTTCGGGTTAGGGTTAGGTTTAGTGTTTGGGTTTGGGTTAGGGTTAGGGTTAGTGTTTGGTGTATGGTTATGGTTAAGGTTTGTGTTAGAGTTAGGGTTAGGGTTAGGGTTAGTCTTTGGTTTGGGTTAGGGTGAGGGTTTCGTTTATTGTTAGGGTTAGGGTTATTGTTTGTGTTAGTTTTAGGTTTAGGGTTAGGGTTTGTGTAAGGGTTAGGGTTAGAATTAGGGTTTGGATTAGGTTTAGAGTTAGGGTTAGAGTTAGGGTTTGGTTTTGGGTTAGGGTTAGGGTTAAGGTTAGGGTTAGGGTTAGGGTTATAGTTAGGATTAGGGTTAGGGTTTGGGTTAGGCTTAGGGTTAGGATTAGGGTGAGGGTTAGGGATTGAGTTTGGGTTAGGGTTAGGTTTAGAGTTAGGGTTAGGGTTAGGGTTAGTGTTCGGGTTAGAGTTTGGGTTAGGGTTAAGGTTAGGGTTAGGGTTTGGGTTAGGGTTTGAATTAAGGTTAGGGTTAGGGTTAGGGTTTGGGTTATGTTAGCGTTATGGTTTGGGTTAGGGTTAGGGTTTATGTTAGGGTTAGGGTTAGGGTTAGGGTTAGGGTAAGGGTTACTTTTAGTGTTCGGGTTCGAGTTTGGGTTAGGGTTAGTGTTAGTATTAGGGTTTGGGTTAGGTTTAGGCTTAGGGTTTGTTTAGGGTTTGGATCAAGGTTAGGGTTATGGTTAGGGTTAGGGTTTGGGTTATGTTAGGGTTAGGGTTTGGGTTAGGGTTAGGGTTTGGGTTAGGGTTAGGGTTACGGTTAGGGTTACGGTTAGTGTTCGGGTTAGGGTTAGGCTTAGTGTTTGGTTTAGGGTTAGGGTTAGGGTTAGGTTTTTTTTTAGGTTTAGGGGTAGGGTTAGGGTTTGGTTAGGGTTAGGGTTAGGGTGAGAGTTTGGTTTGGGTTAGGGTTAGGGTTAGGGTTAGGGTAAGGGTTTGTGTTAGGATTAGGTTTAAGGTTTGGGTTATGGTTATGGTTTGGGTTTGGTTTAAGGTTAGGGTTAGGGTTACGGTTAGGGTTAGGTTTAGGGTTTAGGTTAGGGTTAGGGTTAGGGTTATGGTTAGGGTTTGGGTTAAGGTTAGGGTTAGGGTTAGGGTTAGGGTAAGGGTTTGGGATAGGGTTAGGTTTAGGATTTGGGTTAGGGGTACGGTTATAGTTAGGATTATGGTTAGGGTTTGATTTAGGGTTAGGATTAGAGATAGTGTTAGGGTTTGGGTTAGGGTTAGGGTTAGAGTTAGGGTTAGGATTAGTGTTAATATTAGGGTTTGGGTTAGGGTTAGGGTTAGGGTTTGGGTTTGGGTTTGTGTTAGAGTTAGCGTTTGCTTTAGTGTTAGGGTTACGGTTAGTGTTTGTGTTAGGCTTATGGTTAGGGCTAGGGTTTGGGAAAGGTTAGGTTTAGAATTAGGGTTTAATTTAGGTTTAGGGTTAGGGTTAGAGTTAGGGTTTGGTTTTCGGTTAGGGTTAGGGTTAGGGTTAGGGTTAGGGTTATAGTGAGGAGTAGGGTTAAGTTTTGGTGTAGGGTTAGGGTTAGGATTAGGATTAATGTTAGGATTAGGGTTAGGGCTAGGGTTAAAGTTTGGGTTAGGGTTAGGGTGAGGGTTAGGGTAAGGGTTAGGGTTTGGGTTAGGGTTAGGGTTAGGGTAAGGGTTAGGGTTCGGGTTTGGTTTTGGGTTAGGGTTAGGTTTAGGGTTAGTGTTAGGGTTTCGGTGTGGGTTAGGGTTAGGGGTAGGGTTAGGTTTAGGTTTAGCGTTAGGTTTAGGGTTAGGGTTTGGGTTAGGGTTAGGGTTAGGCTTTAGGTTTGGGTTAGCTTTAGGTTTAGGGTTAGTGTTAGGTTTAGGATCTGGGTTAGGGTTAGGGTTAGGGTTAGGTTTAGAGTTAGGGTTAGGGTTAGGGTTTGGGTTTGGGCTAGGGTAAGGTTAGGGTTAGGGTAACGGTTAGGGTTAGAATTGGTGTTTGGTTTAGGTTTAGGGTTAGGGTTAGGTTTAGGATTTGGGATAGGGTTAGGGTTAGGGTTAGGGTTAGGGTTAAGTTATGGTTAGGGTTTGGGTTACGGTTAGGGTTAGGGGTAGGGTTAGGGTAAGGGTTTGGGATAGGGTTAGGTTTAGGATTGGAATTAGGGTTAGGGTTATAGGGTTAGGGTTAGGGTTAGGGTTAGGGTTAGGGTTAGGGTTAGGGTTAGGGTTAGGGTTAGGGTTAGGCTTAGGGTAAGGGTTAGGGTTTGCGTTAGGTTTAGGGTTAGGGTAAGGGTTAGGGTTAGGGTTTGGTTTTGGGTTAGGGTTAGGTTTAGGGTTAGTGTTAGGGTTTGGGTTTGGGTTAGGGATAGGGTTAGGTTTAGGTTTAGCATTAGTTTTAGGGTTAGGGTTCGGGTTAGGTTTAGTGTTGGCCTTTAGGTTTGTGTTAGCGTTAGGTTTAGGGTTAGTGTTAGGTTTAGCACCTGGGTTAGGGTTAGGGTTAGGGTTAGGTTTAGAGTTAGGGTTAGGGTTAGGGTTTGGGTTTGGGTTAGGGTAAGGGTTAGGGTTAGGGTAAGAGTTAGGTTTAGAATTGGGGTTTGGGTTAGGTTTAAGGTTAGGGCTAGGGTTAGGGTTTGGGTTAGGTTTGGGACAGGGTTAGGGTTAGGCTTAGGGTTAGGGTTAAGGTTAGGGCTAGTGTTAGTGTTTGGGTTTGGGTTTCTGTTAGGGGTATGGTTAGGGTTAGGGTTAGGGTTAGTGTTAGGGTTTGGTTTAGGGTTAGTGTTATGTTTTCGGTTAGGTTTAGGTTTAGGGTTTGGGTTTTGGTTAGGTTTAGCGTTAGGGTTAGGCTTTGGTTTGGGTTAGGGTTAGGGTTAGTGTTAAGCTTAGGGTTGGGTTTAGGGTTAGGGTTAGTGTTTCTTTTACGATTAGGGTTAGGGTTAGGGGTTAGGGGTTAGGGGTTAGGGTTAGGGTTAGGGTTAGGCTTCGGGTTAGGGTTAGGTTTAGTGTTTGGGTTTGGGTTAGGGTTAGGGTTAGGGTTTGGTGTATGGTTATGGTTAAGGTTTGTGTTAGAGTTAGGGTTAGGGTTAGGGTTAGGGTTAGGGTTAAGGTTAGGCTTTGGGTTTGGTTTAGGGTTAGGGTTTGTGTTAGGGTTAGGTTTAGGCTTTGGGTTTGGGTTAGGTTTAGGGTTAGGGTTAGGGTTAGGCTTTGGGTTTGGGTTAGGTTTAGAGTTAGGGTTAGGTTTTGGGTTTGGGTTTGTATTAGGTTTAGGGTTAGTGTTAGGCTTAGGGTTAGGTTTAATGTTAGGATTATGGTTAGGGTTAGGTTTAGGGTTAAGGATGGGTTAGGGTTAGGGTTAGGATTAGGGTTAGGGTTAGGTTTAGGGTTAGGTTTAGGATTTGGTTTAGGGTTAGCTTTACAGGTAGTATTAGGGTTAGGGTTTGGGTTAGGGTTACACTTAGGTTTAGGGTTAATGTTAGGATGAGAGTCAGGGTTAGGGTTAGGGTTAGGGTTTGGGTTACGTTTAGCGTTGGGGTTAGGGTTTGGGTTAGGAATAGGTTTAGGGTTAGTGTTAAGGTTAGGGTTAGGGTTATGGTTTGGGTTTGGGTTAGGGTTAGGTTTAGGGTTAGGGTAAAGTTTAGGTTTAGGGTTAGGGTTAGGGTTTGTGTTTGGGTTAGGTTAAGGTTTAGGGTTAGGGTTAGTGTTAGTGTTAGATTTTGGGTTTGGGTTAGGGTTAGGGCTAGGGTTAGGATTAGTGTTAGGGTTTGTTTTAGCGTTATGGTTAGGTTTTGGGTTAGGTTTAAGTTTAGGTTTAGGTTTAGGGTTAGGTTTCATTTGGGTTAGGGTTAGGGTTAGGGTTAGGGTTTGGGTTAGGTTTAGGGTTAGGGTTAGGGTTAGGGTTTGGGTTTGGTTAGGGTTAGGTTTAGGGTTAGGTTTACGGTTTGGGTTTGGGTTATAGTAAGGGTTAGGGTTAGGGTTAGGGTTTGGGTTAGGTTTGGGATAGGGTTAGTGTTAGGGTTAGGGTTAGGGTTAGGGTTAGCATTAGGGTTAAGGTTAGAGTTAGTGTTAGTGTTTGGGTTTGGGTTTCGGTTAGGGGTATCGTTAGGGTTAGTGTTATGGTTTGGTTTAGGGTTAGTGTTATGTTTTCGGATAGGTTGAGGTTTAGGGTTTGGATTTTGGTTAGGTTTAGCGTTAGGGTTAGGCTTTGGTTTGGGTTAGGGTTAGGGTTAGTGTTAAGCTTAGGGTTGGGGTTAGGGTTAGGGTTAGGGTTTGTTTTACGATTAGGGTTAGGGTTCGGGGTTAGGGGTTAGGGGTTAGCGTTAGGGTTAGGGTTAGGCTTCGGGTTAGTTTTAGGTTTAGTGTTTGGGTTTGGGTTAGGGTTAGGGTTAGGGTTTGGTGTATGGTTATGGTTAAGTTTTGTTTTAGAGTTAGGGTTAGGTTTAGGGTTAGTCTTTGGGTTTGAGTTAGGGTGAGGGTTTCGTTTAGTGTTAGGGTAAGGGTTATTGTTTGTGTTAGTTTTAGGTTTAGGGTTAGGGTTTGGGTAAGGGTGAGGGTTAGAATTAGGGTTTGGATTAGGTTTAGAGTTAGGGTTAGAGTTAGGGTTTGGTTTTGGGTTAGGGTTAGGGTTAAGGTTAGGGTTAGGGTTAGGGTTATAGTTAGGATTAGGGTTAGGGTTTGGGTTAGGCTTAGGGTTAGGATTAGGGTGAGGGTTAGGGTTAGGGTTTGAGTTTGGGTTAGGGTTAGGTTTAGAGTTAGGGTTAGGGTTAGGGTTAGTGTTCGGGTTAGAGTTTGGGTTAGGGTTAAGGTTAGGGTTAGGGTTTGGGTTAGGGTTTGAATTAAGGTTAGGGTTAGGGTTAGGGTTTGGGTTATGTTAGCGTTATGGTTTGGGTTAGGGTTAGGGTTTGTGTTAGGGTTAGGGTTAGGGTTAGGGTTAGGGTAAGGGTTAAGTTTAGTGTTCGGGTTCGAGTTTGGGTTAGGGTTAGTGTTAGTGTTAGCGTTTGGGTTAGGTTTAGGCTTAGGGTTTGTTTATGGTTTGGATCAAGGTTAGGGTTATGGTTAGGGTTAGGCTTTGGGTTAGGTTAGGGTTAGGGTTTGGGTTAGGGTTAGGGTTTGGGTTAGGGTTAGGGTTACGGTTAGGGTTACGGTTAGTGTTCGGGTTAGGGTTAGGCTTAGTGTTTGGTTTAGGGTTAGGGTTAGGGTTAGGTTTTTTGTTAGGTTTAGGGTTAGGGTTAGGGTTTGGTTAGGGTTAGGGTTAGGGTGAGAGTTTGGTTTGGGTTAGGGTTAGGTTTAGGTTTAGGTTTAGGGTTAGGTTTCATTTGGGTTAGGGTTAGGGTTTGGGTTATGGTAAGGGTTAGGGTTAGGGTTTGGGTTATGGTAAGGGTTAGGGTTAGGGTTAGGGTTTGGGTTAGGTTTGGGATAGGGTTAGTGTTAGGATTAGGGTTAGGGTTAGGGTTAGGGTTAGGGTTAAGGTTAGGGTTAGTGTTAGTGTTTGTTTTTGGGTTTCGGTTAGGGGTATCGTTAGGTTTAGTGTTATGGTTTGGTTTAGGGTTAGTGTTATGTTTTCGGTTAGGTTGAGGTTTAGGGTTTGGGTTTTGGTTAGGTTTAGCGTTAGGGTTAGGCTTTGGTTTGGGTTAGGGTTAGGGTTAGTGTTAAGCTTAGGGTTGGGGTTAGGGTTAGGATTAGGGTTTGTTTTACGATTTGGGTTAGGGTTTGGGGTTAGGGGTTAGGGGTTAGGGTTAGGGTTAGGGTTAGGCTTCGGGTTAGGGTTAGGTTTAGTGTTTGGGTTTGGGTTAGGGTTAGGGTTAGGGTTTGGTGTATGGTTATGGTTAAGGTTTGTGTTAGTGTTAGGGTTAGGGATAGGGTTAGTCTTTGGTTTGGGTTAGGGTGAGGGTTTCGTTTATTGTTAGGGTTAGGGTTATTGTTTGTGTTAGTTTTAGGTTTAGGGTTAGGGTTTGTGTAAGGGTTAGGGTTAGAATTAGGGTTTGGATTAGGTTTAGAGTTAGGGTTAGAGTTAGGGTTTGGTTTTGGGTTAGGGTTAGGGTTAAGGTTAGGGTTAGGGTTAGGGTTATAGTTAGGATTAGGGTTAGGGTTTGGGTTAGGCTTAGGGTTAGGATTAGGGTGAGGGTTAGGGTTTGAGTTTGGGTTAGGGTTAGGTTTAGAGTTAGGGTTAGGGTTAGGGTTAGTGTTCGGGTTAGAGGTTGGGTTAGGGTTAAGGTTAGGGTTAGGGTTTGGGTTAGGGTTTGAATTAAGGTTAGGGTTAGGGTTAGGGTTTGGGTTATGTTAGCGTTATGGTTTGGGTTAGGGCTAGGGTTTGGGTTAGGATTAAGGTTAGGGTTAGGGTTAGGGTAAGGGTTACGTTTAGTGTTCGGGTTCGAGTTTGGGTTAGGGTTGGTGTTAGTGTTAGGGTTTGGGTTAGGTTTAGGCTTAGGGTTTGTTTAGGGTTTGGATCAAGGTTAGGGTTATGGTTAGGGTTAGGGTTTGGGTTAGGTTAGGGTTAGGGTTTGGGTTAGGGTTAGGGTTTGGGTTAGGGTTAGGGTTACGGTTAGGTTTACGGTTAGTGTTCGGGTTAGGGTTAGGCTTAGTGTTTGGTTTAGGGTTAGGGTTAGGGTTAGGTTTTTTGTTAGGTTTAGGGGTAGGGTTAGGGTTTGGTTAGGGTTAGGGTTAGGGTGAGAGTTTTTTTGGGTTAGGGTTAGGGTTAGGGTTAGGGTAAGGGTTTGTGTTAGGATTAGGTTTAAGGTTTGGGTTATGGTTATGGTTTGGGTTTGGTTTAAGGTTAGGGTTAGGGTTACGGTTAGGGTTAGGGTTAGGGTTTAGGTTAGGGTTAGGGTTAGGGTTATGGTTATGGTTTGGGTTAAGGTTAGGGTTAGGGTTAGGGTTAGGGTAAGGGTTTGGGATAGGGTTAGGGTTAGGATTTGGGTTAGGGTTACGGTTATAGTTAGGATTATGGTTAGGGTTTGATTTAGGGTTAGGATTAGAGATAGTGTTAGGGTTTGGGTTAGGGTTAGGGTTAGAGTTAGGGTTAGGATTAGTGTTAATATTAGGGTTTGGGTTAGGGTTAGGGTTAGGGTTTGGGTGTGGGTTGGGGTTAGAGTTAGCGTTTGCTCTCGTGTTAGGGTTACGGTTAGTGTTTGCGTTAGGCTTATGGTTAGGGTCTGGGTTTGGGAAAGGTTAGGATTAGAATTAGGGTGTAATTTAGGTTGAGGGTTAAGGTTAGAGTTAGGGTTTGGTTTTCGGTTAGGGTTAGGGTTAGGGTTAGGGTTATAATTAGGATTAGGGTTAAGTTTTGGGTTAGGGTTAGGGTTAGGATTAGGATTAATGTTAGGATTAGGGTTAGGGCTAGGGTTAAAGTTTGGGTTAGGGTTAGGGTGAGGGTTAGGGTAAGGGTTAGGGTTTGGGTTAGGGTTAGGGTTAGGGTAAGGGTTAGGGTTCGGGTTTGATTTTGGGTTAGGGTTAGGTTTAGGGTTAGTGTTAGGGTTTCGGTTTGGGTTAGGGTTAGGGTTAGGTTTAGGTTTAGCGTTAGGTTTAGGGTTAGGGTTTGGGTTAGGGTTAGGGTTAGGCTTTAGGTTTGGGTTAGCTTTAGATTTAGGGTTAGTGTTAGGTTTAGGATCTGGGTTAGGGTTAGGGTTAGGGTTAGGTTTAGAGTTAGGGTTAGGGTTAGGGTTTGGGTTTGGGCTAGGGTAAGGTTAGGGTTAGGGTAACGGTTAGGGTTAGAATTGGGGTTTGGTTTAGGTTTAGGGTTAGGGTTAGGTTTAGGGTTTGGGATAGGGTTAGGGTTAGGGTTAGGTTTAGGGTTAAGTTATGGTTAGGGTTTGGGTACGGTTAGGGTTAGGGGTAGGGTTAGGGTAAGGGTTTGGGATAGGGTTAGGTTTAGGATTGGAATTAGGGTTAGGGTTATAGTTAGGATTAAGGTTAGGGTTTGATTGAGGGTTAGGATTAGTGATAGTGTTAGGGTTTGTGTTAGGGTTAGAGTTAGAGTTAGGGTTAGGATTTGGGTTTGGGTGAGAGTTAGCGTATGGTTTAGTGTTAGGGTTAGGGTTAGTGTTTGTGTTAGGTTTATGGTGAGGGTTAGGGTTTGGGTAAGGGTTAGGTTTAGAATTAGGGTTTGGGTTAGGTTTAGGGATAGGGTTAGAGTTAGGGTTTGGTTTTCGTTTAGGGTTAGGGTTAGGGTTAGGGTGAGGGTTATAGTTAGGGTTAGTGTTAGGTTTTGGGTTAGGGTGAGTGTTAGGGTTAGGGTTAGGGTTAGGGTTAGGCTTAGGGTAAGGGTTAGGGTTTGCGTTAGGTTTAGGGTTAGGGTAAGGGTTAGGGTTAGGGTTTGGTTTTGGGTTAGGGTTAGGTTTAGGGTTAGTGTTAGGGTTTGGGTTTGGGTTAGGGATAGGGTTAGGTTTAGGTTTAGCATTAGTTTTAGGGTTAGGGTTCGGGTTAGGTTTAGTGTTAGACTTTAGGTTTGGGTTAGCGTTAGGTTTAGGGTTAGTGTTAGGTTTAGGACCTGGGTTAGGGTTAGGGTTAGGGTTAGGTTTAGAGTTAGGGTTAGGGTTAGGGTTTGGGTTTGGGTTAGGGTAAGGGTTAGGGTTAGGGTAAGAGTTAGGTTTAGAATTGGGGTTTGGGTTAGGTTTAAGGTTAGGGTTAGGGTTAGGGTTTGGGTTAGGTTTGGGATAGGGTTAGGGTTAGGGTTAGCGTTAGGGTTAAGGTTAGGGTTAGTGTTAGTGTTTGGGTTTGGGTTTCTGTTAGGGGTATGGTTAGGGTTAGGGTTAGGGTTAGTTTTAGGGTTTGGTTTAGGGTTAGTGTTATGTTTTCGGTTAGGTTTAGGTTTAGGGTTTGGGTTTTGGTTAGGTTTAGCGTTAGGGTTAGGCTTTCGTTTGGGTTAGGGTTAGGGTTAGTGTTAAGGTTAGGGTTGGGTTTAGGGTTAGGGTTAGTGTTTCTTTTACGATTAGGGTTAGGGTTAGGGGTTAGGGGTTAGGGGTTAGGGTTAGGGTTAGGGTTAGGCTTCGGGTTAGGGTTAGGTTTAGTGTTTGGGTTTGGGTTACGGTTAGGGTTAGGGTTTGGTGTATGGTTATGGTTAAGGTTTGTGTTAGAGTTAGGGTTAGGGTTAGGGTTAGGGTTAGGGTTAAGGTTAGGCTTTGGGTTTGGGTTAGGGTTATGGTTTGTGTTAGCGTTAGGTTTAGGCTTTGGGTTTGGGTTAGGTTTAGGGTTAGGGTTAGGGTTAGGCTTTGGGTTTGGGTTAGGTTTAGAGTTAGGGTTAGGTTTTGGGTTTGGGTTTGTATTAGGTTTAGGGTTAGTGTTAGGCTTAGGGTTAGGTTTAATGTTAGGATTATGGTTAGGGTTAGGTTTAGGGTTAAGGATGGGTTAGGGTTAGGGTTAGGATTAGGGTTAGGTTTAGGTTTAAGGTTAGGTTTAGGATTTGGTTTAGGGTTAGCTTTACAGGTAGGATTAGGGTTAGGGTTTGGGTTAGGGTTAAGCTTAGGTTTAGGGTTCATGTTAGGATGAGAGTCAGGGTTAGGGTTAGGGTTAGGGTTTGGGTTACGTTTAGCGTTGGGGTTAGGGTTTGGGTTAGGAATAGGTTTAGGGTTAGTGTTAAGGTTAGGGTTAGGGTTATGGTTTGGGTTTGGGTTAGGGTTAGGTTTAGGGTTAGGGTAAAGTTTAGGTTTAGGGTTAGGGTTAGGGTTTGTGTTTGGGTTAGGTTAAGGTTTAGGGTTAGGGTTAGTGTTAGTGTTAGATTTTGGGTTTGGGTTAGGGTTAGGGCTAGGGTTAGGATTAGTGTTAGGGTTTGTTTTAGCGTTAGGGTTAGGTTTTGGGTTAGGGTTAAGTTTAGGTTTAGGTTTAGGGTTAGGTTTCATTTGGGTTAGGGTTAGGGTTTGGGTTTGGTTAGGGTTAGGTTTAGGGTTAGGTTTACCGTTTGGGTTTGGGTTATAGTAAGGTTTAGGTTTAGGGTTAGGGTTTGGGTTAGGTTTGGGATAGGGTTAGTGTTAGGGTTAGGGTTAGGGTTAGGGTTAGGGTTAGGGTTAAGGTTAGGGTTAGTGTTAGTGTTTGGGTTTGGGTTTCGGTTAGGGGTATCGTTAGGGTTAGTGTTATGGTTTGGTTTAGGGTTAGTGTTATGTTTTCGGTTAGGTTGAGGTTTAGGGTTTGGATTTTGGTTAGGTTTAGCGTTAGGGTTAGGCTTTGGTTTGGGTTAGGGTTAGGGTTAGTGTTAAGCTTAGGGTTGGGGTTAGGGTTAGGGTTAGGTTTTGTTTTACGATTAGGGTTAGGGTTTGGGGTTAGGGGTTAGGGGTTAGGGTTAGGGTTAGGGTTAGGCTTCGGGTTAGTTTTAGGTTTAGTGTTTGGGTTTGGGTTAGGGTTAGGGTTAGGGTTTGGTGTATGGTTATGGTTAAGTTTTGTTTTAGAGTTAGGGTTAGGGTTAGGGTTAGTCTTTGGGTTTGGGTTAGGGTGAGGGTTTCGTTTAGTGTTAGGGTTAGGGTTATTGTTTGTGTTAGTTTTAGGTTTAGGGTTAGGGTTTGGGTAAGGGTTAGGGTTAGAATTAGGGTTTGGATTAGGTTTAGAGTTAGGGTAAGAGTTAGGGTTTGGTTTTGGGTTAGGGTTAGGGTTAAGGTTAGGGTTAGGGTTAGGGTTATAGTTAGGATTAGGGTTAGGGTTTGGGTTAGGCTTAGGGTTAGGATTAGGGTGAGGGTTAGGGTTAGGGTTTGAGTTTGGGTTAGGGTTAGGTTTAGAGTTAGGGTTAGGGTTAGGGTTAGTGTTCGGGTTAGAGTTTGGGTTAGGGTTAAGGTTAGGGTTAGGGTTTGGGTTAGGGTTTGAATTAAGGTTAGGGTTAGGGTTAGGGTTTGGGTTATGTTAGCGTTATGGTTTGGGTTAGGGTTAGGGTTTGTGTTAGGGTTAGGGTTAGGGTTAGGGTTAGGGTAAGGGTTACGTTTAGTGTTCAGGTTCGAGTTTGGGTTAGGGTTAGTGTTAGTGTTAGCGTTTGGGTTAGGTTTAGGCTTAGGGTTTGTTTAGGGTTTGGATCAAGGTTAGGGTTATGGTTAGGGTTAGGCTTTGGGTTAGGTTAGGGTTAGGGTTTGGGTTAGGGTTAGGGTTTGGGTTAGGGTTAGGGTTACGGTTAGGGTTACGGTTAGTGTTCGGGTTAGGGTTTGGCTTAGTGTTTGGTTTAGGGTTAGGGTTAGGGTTAGGTTTTTTGTTAGGATTAGGGTTAGGGTTAGGGTTTGGTTAGGGTTAGGGTTAGGGTGAGAGTTTGGTTTGGGTTAGGGTTAGGGTTAGGGTTAGGGTAAGGGTTTGTGTTAGGATTAGTTTTAAGGTTTGGGTTATGGTTATGGCTTGGGTTTGGTTTAAGGTTAGGGTTAGGGTTACGGTTAGGGTTAGGGTTAGGGTTTAGGTTAGGGTTAGGGTTAGGGTTATGGTTAGGGTTTGGGTTAAGTTTAGGGTTAGGGTTAGGGTTAGGGTAAGGGTTTGGGATAGTGTTAGGTTTAGGATTTGGGTTAGGGTTACGGTTATAGTTAGGATTATGTTTAGGGTTTGATTTAGGGTTAGGATTAGGGATAGTGTTAGGGTTTTGGTTTGGGTTAGGGTTAGAGTTAGGGTTAGGATTAGTGTTAATGTTAGGGTTTGGGTTAGGGTTAGGTTTAGGGTTAGGGTTTGGGTTTGGGTTAGAGTTAGCGTTTGCTTTCGTGTTAGGGTTAGGGTTAGTGTTTGTGTTAGGCTTATGGTTAGGGTTAGGGTTTGGGAAAGGTTAGGTTTAGAATTAGGGTTTAATTTAGGTTTAGGGTTAGGGTTAGAGTGAGGGTTTGGTTTTCGGTTAGGGTTAGGGTTAGGGTTAGGGTTAGGGTTAGGGTTATAGTTAGGATTAGGGTTAAGTTTTGGGTTAGGGTTAGGGTTAGGATTAGGATTAATGTTAGGATTAGGGTTAGGGCTAGGGTTAAAGTTTGGGTTAGGGTTAGGGTGAGGGTTAGGTTTAGGGTTAGGGTTAGGCTTAGGGTAAGGGTTAGGGTTTGGGTTAGGGTTAGTGTTAGGGTAAGGGTTAGGGTTAGGGTTTGTTTTTAGGTTAGGGTTAGGTTTAGGGTTAGTGTTAGGGTTTCGGTTTGGGTTAGGGTTAGGGTTAGGTTTAGGTTTAGCGTTAGGTTTAGGGTTAGGGTTTGGGTTAGGGTTAGGGTTAGGCTTTAGGTTTGGGTTAGCTTTAGGTTTAGGGTTAGTGTTAGGTTTAGGATCTGGGTTAGGGTTAGGGTTAGGGTTAGGTTTAGAGTTAGGGTTAGGGTTAGGGTTTGGGTTTGGGCTAGGGTAAGGTTAGGGTTAGGGTAACGGTTAGGGTTAGAATTGGTGTTTGGTTTAGGTTTAGGGTTAGGGTTAGGTTTAGGATTTGGGATAGGGTTAGGGTTAGGGTTAGGGTTAGGGTTAAGTTATGGTTAGGGTTTGGGTTACGGTTAGGGTTAGGGGTAGGGTTAGGGTAAGGGTTTGGGATAGGGTTAGGTTTAGGATTGGAATTAGGGTTAGGGTTATAGTTAGGATTAAGCTTAGGGTTTGATTGAGGATTAGGATTAGTGATAGTGTTAGGGTTTGTGTTAGGGTTAGAGTTAGAGTTAGGGTTAGGATTTGGGTTTGGGTGAGAGTTAGCGTATGGTTTAGTGTTAGGGTTAGGGTTAGTGTTTGTGTTAGGTTTATGGTGAGGGTTAGGGTTTGGGTAAGGGTTAGGTTTAGAATTAGGGTTTGGGTTAGGTTTAGGGTTAGGGTTAGAGTTAGGGTTTGGTTTTCGTTTAGGGTTAGGGTTAGGGTTAGGGTGAGGGTTATAGTTAGGGTTAGTGTTAGGTTTTGGGTTAGGGTGAGTGTTAGGGTTAGGGTTAGGGTTAGGGTTAGGCTTAGGGTAAGGGTTAGGGTTTGCGTTAGGTTTAGGGTTAGGGTAAGGGTTAGGGTTAGGGTTTGGTTTTGGGTTAGGGTTAGGTTTAGGGTTAGTGTTAGGGTTTGGGTTTGGGTTAGGGATAGGGTTAGGTTTAGGTTTAGCATTAGTTTTAGGGTTAGGGTTCGGGTTAGGTTTAGTGTTAGACTTTAGGTTTGGGTTAGCGTTAGGTTTAGGGTTAGTGTTAGGTTTAGGACCTGGGTTAGGGTTAGGGTTAGGGTTAGGTTTAGAGTTAGGGTTAGGGTTAGGGTTTGGGTTTGGGTTAGGGTAAGGGTTAGGGTTAGGGTAAGAGTTAGGTTTAGAATTGGGGTTTGGGTTAGGTTTAAGGTTAGGGTTAGGGTTAGGGTTTGGGTTAGGTTTGGGATAGGGTTAGGGTTAGGGTTAGGGTTAGGGTTAGGGTTAAGGTTAGGGTTAGTGTTAGTGTTTGGGTTTGGGTTTCTGTTAGGGGTATGGTTAGGGTTAGGGTTAGGGTTAGTTTTAGGGTTTGGTTTAGGGTTAGTGTTATGTTTTCGGTTAGGTTTAGGTTTAGGGTTTGGGTTTTGGTTAGGTTTAGCGTTAGGGTTAGGCTTTGGTTTGGGTTAGGGTTAGGGTTAGTGTTAAGGTTAGGGTTGGGTTTAGGGTTAGGGTTAGTGTTTCTTTTACGATTAGGGTTAGGGTTAGGGGTTAGGGGTTAGGGGTTAGGGTTAGGGTTAGGGTTAGGCTTCGGGTTAGGGTTAGGTTTAGTGTTTGGGTTTGGGTTACGGTTAGGGTTAGGGTTTGGTGTATGGTTATGGTTAAGGTTTGTGTTAGAGTTAGGGTTAGGGTTAGGGTTAGGGTTAGGGTTAAGGTTAGGCTTTGGGTTTGGGTTAGGGTTAGGGTTTGTGTTAGGGTTAGGTTTAGGCTTTGGGTTTGGGTTAGGTTTAGGGTTAGGGTTAGGGTTAGGCTTTGGGTTTGGGTTAGGTTTAGAGTTAGGGTTAGGTTTTGGGTTTGGGTTTGTATTAGGTTTAGGGTTAGTGTTAGGCTTAGGGTTAGGTTTAATGTTAGGATTATGGTTAGGGTTAGGTTTAGGGTTAAGGATGGGTTAGGGTTAGGGTTAGGATTAGGGTTAGGTTTAGGTTTAGGGTTAGGTTTAGGATTTGGTTTAGGGTTAGCTTTACAGGTAGGATTAGGGTTAGGGTTTGGGTTAGGGTTAAGCTTAGGTTTAGGGTTCATGTTAGGATGAGAGTCAGGGTTAGGGTTAGGGTTAGGGTTTGGGTTACGTTTAGCGTTGGGGTTAGGGTTTGGGTTAGGAATAGGTTTAGGGTTAGTGTTAAGGTTAGGGTTAGGGTTATGGTTTGGGTTTGGGTTAGGGTTAGGTTTAGGGTTAGGGTAAAGTTTAGGTTTAGGGTTAGGGTTAGGGTTTGTGTTTGGGTTAGGTTAAGGTTTAGGGTTAGGGTTAGTGTTAGTGTTAGATTTTGGGTTAGGGTTAGGGTTAGGGCTAGGGTTAGGATTAGTGTTAGGGTTTGTTTTAGCGTTAGGGTTAGGTTTTGGGTTAGGGTTAAGTTTAGGTTTAGGTTTAGGGTTAGGTTTCATTTGGGTTAGGGTTAGGGTTAGGGTTAGGGTTTGGGTTAGGTTTAGGGTTCGGGTTAGGGTTAGGGTTTGGGTTTGGTTAGGGTTAGGTTTAGGGTTAGGTTTACCGTTTGGGTTTGGGTTATAGTAAGGTTTAGGGTTAGGGTTAGGGTTTGGGTTAGGTTTGGGATAGGGTTAGTGTTAGGGTTAGGGTTAGGGTTAGGGTTAGGGTTAGGGTTAAGGTTAGGGTTAGTGTTAGTGTTTGGGTTTGGGTTTCGGTTAGGGGTATCGTTAGGGTTAGTGTTATGGTTTGGTTTAGGGTTAGTGTTATGTTTTCGGTTAGGTTGAGGTTTAGGGTTTGGATTTTGGTTAGGTTTAGCGTTAGGGTTAGGCTTTGGTTTGGGTTAGGGTTAGGGTTAGTGTTAAGCTTAGGGTTGGGGTTAGGGTTAGGGTTAGGTTTTGTTTTACGATTAGGGTTAGGGTTTGGGGTTAGGGGTTAGGGGTTAGGGTGAGGGTTAGGGTTAGGCTTCGGGTTAGTTTTAGGTTTAGTGTTTGGGTTTGGGTTAGGGTTAGGGTTAGGGTTTGGTGTATGGTTATGGTTAAGTTTTGTTTTAGAGTTAGGGTTAGGGTTAGGGTTAGTCTTTGGGTTTGGGTTAGGGTGAGGGTTTCGTTTAGTGTTAGGGTTAGGGTTATTGTTTGTGTTAGTTTTAGGTTTAGGGTTAGGGTTTGGGTAAGGGTTAGGGTTAGAATTAGGGTTTGGATTAGGTTTAGAGTTAGGGTAAGAGTTAGGGTTTGGTTTTGGGTTAGGGTTAGGGTTAAGGTTAGGGTTAGGGTTAGGGTTATAGTTAGGATTAGGGTTAGGGTTTGGGTTAGGCTTAGGGTTAGGATTAGGGTGAGGGTTAGGGTTAGGGTTTGAGTTTGGGTTAGGGTTAGGTTTAGAGTTAGGGTTAGGGTTAGGGTTAGTGTTCGGGTTAGAGTTTGCGTTAGGGTTAAGGATAGGGTTACGGTTTGGGTTAGGGTTTGTATTAAGGTTAGGGTTAGGGTTAGGGTATGGGTTATGTTAGCGTTAGGGTTTGGGTTAGGGTTAGGGTTTGTGTTAGGGTTAGGGTTAGGGTTAGGGTTAGGGTAAGGGTTACGTTTAGTGTTCAGGTTCGAGTTTGGGTTAGGGTTAGTGTTAGTGTTAGCGTTTGGGTTAGGTTTAGGCTTAGGGTTTGTTTAGGGTTTGGATCAAGGTTAGGGTTATGGTTAGGGTTAGGCTTTGGGTTAGGTTAGGGTTAGGGTTTGGGTTAGGGTTAGGGTTTGGGTTAGGGTTAGGGTTACGGTTAGGGTTACGGTTAGTGTTCGGGTTAGGGTTTGGCTTAGTGTTTGGTTTAGGGTTAGGGTTAGGGTTAGGTTTTTTGTTAGGATTAGGGTTAGGGTTAGGGTTTGGTTAGGGTTAGGGTTAGGGTGAGAGTTTGGTTTGGGTTAGGGTTAGGGTTAGGGTTAGGGTAAGGGTTTGTGTTAGGATTAGTTTTAAGGTTTGGGTTATGGTTATGGCTTGGGTTTGGTTTAAGGTTAGGGTTAGGGTTACGGTTAGGGTTAGGGTTAGGGTTTAGGTTAGGGTTAGGGTTAGGGTTATGGTTAGGGTTTGGGTTAAGTTTAGGGTTAGGGTTAGGGTTAGGGTAAGGGTTTGGGATAGTGTTAGGTTTAGGATTTGGGTTAGGGTTACGGTTATAGTTAGGATTATGTTTAGGGTTTGATTTAGGGTTAGGATTAGGGATAGTGTTAGGGTTTTGGTTTGGGTTAGGGTTAGAGTTAGGGTTAGGATTAGTGTTAATGTTAGGGTTTGGGTTAGGGTTAGGTTTAGGGTTAGGGTTTGGGTTTGGGTTAGAGTTAGCGTTTGCTTTAGTGTTAGGGTTAGGGTTAGTGTTTGTGTTAGGCTTATGGTTAGGGTTAGGGTTTGGGAAAGGTTAGGTTTAGAATTAGGGTTTAATTTAGGTTTAGGGTTAGGGTTAGAGTGAGGGTTTGGTTTTCGGTTAGGGTTAGGGTTAGGGTTAGGGTTAGGGTTAGGGTTATAGTTAGGTTAGGGTTAAGTTTTGGGTTAGGGTTAGGGTTAGGATTAGGATTAATGTTAGGATTAGGGTTAGGGCTAGGGTTAAAGTTTGGGTTAGGGTTAGGGTGAGGGTTAGGTTTAGGGTTAGGGTTAGGCTTAGGGTAAGGGTTAGGGTTTGGGTTAGTGTTAGGGTTAGGGTAAGGGTTAGGGCTCGGGTTTGGTTTTGGGTTAGGGTTAGGTTTAGGGTTAGTGTTAGGGTTTCGGATTGGGTTAGGGTTAGGGTTAGGTTTAGGTTTAGCGTTAGGTTTAGGGTTAGGGTTTGGGTTAGGGTTAGGGTTAGGCTTTAGGTTTGGGTTAGCTTTAGGTTTAGGGTTAGTGTTTGGTTTAGGATCTGGGTTAGGGTTAGGGTTAGGGTTAGGTTTAGAGTTAGGGTTAGGGTTAGGGTTAGGGTTAGGGTTATAGTTAGGGTTAGTGTTAGGTTTTGGGTTAGGGTGAGTGTTAGGGTTAGGGTTAGGGGTAGGGTTAGGCTTACGGTTAGGCTTAGGGTAAGGGTTAGGGTGTGGGGTAGGGTTAGGGTTAGGGTAAGTGTTAGGGTTAGGGTTTGGTTTTGGGTTAGGGTTAGGTTTAAGGTTAGTGTTAGTGTTTCGGTTTGGGTTAGGGATAGGGTTAGGTTTAGGTTTAGCATTAGTTTTAGGGTTAGGGTTTGGGTTAGGTTTAGGGTTAGACTTTAGGTTTGGGTTAGCCTTAGGTTTAGGGTTGGTGTTAGGTTTAGGACGTGGGGTAGGGTGAGGGTTAGGTTTAGGTTTAGAGTTAGGGTTAGGGTTAGGGTTTGGGTTTGGGTTAGGGTAAGGGTTAGGGTTAGGGTAAGAGTTAGGGTTAGAATTGGGGTTTGGGTTAGGTTTAAGTTTGGGGTTAGGGTTAGGGTTTGTGTTAGGTTTGAGATAGTGTTAGGGTTAGGGTTAGGGTTAGGGTTAGGCTTAGGGTTAAGGTTAGGGTTAGTGTTAGTGTTTGGGTTTGGGTTTCGGTTAGGGGTATGTTTAGGGTTAGGGTTAGGGTTAGTGTTAGCGTTTGGTTTAGGGTTAGTGTTATGTTTTCGGTTAGGTTTAGGTTTAGGGTTTGGGTTTTGGTTAGGTTTAGCGTTAGGGTTAGGCTTTGGTTTGGGTCAGGGTTAGGGTTAGTGTTAAGCTTAGTTTTGGGGTTAGGGTTAGAGTTAGGGTTTGTTTTACGATTAGGGTTAGTGTTAGGGGTTAGGGGTTAGGGGTTAGGGTTAGGGTTAGGGTTAGGCTTCGGGTTAGGGTTAGGTTTAGTGTTTGGGTTTGGGTTAGGGTTAGGGTGAGGGTTAGGGTAAGGGTTTGTGTTAGGATTAGGTTTAAGGTTTGGGTTATGGTTATGGCTTGGGTTTGGTTTAAGGTTAGGGTTAGGGTTACGGTTAGGGTTAGGGTTAGGGTTTAGGTTAGGGTTAGGGTTAGGGTTATGGTTAGGGTTTGGGTTAAGTTTAGGGTTAGGGTTAGGGTTAGGGTAAGGGTTTGGGATAGTGTTAGGTTTAGGATTTGGGTTAGGGTTACGGTTATAGTTAGGATTATGTTTAGGGTTTGATTTAGGGTTAGGATTAGGGATAGTGTTAGGGTTTTGGTTTAGGTTAGGGTTAGAGTTAGGGTTAGGATTAGTGTTAATGTTAGGGTTTGGGTTAGGGTTAGGGTTTGGGTTTGGGTTAGGGTTAGGGTTAGGGTTAGGGTTATAGTTAGGATTAGGGTTAAGTTTTGGGTTAGGGTTAGGGTTAGGATTAGGATTAATGTTAGGATTAGGGTTAGGGCTAGGGTTAAAGTTTGGGTTAGGGTTAGGGTGAGGGTTAGGTTTAGGGTTAGGGTTAGGCTTAGGGTAAGGGTTAGGGTTTGGGTTAGTGTTAGGGTTAGGGTAAGGGTTAGGGCTCGGGTTTGGTTTTGGGTTAGGGTTAGGTTTAGGGTTAGTGTTAGGGTTTCGGATTGGGTTAGGGTTAGGGTTAGGTTTAGGTTTAGCGTTAGGTTTAGGGTTAGGTTTTGGGTTAGGGTTAGGGTTAGGGTTAGGCTTAGGGTAAGGGTTAGGGTTTGCGTTAGGTTTAGGGTTAGGGTAAGGGTTAGGGTTAGGGTTTGGTTTTGGGTTAGGGTTAGGTTTAAGGTTAGTGTTAGGGTCTGGGTTTGGGTTAGGGATAGGGTTAGGTTTAGGTTTAGCATTAGTTTTAGGGTTAGGGTTTGGGTTAGGTTTAGGGTTAGACTTTAGGTTTGGGTTAGCGTTAGGTTTAGGGTTAGTGTTAGGCTTAGGACCTGGGTTAGGGTTAGGGTTAGGGTTAGGTTTAGAGTTAGGGTTAGGGTTAGGGTTTGGGTTTGGGTTAGGGTAAGGGTTAGGGTTAGGGTAAGAGTTAGGGTTAGAATTGGGGTTTGGGTTAGGTTTAAGTTTGGGGTTAGGGTTAGGGTTTGGGTTAGGTTTGGGATAGTGTTAGGGTTAGTGTTAGGGTTAGGGTTAGGCTTAGGGTTAAGGTTAGGGTTAGTGTTAGTGTTTGGGTTTGGGTTTCGGTTAGGGGTATGGTTAGGGTTAGGGTTAGGGTTAGTTTTAGGGTTTGGTTTAGGGTTAGTGTTATGTTTTCGGTTAGGTTTAGGTTTAGGGTATGGGTTTTGGTTAGGTTTAGCGTTAGCGTTAGGCTTTGGTTTGGGTCAGGGTTAGGGTTAGTGTTAAGCTTAGTTTTGGGGTTAGTGTTACAGTTAGGGTTTGTTTTACGATTATGGTTAGGGTTAGGGGTTAGGGGTTAGGGATTAGGGTTAGGGTTAGGGTTAGGCTTCGGGTTAGGGTTAGGTTTATTGTTTGGGTTTGGGTTAGGGTTAGGTTTAGGGTTTGGTGTATGGTTATGGTTAAGGTTTGTGTTAGAGTTAGGGTTAGGGTTAGGGTTAGGGTTAGGGATAAGGTTAGGCTTTGGGTTTGGGTTAGGGTTAGGGTTTGTGTTAGGGTTAGGTTTAGGGTTAGGTTTAGGCTTTGGGTTTGGGTTAGTTTTAGGGTTAGGGTTAGGGTTAGGCTTTGGGTTTGGGTTAGGTTTAGAGTTAGGGTTAGGTTTTGGGTTTGGGTTTGGATTAGGTTTAGGGTTAGTGTTAGGGTTAGGGTTAGGGTTAATGTTAGGATTAGGTTTAGGGTTTGGTTTAGGGTTAAGGATGGGTTAGGGTTAGGGTTAGTATTAGGGTTAGGGTTAGGTTTAGGGTTAGGTTTAGGATTTGGTTTAGGGTTAGCTTTACAGGTCGGATTAGGGTTAGGGTTTGGGTTAGGGTTACGCTTAGGTTTAGGGTTAATGTTAGGATGAGAGTCAGGGTTAGGGTTAGGGTTAGGGTTTGGGTTACGTTTAGCGTTGGGGTTAGGGTTTGGGTTAGGAATAGGTTTAGTGTTAGTGTTAAGGTTAGGGTTAGGGTTATGGTTTGGGTTTGGGTTAGGGTTAGGTTTAGGGTTAGGGTAAAGTTTAGGTTTAGGGTTAGGGTTAGGGTTTGTGTTTGGGTTAGGTTAAGGTTTAGGGTTAGGGTTAGTGTTAGTGTTAGAGTTTGGGTTTGGGTTAGGGTTAGGGGTAGGGTTAGGATTAGTGTTAGGGTTTGTTTTAGCATTAGGGTTGGGTTTTGGGTTAGGGTTAGGTTTAGGTTTAGGTTTAGGGTTAGGTTTCATTTGGGTTAGGGTTAGGTTTAGGTTTAGGGTTTGGGTTAGGTTTAGGGTTCGGGTTAGGGTTAGGGTTTGGGTTTGGTTAGGGTTAGGTTTAGGGTTTGGGTTTGGGTTATGGTTAGGGTTAGGGTTAGGGTTAGGGTTAGGGTTAGGGTTAGGGTTATATTTTCATTTAGGTTTAGGTTAGGGTTAGTGTTAGTGTTTGGGTTTGGGTTTCGGTTAGGGGTATGGTTAGTGTTAGTGTTATCTTTTGGTTTAGGGTTAGTGTTATGTTTTCAGTTATGTTTAGGATTAGGGTTTGGGTTTTGGTTAGGTTTAGCGTTAGGGTTAGGCTTTGGTTTGGGTTGGGGTTAGGGTTAGTGTTAATCTTAGGATTGGGGTTAGGTTTACGATTAGGGTTTGTTTTACGATTAGGGTTAGGGTTAGGGGTTAGGGGTTAGGGGTTAGGGTTAGGCTTCGGGTTAGGGTTAGGTTTAGTGTTTGGGTTTGGGTTAGGGTTAGGGTTAGGGTTTGGTGTATGGTTATGGTTAAGGTTTGTGTTAGAGTTAGGGTTAGGGTTAGGGTTAGGCTTTGGCTTTGGGTTAGGTCAGGGTTTCGTTTAGTGTTAGGGTTAGGGTTATTGTTTGTGTTAGTTTTAGGTTTAGGGTTAGGGTTTGGCTAATGGTTAGGGTTAGAATTAGGGTTTCGGTTAGGTTTAGAGTTAGGGTTAGAGTTAGGGTTTGGTTTTGGGTTAGGGTTAGAGTTAAAGTTAGGATTAGGGTTAGGGTTTGGGTTAGGCTTAGGGTTAGGATTAGGGTGAGGGTTAGGGTTAGGGTTTGAGTTTGGGTTAGGGTTAGGTTTAGAGTTAGGGTTAGGGTTAGGGTTAGTGTTCGGGTTAGAGTTTGGGTTAGAGTTAAGGTTAGGGTTAGGGTTTGAATTAAGTTTAGGGTTAGGGTTAGGGTTAGTGTTAGGGTTTGGGTTAGGTTTAGGCTTAGGGTTTGGGTTAGGGTTAGGGTTTGGGTTAGGGTAAGGGTTAGGGTTAGTGTTCGGGTTCGAGTTTGTGTAAGGGTTAGTGTTAGTGTTAGGGTTTGGGTTAGGTTTAGGCTTAGGGTTTGTTTAGGGTTTGGATCAAGGTTAGGGTTATGGTTAGGGTTAGGGTTTGGGTTAGGTTAGGTTTAGGATTTGGGTTAGGGTTAGGGTTTGGGTTAGGGTTAGGGTTACGGTTAGGGTTAGTCTTAGTGTTCGGGTTAGGGTTAGGCTTAGTGTTTGGTTTAGGGTTAGGGTTAGGGTTAGGTTTTTTGTTAGGTTTAGGGTTAGGTTTAGGGTTTATTTAGGGTTAGGGTTAGGGTGAGAGTTTGGTTTGGGTTAGGGTTAGGGTTAGGGTTAGGGTAAGGGTTTGTGTTAGGATTAGGTTTAAGGTTTGGGTTATGTTTATGGTTTGGGTTTGGATTAGGGTTAGGGTTAGGGTTACGGTTAGGGTTAGGGTTAGGGTTAGGGTTTAGGTTAGGGTTAGGGTTAGGGTTATGGTTAGGGTTTGGGTTAAGATTAGGGTTAGGGTTAGGGTTAGGGTAAGGGTTTGGGATAGCGTTAGGTTTAGGATTTGGCTTAGGGTTAGGTTATAGTTAGGGTTATGGTTAGGGTTTGATTTATGGTTAGGATTAGGGATAGTGTTAGGGTTTGGGTTAGGGTTAGGGTTAGGGTTAGGGTTTGGGTTTGGGTTAGAGTTAGCGTTTGCTTTAGTGTTAGGGTTAGGGTTAGTGTTTGTGTTAGGCTTATGGTTAGGGTTAGGGTTTCGGAAAGGTTAGGTTTAGAATTAGGGTTTAGGTTAGGTTTAGGGTTAGGGTTAGAGTTAGTGTTTGGTTTTCGGTTAGGGTTAGGGTTAGGGTTAGGTTTAGGGTTAGGGTTATAGTTAGGATTAGGGTTAAGTTTTGGGTTAGGGATAGGGTTAGGATTAGGATTAATGTTAGGATTAGGGTTAGGGTTACGGTTAAGGTTTGGGTTAGGGTTAGGGTGAGGGTTAGGTTTAGGGTTAGGGTTAGGCTTAGGGTAAGGGTTAGGGTTTGTGTTAGGGTTAGGGTTAGGGTAAGGGTTAGGGTTAGGGTTTGGTTTTGGGTTAGGGTTAGGTTTAGGGTTAGTTTTAGGGTTTGGGTTTGGGTTAGGGTTAGGGTTAGGTTTAGGTTTAGCGTTAGGTTTAGGGTTAGCGTTTGGGTTAGGGTTAGGGTTAGGCTTTAGGTTTGGGTTAGCTTTAAGTTTAGGGTTAGTGTTAGGTTTAGGATCTGGGTTAGGGTTAGGGTTAGGGTTAGGTTTAGGGTTAGGGTTAAGTTTTGGGTTAGGGTTAGGGTGAGGGTTAGGGTTAGGGTTTGAGTTTGGGTTAGGGTTAGGTTTAGAGTTAGGGTTAGGGTTAGGGTTAGTGTTCAGGTTAGAGTTTGGATTAGGGTTAAAGTTAGGGTTAGTGTTTGGGTTAGGGTTTGAATTAAGGTTAGGGTTAGCGTTAGGGTTAGGGTTAGCGTTAGGGTATGGGTTAGGTTAGGGTTAGCGTTTGTGTTATGGTTAGGGTTTGGGTGAGGTTTAGGGTTAGCGTTAGGGTTAGGATTGGGGTTAGGGTTAGGGTTATAGTTAAGATTAGGGTTAGGGTTTGTTTTAGGGATAGGGATAGGAATAGGGTTAGGGTTTCGGTTAGGGTTAGGGTCAGGTTTAGGGTTTGGGTTAGCGTTGTGGTTAGGGTTAATGTTAGGATTAGGGTTAGGGTTAGTGTTAGGGTTAATGTTAGGATTAGGGTTAGGGATAGGGGTAGGGTTAGGGTTCGGGTTTGGGTTAGGGTTAGGTTTAGGGTTAGGGTTAGCATTAGGTTTAGGGTTAGGGTTTGGGTTAGGTTTAAGGTTAGGGTTAGGGTTAAGGTTAGGGTTAGGGTTAATGTTAGGATAAGGGTCAGGGTTTGGGTTAGGGTTAGGGTTAGGGTTTGGGTTAGGGTTAGCTTTAGGGTTAGGGTTTCGGTTAGGGATAGGTTTAGTATTAGGGTTAGGGTTTGGGTTTCGGTTAGGGTTTGGTTTAGGGT
This sequence comes from Eospalax fontanierii, assembly GCA_035773235.1. Taxonomy (NCBI): domain Eukaryota; kingdom Metazoa; phylum Chordata; class Mammalia; order Rodentia; family Spalacidae; genus Eospalax; species Eospalax fontanierii. The sequence continues at coordinate 2,464,760 of JAJHUQ010000044.1, read as the reverse complement.
TAGGGTTAGGGTTTAATTTGGGTTAGGGTTAGGTTTAGGGTTAGGGTTTGGGTTAGATTTAGGGTTAGGGTTACGGTTAGGGTTTGGTTTTGGGTTAGGTTTAGGGTAAGGGTTTCATTTGGGTTTGGGTTTGTGTTGGGGTTAGGGTTTGTGTTAGGTTTAGGGTTAGGGTTAGGGTTAGTGTTTGGGTTTCGGTTAGGGTTAGGTTTAGTTTTAGGTTTAGGATTTGGGTTTGTGTTAGGTTTTGTGTTAGTGTTAGGGTTAGGGTTAGGGTTAATGTTAGGATTAGGGTTAGGTTTAGGTTTAGGGTTAAGGATGGGTTAGGGTTAGGGTTAGGATTAGGGTTAGGGTTAGGTTTAGGGTTAGGTTTAGGATTTGGTTTAGGTTTAGCTTTACAGGTAGGATTAGTTTTAGGGTTTGGGTTAGGGTTACGCTTAGGTTTAGGGTTAATGTTAGGATGAGAGTCAGGGTTAGGATTAGGGTTAGGGTTTGGGTTAGGTTTAGCGTTGGGGTTAGGGTTCGGGTTAGGAATAGGTTTAGGGTTAGTGTTAGGGTTAGGGTTAGGGTTATGGTTTGGGTTTGGGTTAGGGTTAGGTTTAGGGTTAGGGTAAATTTTAGGCTTAGGGTTAGGGTTAGGATTTGTGTTTGGGTTAGGTTAAGGTTTAGGGTTAGGGTTAGTGTTAGTGTTAGAGTTTGGGTTTGGGTTAGGGGTAGGGGTAGGGTTAGGATTAGTGTTAGGGTTTGATTTAGCGTTAGGGTTAGGTTTTGGGTTAGGGTTAGGGTTAGGGTTAGGATTTGGGTTTGGGTTAGGTTTAGGTTTAGAGTTTGGGTTAGTGTTTCATTTGGATTAGGGTTAGGGTTAGGGATAGGGTTTGGGTTAGGTTTAGGGTTAGGGTTAGGGTTAGGGTTTGGGTTTGGTTAGGGTTAGGTTTAGGGTTAGGTTCAGGGTTTGGGTTTGGTTTAGGTTTACCTTTAGGTTTAGGGTTAGGGTTAGGGTTAGCGTTAAGAGTTTGGGTTAGGGTTAGTGTTAGGGTTAGGTTTAGGGTTAGGGTTAGGTTTAGGGTTAGGTTTTGGGTTTGGTTTAGTGTAAGGGTTAGGGTTGGAGTTAGTGTTCGTGTTAGGGTTTGGTTATGGGTTAAGTTTAGAGTTAGGGTTAGGGTTAGGGTTATGGTTAGGGTTTGTGTTAGTGTTAGGGTTAGGTTTAGGGTTAGGGTTGGGGTTAGGTTTTGTGTTAGGTTTAGGGTTAGGATTTGATTTATGGTTATGGTTTGGGTTTGGTTTAGTGTTAGGGTTAGGGTTGGGTTTAGGATTAGTGTTAGGGTTTGGGCTAGGGTTAGGTTAGGGTTAGGGTTAGGGTTAGTTTTCGGGTTAGAGTTTGGGTTAGAGTTAAGGTTAGGGTTAGGGTTTGAATTAAGTTTAGGGTTAGGGTTAGGGTTAGTGTTAGGGTTTGGGTTAGGTTTAGGCTTAGGGTTTGGGTTAGGGTTAGGGTTTGGGTTAGGGTAAGGGTTAGGGTTAGTGTTCGGGTTCGAGTTTGTGTAAGGATTAGTGTTAGTGTTAGGGTTTGGGTTAGGTTTAGGCTTAGGGTTTGTTTAGGGTTTGGATCAAGGTTAGGGTTATGGTTAGGGTTAGGGTTTGTGTTAGGTTAGGTTTAGGATTTGGGTTAGGGTTAGGGTTTGGGTTAGGGTTAGGGTTACGGTTAGGGTTAGTCTTAGTGTTCGGGTTAGGGTTAGGCTTAGTGTTTGGTTTAGGGTTAGGGTTAGGGTTAGGTTTTTTGTTAGGTTTAGGGTTAGGTTTAGGGTTTATTTAGGGTTAGGGTTAGGGTGAGAGTTTGGTTTGGGTTAGGGTTAGGGTTAGGGTTAGGGTAAGGGTTTGTGTTAGGATTAGGTTTAAGGTTTGGGTTATGTTTATGGTTTGGGTTTGGATTAGGGTTAGGGTTAGGGTTACGGTTAGGGTTAGGGTTAGGGTTAGGGTTTAGGTTAGGGTTAGGGTTAGGGTTATGGTTAGGGTTTGGGTTAAGATTAGGGTTAGGGTTAGGGTTAGGGTAAGGGTTTGGGATAGCGTTAGGTTTAGGATTTGGGTTAGGGTTAGGTTATAGTTAGGGTTATGGTTAGGGTTTGATTTATGGTTAGGATTAGGGATAGTGTTAGGGTTTGGGTTAGGGTTAGGGTTAGGGTTAGGGTTAGGGTTAGGGTTTGGGTTTGGGTTAGAGTTAGCGTATGCTTTAGTGTTAGGGTTAGGGTTAGCGTTTGTGTTAGGCTTA
>JAJHUQ010000044.1:2452500-2460000 GCA_035773235.1 Eospalax fontanierii | reverse complement strand
TAGGTTTTGTGTTAGGTTTAGGGTTAGGATTTGATTTATGGTTATGGTTTGGGTTTGGTTTAGTGTTAGGGTTAGGGTTGGGTTTAGGATTAGTGTTAGGGTTTGGGCTAGGGTTAGGTTTAGGGTTAGGGTTAGGGTTAGGGTTTGGTTTAGGGTTATGGTAAGGGTTAGGGTTAGGGTGGGTGTTAGGGTTTGGGTTTGGGTTAGGGTTAGGCTTAGGGTTAGGGTTAGGGTTAGGGTTACGGTTAGTGTTAGGGAATGGTTTAGGGTTACTGTTATGTTTTTGGTTAGGGTTAGTGCTAGCGGTTAGGGTTAGGGTTAGGGTTGGTTTTGGGTTAGGGATAGGTTTAGTGTTAGATTTAGTATTAGTTTTAGGGTTATGGTTAGGTTTAGGGTTAGGGTTAGGGTTTGGGTTAGGTTTAGGGTTAGGCTTAGTATTTGGTTTAGGGTTAGAGTTATAGTTAGGATTAGGGTTAGGGTTTCGGTTAGGGTTAGGGTTAGGGTTAATATTAGGATTACGGTTAGGGTTTGGGTTCGGCTTAGGGTTAGGATTAGGATTAATGTTAGGATTAGGTTTAGGGTTAGGGTTAAGGTTTTTGTTAGGATTAGGGTGAGGGTTAGTGTTAGGGTTTGAGTTTGGGTTAGGGTTAGGGTTAGGTTTAGAGTTAGGGTTAGGGTTAGGGTTAGTGTTCGGGTTAGAGTTTGGGTTAGGGTTAAAGTTAGGGTTAGGGTTTGGATTAGGGTTTGAATTAAGGTTAGGGTTAGGGTTAGGGTTAGCGTTAGGGTATGGGTTAGGTTAGGGTTAGCGTTTGGGTTATGGTTAGGGTTTGGGTTAGGGTTAGGTTTAGAGTTAGGGTTAGGATTTGGGTTAGGGTAAGGGTTAAAGTTAGGATTAGGGTTAGGGTATGTTTTAGGGATAGGGATAGCCATAGGGTTAGGGTTTGGGTTAGGGTTAGGGTTAGGGTTAGGATCAGGGTTAGGGTTTGGGTTAGGCTTAGGGTAAGTGTAAGGGTTAGGGTTAGGGTTTGTTTTAGGGTTAGGGTTAGGGTTATTGTTTGTGTTAGGTTTAGGGTTAGGGTTAGGGTTTGGGTTAGGTTTAGGGTTAGGATTATGGTTTGGCTTAGGTTTAGGGTAAGGGTTAGGTTTAGGGTTTGGTTTGGGTTCGGCTTAGGGTTAGGGTTAGGGTTAGGGTTAGGTTTAGGGTTTGGGTTAGGCTTAGGGTAAGGGTTAGGGTTTGGGTTAGGGTTAGGGTTAGGGTAAGGGTTAGGGTTAGGGTTAGGGTTTGGTTTGGGTTCGGCTTAGGTTTAGGGTTAGTGTTAAGGTTTGGTTTTGGGTTAGGGTTTGGGTTAGGTTTAGGTTTAGCGTTAGGTTTAGGGTTAGGGTTTGGGTTAGGGTTAGGGTGAGGGTTAGGTTATAGTTACGGTTAGGGTTAGGGATTGGGTTTGGGTTAGGGTAAGGGTTAGGGTTAGTGTAAGGGTTAGGGTTAAAATTGAGGTTTTTGTTAGGTTTAGGGTTAGGGTTAGGTTTAGGGTTAGGGTTATGGTTAGGATTAGTGTTATTGTTAGAGTTTGGGTTAGGGTAAGAATTGGTGTTAGTGTTAGGGTTTGGGTTAGGGTTGGGGTTAGGGTTATGTTTAGTGTTTGGGTTAGGGTAAGGGTTAGGGTTAGGTTTAGGGTTAGGTTTAGGTTTTGGGATAGGGTTAGGTTTAGGCTTTGGGTTAGAATTAGCGTTATATTTAGGATTAGGGTTAGGGTTTGATTTAAGGTTAGGATTAGGGATAGTGTTAGGGTTTGGGTTAGGGTTAAGGTTAGAGTCAGGGTTAGGATTAGTGTTAGTGTTAGGGTTTGGTTTAGGGTTAGGTTTAGGGTTATGATTAGGGTTTGGGTTAGGGTTAGGCTTAGGTGTAGGGTTAGGGTTTGTTTTACGGTTAGGGTTAGTGTTAGGGGTTAGGGGTTAGGGGTTAGGGTTAGGGTTAGGGTTAGTCTTAGGATTAGGGTTAGGTTTAGGTTTTGGATATGGGTTAGGGTTAGGGTTAGGGTTTGGTGTATGGTTAGGGTTAAGGTTTGTGTTAGGGTTAGGGTAAGGGTTAGGTTTAGGCTTTGGTTTTGGGTGAGAGTTAGCGTTTGGTTTAGTGTTAGGGTTAGGTTTAGTGTTTGTGTTAGGTTTATCGTGAGGGTTAGGTTTTGGGTAAGGGTTAGGTTTAGAATTGGGGTTTGGGTTAGGTTTAGTGTTAGGGTTAGAGTTAGGATTTGGTTTTCGGTTAGGGTTAGGGTTAGGGTTAGGGTTAGGGTTATAGTTAGGGTTAGGGTTAGGATTAGGATTAATGTTCGGATTAGGGTTAGGGTTAGTGTTAGGTTTAGCGTTAGGGTTAGGGTTAAGCTCAGGGTTAGGCTTAGGGTAAGGGAAAGGGTTTGTGTTAGGGTTAGGGTTAGGGTAAGTGTTAGGATTAGGGTTTGGTTTTGGGTTAGGGTTAGGTTTAGGATTAGTGTTAGGGTTTGGGTTTGGGTTAGGGTTAGGTTTAGGTTTAGGTTTAGCATTAGTTTTAGGGTTAGGGATTGGGTTAGTGTTAGGGTTAGACTTAGGGTTAGGGTTAGGGTTAGGGTTATAGTTAGCGTTAGGGTTAGGATTAGGATTAATGTTCGGATTAGGGTTAGGGTTAGGGTTAGGGTGAGATTTAGGGTTAGGTTAGGCTTAGGGTTAGGCTTAGGGTAAGGGTTAGGGTTTGGGTTAGGGTTCGGGTTAGGGTAAGGGTTAGGATTAGGGTTTGGCTTTAGGTTTGGGTTAGCGTTAGGTTTAGGGTTAGTGTTTGGTTTAGGATCTGGTTTAGGGTTAGGGTTAGGGTTAGGTTTAGAGTTAGGGTTAGGGTTAGGGTTTGGGTTTGGGTTAGGGTAAGGGTTAGGGTTAGGGTAATTGTTAGGGTTAGAATTGGGATTTGGGTTAGGTTTAGGGTTAGGGTTAGGGTTAGGGTTTATGTTAGGTTTGGGATAGGGTTAGGGTTAGGGTTAGGGTTAGGGTTAAGGTTAGGGTTAGTGTTAGTGTTTGGGTTTGGGTTTCGGTCAGGGGTATGGTTAGGGTTAATGTTAGGGTTAGTGTTAGTGTTTGGTTTAGCGTTAGGGTTATGTTTTCTGTTAGGTTTAGGTTTAGGATTTGGGTTTTGGTTAGGTTAAGCGTTAGGGTTAGGCTTTGGTTTGGGTTAGGGTTAGGGTTAGTGTTAAGCTTAGGGTTGGGGTTAGGGTTAGGGTTAGGGTTTGTTTTACGATTAGGATTAGGGTTAGGGGTTAGGGTTAGGGTTAGAGTTACGCTTCGGGTTAGGGTTAGGTTGAGTGTTTGGGTTTGGGTTAGGGTTAGGGTTATGATTTGGTGTATGGTTATGGTAAAGTTTTGTGTTAGAGTTAGGGTTAGGGTGAAGGTTAGGCTTTGGGTTTGGGTTAGGGTGAGGGTTTGGTTTAGTGTTAGGGTTAGGGTTATTGTTTGTGTTAGTTTTATGGTTAGGGTTAGGATTAGGGTTAGGGTTAGGCTTTAGGTTTGGGTTAGCGTTAGGTTTAGAGTTAGTGTTAGGTTTAGGATCTGGGTTAGGGTTAGATTACGGTTAGGGTTAGGGTTTGGGTTTGCGTTAGGGTAAGGGTTAGGGTTAGTGTAAGGGTTAGGGTTATTGTTTGTCTTAGTTTTAGGGTTAGTGTTAGGGTTTGGGTAAGGGTTAAGGTTAGATTTAGGGTTTGGGTTAGGTTTAGGGTTAGGGTAAGAGTTAGGGTTTGGTTTTGGGTTAGGGTTAGGGTTAAGGTTAGGGTTAGGTTTAGGGTTATAGTTAGGATTAGAGTTAGGGTTTGGGTTAGGCTTAGGGTTAGGATTAGGATTTATATTAGGATTAGGGTTAGGGTTAGGGTTAAGGTTTGGGTTAGGGTTAGGGTGAGGGTTAGGGTTAGGGTTTGAGTTTGGGTTAGGGTTAGATTTAGAGTTAGGTTTAGGGTTAGGGTTAGTGTTCGGATTAGAGTTTGGGATAGGGTTAGTGTTAGGATTAGGGTTTGGTTATTCCTTAGGGTTTGAATTAAGGTTAGGGTTTGGGTTATGGTCAGGGTGAGAGTTTGGTTTTGGGTTATGGTTAGGGTTAGGGTTAGGGTTAGGGTAAGGGTTAGGGTTAGTGTTCGGGTTCAAGTTTGGTTTAGGGTTAGTGTTAGTGTTAGGGTTTTGGTTAGGTTTAGGCTTAGGGTTTGTTTAGGGTTTGGATCAAGGTTAGGGTTATGGTAGGGTTAGGTTTAGGGTTAGGGTTTGGGTTAGGTTACGGTTAGGGTTTGGCTTAGGGTTAGGGTTTGGGTTAGGGTTAGGGTTATAGTTAGGGTTAGGGTTAGTGTTTGGGTTAGGGTTAGGCTTAGTGTTTGGTTTAGGGTTAGGGTTAGGGTTAGGTTTTTTGTTAGGTTTAGGGTTAGCGTTAGGGTTTGGGTTAGGGTTAGGGTTAGGATTAGGGTTTGGGTTAGGGTTAGGGTTAGGGTGAGAGTTTGGTTTTGTGTTAGGGTTAGGGTTAGGGTTAGGGTAAGGGTTTGTGTTAGGAATTAGGTTTAGGGTTTGGGTTATGGTTATGGCTTGGGTTTGGTTTAGGGTTAGGTTTAGGGTTACGGTTAGGGTTAGGGTTATGGTTAGGATTAGTGTTATTGTTAGGGTTTGGGTTAGGGTTAGGGTTAGGGTTAGGATTAGTGTTAGTGTTAGGGTTTGGGTTAGGGTTAGGGTTAGGGTTATGGTTAGGGTTTGGGTTACGGTTAGGGTTAGGGGTAGGGTTAGGGTTTGGGATAGGGTTAGGGTTAGGGTAAGGGTTAGGGTTAGGGTTTGGTTTTGGGTTACGGTTAGGTTTAGGGTTAGCGTTAGAGTTTGGGTTTGGGTTAGGGATAGGGTTATGGTTAGGGTTTGGGTTACGGTTAGGCTTAGGGTAAGGGTAAGGGTTTGAGTTAGGGTTAGGGTTAGGGTAAGGGTTAGGGTTAGGGTTTGGTTTTGGGTTACGGTTAGGTTTAGGGTTAGCGTTAGGTTTTGGGTTTGGGTTAGGGATAGGGTTAGGTTTAGGTTTAGCATTAATTTTAGGGTTAGGGTTTGGGTTAGGTTTAGGGTTAGACTTTAGGTTTGGGTTAGTGTTAGGTTTAGGGTTAGTGTTAGGTTTAGGACCTGGATTAGTGTTAGGGTTAGGGTTAGGTTTAGAGTTAGGGTTAGGGTTAGGGTTTCTGTTTGGGTTAGGTTAAGGATTAGGGTTAGGGATAGCATTAGGTTTAGGGTTAGGGTTTGGGTTAGGTTTAAGGTTAGTGTTAGGGTTAATGTTAGGATAAGGGTCAGGGTTTGGGTTAGGGTTAGGGTTAGCATTTGGGTTAGGGTTAGGGTTATAGTTAGGATTAGGGTTAGGGTTTGTTTTAGGGATAGCATAGGAATAGGGTTAGGGTTTGGGTTAGGGTTAGGGTTAGGGTTAGGGTTAGGGTCAGGTTTAGGGTTTGGGTTAGGGTTAGGGTTAGAGTTAATGTTAGGATTAGGGTTAGGGTTAGTGTTAGGGTTAATATTAGGATTAGGGTTAGGGATAGGGTTAGGGTTAGGGTTCGGGTTTGGGTTATTTTTAGGATTAGGGTTAGGGTTAGCATTAGGTTTAGGGTTAGGGTTTGGGTTAGGTTTAAGGTTACTGTTAGGGTTAATGTTAGGTTAAGTGTCAGGGTTTGCGTTAGGGTTAGGGTTAGGGTTTGCGTTAGGGTTAGCTTTAGGGTTAGGGTTTGGGTTAGGGATAGGATTAGGATTACGGTTAGGGTTTGGGTTTCGGTTAGGGTTTGGTTTAGGGTTAGGGTTAGGGTTTCATTTGGGTTAGGGTTAGCTTTAGGGTTAGGGTTTGGGTTAGGGACAGGATTAGGATTACGGTTAGGGTTTGGTTTAGGGTTAGGGTTAGGGTTTCATTTGGGTTAGTGTTAGGGTTAGGGTTAGGGTTTGGGTTAGGTTTAGGGTAAGGGTTAGGGTTAGGGTTTGGGTTTGGTTAGGGTTAGGTTTAGGGTTAGGTTTAGGGTTTGGGTTTGGGTTAGGTTTAGGTTTAGGGTTAGGGTTTCATTTCGTTTAGGGTTAGGGTTATGGTTAGGGTTTGTGTTAGGTTTAGGTTTAGCTTTACGGTTAGGGTTAGGGTTAGGGTTAGAGTTTGGGTTAGGTTTAGTGTTAGTGTTAGGTTTAGAGTTAGGGTTAGGTTTAGGGTTAGGTTTTGGGTTTGGGTTAGTGTAAGGGTTAGGGTTGGAATTAGTGTTAGTATTAGGGTTTGGTTATGGGTTAAGGTTAGAGTTAGGGTTAGGGTTAGGGTTATGGTTAGGGTTTGTGTTAGTCTTAGGGTTAGGTTTAGGGTTAGGGTTGGGGTTATGGTTTGTGTTAGGTTTAGGGTTAGGATTTGATTTATGGTTATGCTTTGGGTTTGGTTTAGGGTTAGGGTTAGGGTTAGGTTTAGGATTAGTGTTAGGGTTTGGGCTAGGGTTAGGTTTAGGGTTAGGGTAAGTGTTAGGGTTTGGTTTTGGGTTATGGTAAGGGTAAGGGTTAGGGTTAGTGTTAGGGTTTGGGTTTGGTTTAGGGTTATGCTTAGGGTTAGCGTTAAGGTTAGGGTTACGTTTAGAGTTAGGGAATGGTTTAGGGTTACTGTTATGTTTTTGGTTAGGGTTAGTGTTAGGGGTTGGGGTTGGGGTTAGGGTTGGGTTTGGGTTAGTGTTAGGTTTAGTGTTAGATTTAGTATTAGTTTTAGGGTTAGTGTTAGGGTTAGGGTTAGGATTAGTGTTTGGGTTAGGTTTAGGTTTAGGCTTAGTATTTGGTTTAGGGATAGGGTTATAGATAGGATTAGGGTTAGGGTTTCGGTTAGGGTTAGGGTTAGGGTTAATGTTAGGATTAGGGTTAGGGTTTGGGTTAGGCTTAGGGTTAGGATTAGGATTAATGTTAGGATTAGGGTTAGGGTTAGGGTTAAGGTTTGGGTTAGGGTTAGGGTGAGGGTTAGGGTTAGGGTTTGAGTTTGGGTTAGGGTTAGGTTTAGAGTTAGGGTTAGGTGTATGGTTAGTGTTCGGGTTAGAGTTTGGGTTAGGTTTAAAGTTAGGGTTAGGGTTTAGATTAGGGTTTGAATTTAGGTTAGGGTTAGGGTTAGGGTTAGCGTTAGGGTATGGGTTAGTTTAGGGTGAGGGTTTGGGTTATGGTTATGGTCAGGGTTTGGGTTAGGGTTAGGTTTAGAGTTAGGGTTAGGATTTGGGTTAGGGTTAGGGTTATAGTTAGGATTAGGGTTAGGGTTTGTTTTAGGGATAGGGATAGGGATAGGGTTGGGGTTTGGGTTAGCGTTAGGGTTAGGGTTAGGGTTAGGGTTAGGATCAGGGTTAGGGTTTGGGTTAGGGTTAGGGTTAGGGTTAGGGTAAGGGTTAGGGTTAGAATTGGGGTTTGGGTTAGGTTTGGGATAGGGTTAGGGTTAGGGTTAGGGTTAGGGTTAGGGTTAAGATTAGGGTTAGTGTTAGTGTTTGGGTTTGGGTTTCGGTT
>JAJHUQ010000044.1:2437500-2440000 GCA_035773235.1 Eospalax fontanierii | reverse complement strand
TGTTCGGGTTAGAGTTTGGGTTAGGGTTAAAGTTAGGGTTAGGGTTTGGATTAGGGTTTGAATTAAGGTTAGGGTTAGGGTTAGGGTTAGCGTTAGGGTATGGGTTAGGTTAGGGTTAAGGTTTGGGTTATGGTTAGGGTTTGGGTTAGGGGTAGGTTTAGAGTTAGGGTTAGGATTTGGGTTAGGGTTAGGGTTATAGGTAGGATTAGGGTTAGGGTTTGTTTTAGGGATAGGGATAGGCATAGGTTTAGGGTTTGGGTTAGGGTTAGGGTTAGGATCAGGGTTAGGGTTTGGGTTAGGCTTAGAGTAAGGGTTAGGGTTTGGGTTAGGTTTAGGGTTAGGATTATGTTTTGGATTAGGTTTAGGTTACGGGTTAGGTTTAGGGTTTGGTTTGGGTTCGGCTTAGGGTTAGGGTTAGGGTTAGGGTTTGGGTTTGGGTTAGGGCTAGGTTTAGGGTTAGTGTTAAGGTTTGGGTTTGGGTTAGGTTTGGGGTAAGGTATAGAGTTAGGCTTTAGGTTGGGGTAAGGTTTAGGTTTAGGGTTGGTGTTAGGTTGAGGATTTGGGTTAGGGTTAGGGAGAGGGTTAGGTTATAGTTAGGGTTAGGGTTAGGGTTTCGGTTTGGGTTAGGGTAAGGGTTAGTGTTAGTGTAAGGGTTAGGGTTAAAATTGGGGTTTTGTTAGGTTTAGGGTGAGGGTTAGGGTTCGGGTAAGGGTTAGGTTTAGAATTAGGGTTTGGTTTTCGGTTAGGGTTGGGGTTAGGGTTAGGGTTATAGTTAGGGTTAGGGTTAGGTTTTGGGTTAGGGTTAGGGTTAGGATTAGGATTAATGTTAGGATTAGGTTTAGGGTTAGGGTTAGGGTGAGGGTTAGGGTTAGGGTTAGGCTTAGGGTTAGGCTTAGGGTAAGGGTGAGGGTTTGGGTTAGGGTTAGGGTTAGGGTTAGGGTAAGGTTTAGGGTTAGGGTTTGGTTTTGGGTTAGGGTTAGGTTTAGGTTTAGGGTTTGGGTAAGGGTTAGGGTTTGGGTTAGGATTAGGGTTAGGGTTAGGGTTTGGGTTAGGTTACGGTTAGGGTTTGGGTTAGTGTTAGGGGTTGGTTTATGGGTAGGGGTATAGTTAGGGTTAGGGTTAGTGTTTGGGTTATGGTTAGGCTTAGTGTTTGGTTTAGGGTTAGGGTTAGGTTTTTTTTTAGGTTTAGGGTTAGCGTTAGGGTTTGGGTTAGGGTTAGGGTTAGGATTAGGGTTTGGGTTAGGGTTAGGGTTAGGGTGAGAGTTTGGTTTTGGGTTAGGGTTAGGGTTAGGGTTAGGTAAGGGTTTGTGTTAGGAATTAGGTTTAGGGTTTGGGTTATGGTTATGACTTGGGTCTGGTTTTTGGTTAGGTTTAGGTTTACGGTTACGGTTAGGGTTATGGTTAGGATTAGTGTTAGGGTTAGGGTTAGGGTTAGGATTAGTGTTAGTGTTAGGGTTAGGGTTAGGGTTAGGGGTACGATTACGGTTTGGGATAGGGTTAGGTTTAGGATTTGGGTTAGGTTTAGGGTTAAAGTTAGGATTAGGGTTAGGTTTTGATTGAGGGTTACGATTAGGGATAGTGTTAGGGTTTGGGTTAGGGTTAGGGTTAGATTTAGGGTTAGGGTTTGGTTTTCGTTTAGGGTTAGGTTTAGGGTTAGGGTTAGGGTTATAGTTAGGGTTAGGGTTACGTTTTTGGTTAGAGTGAGGGTTAGGGTTAGGGTTAGGGTTAGGGTTAGGCTTAGGGTAAGGGTTAGGGTTTGCGTTAGTGTTATGGTTAGGGTTAGGGTAAGGGTTAGGGTTAGGGTTTGGTTTTGGGTTAGGGTTAGGTTTAGGGTTAGTGTTAGGGTTTGGGTTTGGGTTAGGGTTAGGGTTAGGTTTAGGTTTAGCATTAGTTTTAGGGTTAGGGATTGGGTTAGGGTTAGGGTTAGACTTTAGGTTTGGGTTAGCGTTAGGTTTAGGGTTAGTGTTAGGTTAGGGTTAGGGTTAGGGTTAGGGTTAGGGTTAGGGTTAGGGTTAGGGTTTAGGTTAGGTTTAGGGTTAGGGTTAGGGTTAGGGTTTGGGTTAGGTTTGGGATAGGGTTAGGGTTAGTGTTAGGGTTAGGGTTAGGGTTAAGGTTAGGGTTTTTGTTAGTGTTTGGGTTTGGGTTTCGTTTACGGGTATGGTTAGGGTTAGGGTTAGGGTTAGTGTTAGGGTTTGGTTTAGGGTTAGTGTTATGTTTTAGGTTAGGTTTAGGTTTAGGTTTTGCGTTTTGGTTAGGTTTAGCGTTAGGGTTAGGCTTTGGTTTGGGTTAGGGTTAGTGTTAGTGTTAAGCTTAGGGTTGGGGTTAGGGTTAGGGTTAGGGTTTGTTTTACGTTTAGGGTTAGGGTTAGGGGTTAGGGGTTAGGGGTTAGGATTAGGGTTAGGGTTAGGCTTCGGTTTAGGGTTAGGTTTAGTGTTTGGGTTTGGGTTAGGGTTAGGGTTAGGGTTTGGTGTATGGTTATGGTTAAGGTTTGTGTTAGAGT
>JAJHUQ010000044.1:2430000-2432500 GCA_035773235.1 Eospalax fontanierii | reverse complement strand
GTTTGGTTTAGGATCTGGTTTAGGGTTAGGGTTAGGGTTAGGTTTAGAGTTAGGGTTAGGGTTAGGGTTTGGGTTTGGGTTAGGGTAAGGGTTAGGGTTAGGGTAATTGTTAGGGTTAGAATTGGGATTTGGGTTAGGTTTAGGGTTAGGGTTAGGGTTAGGGTTTATGTTAGGTTTGGGATAGGGTTAGGGTTAGGGTTAGGGTTAAGGTTAGGGTTAGTGTTAGTGTTTGGGTTTGGGTTTCGGTCAGGGGTATGGTTAGGGTTAAGGTTAGGGTTAGTGTTAGTGTTTGGTTTAGGGTTAGGGTTATGTTTTCGGTTAGGTTTAGGTTTAGGATTTGGGTTTTGGTTAGGTTTAGCGTTAGGGTTAGGCTTTGGTTTGGGTGAGGGTTAGGGTTAGTGTTAAGCTTAGGGTTGGGGTTAGGGTTAGGGTTAGGGTTTGTTTTACGATTAGGATTAGGGTTAGGGGTTAGGGTTAGGGTTAGAGTTACGCTTCGGGTTAGGGTTAGGTTGAGTGTTTGGGTTTGGGTTAGGGTTAGGGTTATGATTTGGTGTATGGTTATGGTAAAGGTTTGTGTTAGAGTTAGGGTTAGGGTGAGGGTTAGGCTTTGGGTTTGGGTTAGGGTGAGGGTGTGGTTTAGTGTTAGGGTTAGGGTTATTGTTTGTGTTAGTTTTAAGGTTAGGGTTAGGATTAGGGTTAGGGTTAGGCTTTAGGTTTGGGTTAGCGTTAGGTTTAGAGTTAGTGTTAGGTTTAGGATCTGGGTTAGGGTTAGATTACGGTTAGGGTTAGGGTTTGGGTTTGCGTTAGGGTAAGGGTTAGGGTTAGTGTAAGGGTTAGGGTTATTGTTTGTCTTAGTTTTAGGGTTAGTGTTAGGGTTTGGGTAAGAGTTAAGGTTAGAATTAGGGTTTGGGTTAGGTTTAGGGTTAGGGTTAGAGTTAGGGTTTGGTTTTGGGTTAGGGTTTGGGTTAAGTTTAGGGTTAGGTTTAGGGTTATAGTTAGGATTAGAGTTAGGGTTTGGGTTAGGCTTAGGGTTAGGATTAGGATTAATATTAGGATTAGGGTTAGGGTTAGGGTTAAGGTTTGGGTTAGGGTTAGGGTGAGGGTTAGGGTTAGGGTTTGAGTTTGGGTTAGGGTTATATTTAGAGTTAGGTTTAGGGTTAGGGTTAGTGTTCGGATTAGAGTTTGGGTTAGGGTTAAGGTTAGGGTTAGGGTTTGGGTTAGGGTTTGAATTAAGGTTAGGGTTAGGGTTAGGATTAGGGTGAGAGTTTGGTTTTGGGTTATGGTTAGGGTTAGGGTTAGGGTAAGGGTTAGGGTTAGTGTTCGGGTTCAAGTTTGGTTTAGGGTTAGTGTTAGTGTTAGGGTTTTGGTTAGGTTTAGGCTTAGGGTTTGTTTAGGGTTTGGATCAAGGTTAGGGTTATGGTTAGGGTTAGGTTTAGGGTTAGGGTTTGGGTTAGGTTACGGTTAGGGTTTGGCTTAGGGTTAGGGTTTGGGTTAGGGTTAGGGTTATAGTTAGGGTTAGGGTTAGTGTTTGGGTTAGGGTTAGGCTTAGTGTTTGGTTTAGGGTTAGGGTTAGGGTTAGGTTTTTTGTTAGGTTTAGGGTTAGCGTTAGGGTTTGGGTTAGGGTTAGGGTTAGGATTAGGGTTTGGGTTAGGGTTAGGGTTAGGGTGAGAGTTTGGTTTTGGGTTAGGGTTAGGGTAAGGGTTAGGGTTAGGGTTTGAGTTTGGGTTAGGGTTAGATTTAGAGTTAGGTTTAGGGTTAGGGTTAGTGTTCGGATTAGAGTTTGGGTTAGGGTTAAGGTTAGGGTTAGGGTTTGGGTTAGGGTTTGAATTAAGGTTAGGGTTAGGGTTAGGATTAGGGCGAGAGTTTGGTTTTGGGTTATGGTTAGGGTTAGGGTTAGGGTTAGGGTAAGGGTTAGGGTTAGTGTTCGGGTTCAAGTTTGGTTTAGGGTTAGTGTTAGTGTTAGGGTTTTGGTTAGGTTTAGGCTTAGGGTTTGTTTAGGGTTTGGATCAAGGTTAGGGTTATGGTTAGGGTTAGGTTTAGGGTTAGGGTTTGGGTTAGGTTACGGTTAGGGTTTGGCTTAGGGTTAGGGTTTGGGTTAGGGTTAGGGTTATAGTTAGGGTTAGGGTTAGTGTTTGGGTTAGGGTTAGGCTTAGTGTTTGGTTTAGGGTTAGGGTTAGGGTTAGGTTTTTTGTTAGGTTTAGGGTTAGCGTTAGGGTTTGGGTTAGGGTTAGGGTTAGGATTAGGGTTTGGGTTAGGGTTAGGGTTAGGGTGAGAGTTTGGTTTTGGGTTAGGGTTAGGGTAAGGGTTTGTGTTAGGAATTAGGTTTCGGGTTTGGGTTATGGTTATGACTTGGGTTTGGTTTAGGGTTAGGTTTAGGGTTACGGTTAGGGTTATTGTTATGGTTAGGATTAGTGTTATTGTTAGGGTTTGGGTTAGGGTTAGGGTTAGGGTTAGGATTAGTGTTAGTGTTAGGGTTAGGGTTAGGGTTAGGTGTAGGGTT
>JAJHUQ010000044.1:2402500-2427500 GCA_035773235.1 Eospalax fontanierii | reverse complement strand
TTAGGTTTAGTGTTTGGGTTTGGGTTAGGGTTAGGGTTAGGGTTTGGTGTATGGTTATGGTTAAGGTTTGTGTTAGAGTTAGGGTTAGGGTTAGGGTTAGGGGTAGGGTTAAGTTTAGGCTTTGGGTTTAGGTTAGTGTTAGGGTATGTGTTAGGGTTAGGTTTAGGGTTAGGTTTAGGCTTTGGGTTTGGGTTAGGTTTAGGGTTAGGGTTAGGATTAGTGTTTGGGTTTGGGTTAGGTTTAGAGTTAGGGTTAGGGTTTGGTTTTGGGTTTGGATTAGGTTTAGGGTTAGTGTTAGGGTTAGGGTTAGGGTTAATGTTAGTTTTAGGATTAGGGTTAGGGTTAGGTTTAGGGTTAAGAATGGGTTAGGGTTAGGGTAAGGATTAGGGTTAGGGTTAGGTTTAGGGTTAGGTTTAGGATTTGTTTTAGGGTTAGCTTTACAGGTAGGATTAGGGTTAGGGTTTGGGTTAGGGTTACGCTTAGGTTTAGGGTTAATGTTAGGATGAGACTCAGGGTTAGGGTTAGGGTTAGGGTTTGGGTTACGTTTAGCCTTGGGGTTAGGGTTTGGGTTAGGAATAGGTTTAGGGTTAGTGTTAGGGTTAGGGTTAGGGTTATGGTTTGGGTTTGGGTTAGGGTTAGGTTTAGGGTTAGGTTAAAGTTTAGGTTTAGGGTTAGGGTTAGGGTTTGTGTTTGAGTTAGGTTAAGGTTTAGGGTTAGGGTTAGTGTTAGTGTTAGAGTTTGGGTTTGGGTTAGGGTTAGGGGTAAGGTTAGGATTAGTGTTAGGGTTTGTTTTAGAGTTAGGGTTAGGTTTAGGTTTAGGGTTAGGGTTAGGGTTAGGGTTTGGGTTTCATTTGGGTTAGGGTTAGGGTTAGGGTTTGGGTTAGGTTTAGGGTAAGGGTTAGGGTTAGGGTTAGGGTTTGGGTTTGGTTAGGGTTAGGTTTAGGGTTAGGTTTAGGGTTAGGTTTAGGGTTTGGGTTTGGGTTAGGTTTAGGTTTAGGTTTAGGGTTTCATTTCGTTTAGGGTTAGGGTTATGGTTAGGGTTTGTGTTAGGTTTAGGTTTAGGTTTAGGGTTAGGGTTAGGGTTAGGGTTAGAGTTTGGGTTAGGGTTAGTGTTAGTGTTAGGTTTAGAGTTAGGGTTAGGTTTAGGGTTAGGTTTTGTGTTTGGGTTAGTGTAAGGGTTAGGGTTGGAATTAGTGTTAGTATTAGGGTTTGGTTATGGGTTAAGGTTAGAGTTAGGGTTAGGGTTAGGGTTATGGTTAGGGTTTGTGTTAGTGTTAGGGTTAGGTTTAGGGTTAGGGTTGGGGTTATGGTTTGTGTTAGGTTTAGGGTTAGGATTTGATTTATGGTTATGCTTTGGGTTTGGTTTAGGGTTAGGGTTAGGGTTAGGTTTAGGATTAGTGTTAGGGTTTGGGCTAGGGTTAGGTTTAGGGTTAGGGTTAGTGTTAGGGTTTGGTTTTGGGTTATGGTAAGGGTAAGGGTTAGGGTTAGTGTTAGGGTTTGGGTTTGGTTTAGGGTTATGCTTAGGGTTAGCGTTAAGGTTAGGGTTACGGTTAGAGTTAGGGAATGGTTTAGGGTTACTGTTATGTTTTTGGTTAGGGTTAGTGTTAGGGGTTAGGGTTGGGGTTAGGGTTGGGTTTGGGTTAGGGTTAGGTTTAGTGTTAGATTTAGTATTAGTTTTAGGGTTAGTGTTAGGGTTAGGGTTAGGATTAGTGTTTGGGTTAGGTTTAGGTTTAGGCTTAGTATTTGGTTTAGGGATAGGGTTATAGATAGGATTAGGGTTAGGGTTTCGGTTAGGGTTAGGGTTAGGGTTAATGTTAGGATTAGGGTTAGGGTTTGGGTTAGGCTTAGGGTTAGGATTAGGATTAATGTTAGGATTAGGGTTAGGGTTAGGGTTAAGGTTTGGGTTAGGGTTAGGGTGAGGGTTAGGGTTAGGGTTTGAGTTTGGGTTAGGGTTAGGTTTAGAGTTAGGGTTAGGTGTATGGTTAGTGTTCGGGTTAGAGTTTGGGTTAGGTTTAAAGTTAGGGTTAGGGTTTAGATTAGGGTTTGAATTAAGGTTAGGGTTAGGGTTAGCGTTAGGGTATGGGTTAGTTTAGGGTGAGGGTTTGGGTTATGGTTTTGGTTAGGGTTTGGGTTAGGGTTAGGTTTAGAGTTAGGGTTAGGATTTGGGTTAGGGTTAGGGTTATAGTTAGGATTAGGGTTAGGGTTTGTTTTAGGGATAGGGATAGGCATAGGGTTAGGGTTTGGGTTAGCGTTAGGGTTAGGGTTAGGGTTAGGATCAGGGTTAGGTTTGGGTTAGGGTTAGGGTTAGGGTTAGGGTAAGGGTTAGGGTTAGAATTGGGGTTTGGGTTAGGTTTGGGATAGGGTTAGGGTTAGGGTTAGGGTTAGGGTTAGGGTTAAGATTAGGGTTAGTGTTAGTGTTTGGGTTTGGGTTTCGGTTAGGGGTATGGTTAGGGTTAGGGTTAGTGTTAGGGTTTGGTTTAGGGTTAGGGTTATATTTTCATTTAGGTTTAGGTTTAGGGTTTGGGTTTTGGTTAGGTTTAGGGTTAGGGTTAGGCTTTGGTTTGGGTTAGGGTTAGAGTTAGTGTTAAGCTTAGGGTTAGGGTTAAAATTCGGGTTAGGGTTCGGTTTCGGGTTTGGGTTTGGGTTAGGGTTAGGGTTAGGGTTTGATGTATGGTTATGTTTAAGGTTTGTGTTAGAGTTAGGGTTAGGGTTAGTGTTAGGCTTTGGGTTTGGGTTAGGGTTAGGTTTAGAGTTAGGGTTAGGGTTAGGGTTAGTGTTCAGGTTAGAGTTTGGGTTAGGTTAAAGTTAGGGTTAGGGTTTGGGTTAGGGTTTGAATTAATGTTAGGGTTAGGGTTATGGTTAGGGTTAGCGTTAGGTTATGGGTTAGGTTAGGGTTAGGTTTTTGGTTATTGTTAGGGTTTGGGTTAGGGTTAGGGTTAGAGTGAGGGTTAGGATTTGGGTTAGGGTTAGGGTTATAGTTAGGATTAGGGTTAGGGTTTGTTTTAGGGATAGGGATAGGAATAGGGTTAGGGTTTGGGTTAGGGTTAGGGTCAGGTTTAGGGTTTGGGTTAGGGTTAGGGTTAGGGTTAATGGTAGGATTAGGGTTAGGGTTAGTGTTAGGGTTAATGTTAGGATTAGGTTTAGGGATAGGGTTAGGGTTAGGGTTCTGGTTTGGGTTAGGGTTAGGATTAGGGTTAGGGATAGCATTAGGTTTAGGGTTAGGGTTTGGGTTAGGTTTAAGGTTAGTGTTAGGGTTAATGTTAGGATAAGGGTCAGGGTTTGGGTTAGGGTTAGGGTTAGCATTTGGGTTAGTGTTAGGGTGATAATTAGGATTAGGGTTAGGGTTTGTTTTAGGGATAGCATAGGAATAGGGTTAGGGTTTGGGTTAGGGTTAGGGTTAGGGTTAGGGTTAGGGTCAGGTTTAGGGTTTGGGTTAGGGTTAGGGTTAGAGTTAATGTTAGGATTAGGGTTAGGGTTAGTGTTAGGGTTAATGTTAGGATAAGGCTAAGGGTTAGGTTTAGGGTTAGGGTACGGGTTTGGGTTATGTTAAGGATTAGGGTTAGGGTTAGCATTAGGTTTAGGGTTAGGGTTTGGGTTAGGTTTAAGGTTACTGTTAGGGATAACGTTAGGTTAAGGGACAGGGTTTGCGTTAGGGTTAGGGTTAGGGTTTGCGTTAGGGTTAGCTTTAGGGTTAGGGTTTGGGTTAGGGATAGGATTAGGATTACGGTTAGGGTTTGGGTTTCGGTTAGGGTTTGGTTTAGGGTTAGGGTTAGGGTTTCATTTGGGTTAGGGTTAGCTTTAGGGTTAGGGTTTGGGTTAGGGACAGGATTAGGATTACGGTTAGGGTTTGGTTTAGGGTTAGGGTTAGGGTTTCATTTGGGTTAGGGTTAGGGTTAGGGTTAGGGTTTGGGTTAGGTTTAGGGTAAGGGGTTAGGGTTAGGGTTTGGGTTTGGTTAGGGTTAGGTTTAGGGTTAGGTTTAGGGTTTGGGTTTGGGTTAGGTTTAGGTTTAGGTTTAGGTTTTCATTTCGTTTAGGGTTAGGGTTATGGTTAGGGTTTGTGTTAGGTTTAGGTTTAGGTTTAGGGTTAGGGTTAGAGTTTGGGTTAGGGTTAGTGTTAGTGTTAGGTTTAGAGTTAGGGTTAGGTGTAGGGTTAGGTTTTGGGTTTGGGTTAGTGTAAGGGTTAGGGTTGGAATTAGTGTTAGTATTAGGGTTTGGTTATGGGTTAAGGGTAGAGTTAGGGTTAGGGTTAGGGTTATGGTTAGGGTTTGTGTTAGTGTTAGGGTTAGGTTTAGGGTGAGGGTTGGGGTTATGGTTTGTGTTAGGTTTAGGGTTAGGATTTGATTTATGGTTATGCTTTGGGTTTGGTTTAGGGTTAGGGTTAGGGTTAGGTTTAGGATTAGTGTTAGGGTTTGGGCTAGGGTTAGGTTTAGGGTTAGGGTTAGTGTTAGGGTTTGGTTTTGGGTTATGGTAAGGGTAAGGGTTAGGGTTAGTGTTAGGGTCTGGGTTTGGTTTAGGGTTATGCTTAGGGTTAGCGTTAAGGTTAGGGTTACGGTTAGAGTTAGGGAATGGTTTAGGGTTAGTGTTTTGTTTTTGGTTAGGGTTAGTGTTAGGGGTTAGGGTTGGGGTTAGGGTTGGGTTTGGGTTAGTGTTAGGTTTAGTGTTAGATTTAGTATTAGTTTTAGGGTTAGTGTTAGGGTTAGGGTTAGGATTAGTGTTTGGGTTAGGTTTAGGTTTAGGCTTAGTATTTGGTTTAGGGATAGGGTTATAGATAGGATTAGGGTTAGGGTTTCGGTTAGGGTTAGGGTTAGGGTTAATGTTAGGATTAGGGTTAGGGTTTGGGTTAGGCTTAGGGTTAGGATTAGGATTAATGTTAGGATTAGGGTTAGGGTTAGGGTTAAGGTTTGGGTTAGGGTTAGGGTGAGGGTTAGGGTTAGGGTTTGAGTTTGGGTTAGGGTTAGGTTTAGAGTTAGGGTTAGGTGTATGGTTAGTGTTCGGGTTAGAGTTTGGGTTAGGTTTAAAGTTAGGGTTAGGGTTTAGATTAGGGTTTGAATTAAGTTTAGGGTTAGGGTTAGCGTTAGGGTATGGGTTAGTTTAGGGTGAGGGTTTGGGTTATGGTTATGGTTAGGGTTTGGGTTAGGGTTAGGTTTAGAGTTAGGGTTAGGATTTGGGTTAGGGTTAGGGTTATAGTTAGGATTAGGGTTAGGGTTTGTTTTAGGGATAGGGATAGGCATAGGGTTAGGGTTTGGGTTAGCGTTAGGGTTAGGGTTAGGGTTAGGATCAGGGTTAGGTTTGGGTTAGGGTTAGGGTTAGGGTTAGGGTAAGGGTTAGGGTTAGAATTGGGGTTTGGGTTAGGTTTGGGATAGGGTTAGGGTTAGGGTTAGGGTTAGGGTTAGGGTTAAGGTTAGTGTTAGTGTTAGTGTTTAGGTTTGGGTTTCGGGTAGGGGTATGGTTAGGGTTAGGGTTAGTGTTAGGGTTTGGTTTAGGGTTAGGGTTATATTTTCATTTAGGTTTAGGTTTAGGGTTTGGGTTTTGTTTAGGTTTAGGGTTAGGGTTAGGCTTTGGTTTGGGTTAGGGTTAGAGTTAGTGTTAAGCTTAGGGTTAGGGTTAAAATTCGGGTTAGGGTTCGGATTCGGGTTTGGGTTTGGGTTAGGGTTAGGGTTAGGGTTTGATGTATGGTTATGTTTAAGGTTTGTGTTAGAGTTAGGGTTAGGGTTAGTGTTAGGCTTTGGGTTTGGGTTAGGGTTAGGTTTAGAGTTAGGGTTAGGGTTAGGGTTAGTGTTCAGGTTAGAGTTTGGGTTAGGGTTAAAGTTAGGGTTAGGGTTTGGGTTAGGGTTTGAATTAATGTTAGGGTTAGGGTTATGGTTAGGGTTAGCGTTAGGTTATGGGTTAGGTTAGGGTTAGGTTTTTGGTTATTGTTAGGGTTTGGGTTAGGGTTAGGGTTAGAGTGAGGGTTAGGATTTGGGTTAGGGTTAGGGTTATAGTTAGGATTAGGGTTAGGGTTTGTTTTAGGGATAGGGATAGGAATAGGGTTAGGGTTTGGGTTAGGGTTAGGGTCAGGTTTAGGGTTTGGGTTAGGGTTAGGGTTAGGGTTAATGTTAGGATTAGGGTTAGGGTTAGTGTTAGGGTTAATGTTAGGATTAGGTTTAGGGATAGGGTTAGGGTTAGGGTTCTGATTTGGGTTAGGGTTAGGATTAGGGTTAGGGATAGCATTAGGTTTAGGGTTAGGGTTTGGGTTAGGTTTAAGGTTAGTGTTAGGGTTAATGTTAGGATAAGGGTCAGGGTTTGGGTTAGGGTTAGGGTTAGCATTTGGGTTAGGGTTAGGGTTAGAGTTAGGATTAGGGTTAGGGTTTGTTTTAGGGATACCATAGGAATAGTGTTAGGGTTTGGGTTAGGGTTAGGGTTAGGGTTAGGGTTAGGGTTAGGGTCAGGTTTAGGGTTTGGGTTAGGGTTAGGGTTAGAGTTAATGTTAGGATTAGGGTTAGGGTTAGTGTTAGGGTTAATGTTAGGATTAGGGTTAGGGATAGGGTTAGGGTTAGGGTTCGGGTTTGGGTTATTTTTAGGATTAGGGTTAGGGTTAGCATTAGGTTTAGGGTTAGGGTTTGGGTTAGGTTTAAGGTTACTGTTAGGGATAATGTTAGGTTAAGGGTCAGGGTTTGCGTTAGGGTTAGGGTTAGGGTTTGCGTTAGGGTTAGCTTTAGGGTTAGGGTTTGGGTTACGGATAGGATTAGGATTACGGTTAGGGTTTGGGTTTCGGTTAGGGTTTGGTTTAGGGTTAGGGTTAGGGTTTCATTTGGGTTAGGGTTAGCTTTAGGGTTAGGGTTTGGGTTAGGGACAGGATTAGGATTACGGTTAGGGTTTGGTTTAGGGTTAGGGTTAGGGTTTCATTTGGGTTAGGGTTAGGGTTAGGGTTAGGGTTTGGGTTAGGTTTAGGGTAAGGGGTTAGGGTTAGGGTTTGGGTTTGGTTAGGGTTAGGTTTAGGGTTAGGTTTAGGGTTTGGGTTTGGGTTAGGTTTAGGTTTAGGTTTAGGGTTTCATTTCGTTTAGGGTTAGGGTTATGGTTAGGGTTTGTGTTAGGTTTAGGTTTAGGTTTAGGGTTAGGGTTAGAGTTTGGGTTAGGGTTAGTGTTAGTGTTAGGTTTAGAGTTAGGGTTAGGTTTAGGATTAGGTTTTGGGTTTGGGTTAGTGTAAGGGTTAGGGTTGGAATTAGTGTTAGTATTAGGGTTTGGTTATGGGTTAAGGTTAGAGTTAGGGTTAGGGTTAGGGTTATGGTTAGGGTTTGTGTTAGTGTTAGGGTTAGGTTTAGGGTGAGGGTTGGGGTTATGGTTTGTGTTAGGTTTAGGGTTAGGATTTGATTTATGGTTATGCTTTGGGTTTGGTTTAGGGTTAGGGTTAGGGTTAGGTTTAGGATTAGTGTTAGGGTTTGGGCTAGGGTTAGGTTTAGGGTTAGGGTAAGTGTTAGGGTTTGGTTTTGGGTTATGGTAAGGGTAAGGGTTAGGGTTAGTGTTAGGGTTTGGGTTTGGTTTAGGGTTATGCTTAGGGTTAGCGTTAAGGTTAGGGTTACGGTTAGAGTTAGGGAATGGTTTAGGGTTACTGTTATGTTTTTGGTTAGGGTTAGTGTTAGGGGTTAGGGTTGGGGTTAGGGTTGGGTTTGGGTTAGTGTTAGGTTTAGTGTTAGATTTAGTATTAGTTTTAGGGTTAGTGTTAGGGTTAGGGTTAGGATTAGTGTTTGGGTTAGGTTTAGGTTTAGGCTTAGTATTTGGTTTAGGGATAGGGTTATAGATAGGATTAGGGTTAGGGTTTCGGTTAGGATTAGGGTTAGGGTTAATGTTAGGATTAGGGTTAGGGTTTGGGTTAGACTTAGGGTTAGGATTAGGATTAATGTTAGGATTAGGGTTAGGGTTAGGGTTAAGGTTTGGGTTAGGGTTAGGGTGAGGGTTAGGGTTAGGGTTTGAGTTTGGGTTAGGGTTAGGTTTAGAGTTAGGGTTACGTGTATGGTTAGTGTTCGGGTTAGAGGTTGGGGTAGGGTTAAAGTTAGGGTTAGGGTATAGATTAGGGTTTGAATTAAGGTTAGGGATAGGGTTAGCGTTAGGGTATGGGTTAGTTTAGGGTGAGGGTTTGGGTTATGGTTATGGTTAGGGTTTGGGTTAGGGTTAGGTTTAGAGTTAGGGTAAGGATTTGGGTTAGGGTTAGGGTTATAGTTAGGATTAGGGTTAGGGTTTGTTTTAGGGATAGGGATAGGCATAGGGTTAGGGTTTGGGTTAGCGTTAGGGTTAGGGTTAGGGTTAGGATCAGGGTTAGGTTTGGGTTAGGGTTAGGGTTAGGGTTAGGGTAAGGGTTAGGGTTAGAATTGGGGTTTGGGTTAGGTTTGGGATAGGGTTAGGGTTAGGGTTAGGGTTAGGGTTAGGGTTAAGATTAGGGTTGGTGTTGGTGTTTGGGTTTGGGTTTCGGATAGTGGTATGGTTAGGGTTAGGGTTAGTGTTAGGGTTTGGTTAAGGGGTAGGGTTTTATTTTCATTTAGGTTTAGGTTTAGGGTTTGGGTTTTGGTTAGGTTTAGGGTTAGGGTTAGGCTTTGGTTTGGGTTAGGGTTAGAGTTAGTGTTAAGCTTAGGGTTAGGGTTAAAATTCGGGTTAGGGTTCGGTTTCGGGTTTGGGTTTGGGTTAGGGTTAGGGTTAGGGTTTGATGTATGGTTATGTTTAAGGTTTGTGTTAGAGTTAGGGTTAGGGTTAGTGGTAGGGTTTGGGTTTGGGTTAGGGTTAGGGTTAGAGTTAGGGGTAGGGTTAGGGGGAGTGTTCAGGGGAGAGTTTGGGTTAGGGTTAAAGTTAGGGTTAGGGTTTGGGTTAGGGTTTGAATTAATGTTAGGGTTAGGGTTATGGTTAGGGTTAGCGTTAGGTTATGGGTTAGGTTAGGGTTAGGTTTTTGGTTATTGTTAGGGTTTGGGTTAGGGTTAGGGTTAGAGTGAGGGTTAGGATTTGGGTTAGGGTTAGGGTTATAGTTAGGATTCGGGTTAGGGTTTGTTTTAGGGATAGGGATAGGAATAGGGTTAGGGTTTGGGTTAGGGTTAGGGTCAGGTTTAGGGTTTGGGTTAGGGTTAGGGTTAGGGTTAATGTTAGGATTAGGGTTAGGGTTAGTGTTAGGGTTAATGTTAGGATTAGGTTTAGGGATAGGGTTAGGGTTAGGGTTCTGGTTTGGGTTAGGGTTAGGATTAGGGTTAGGGATAGCATTAGGTTTAGGGTTAGGGTTTGGGTTAGGTTTAAGGTTAGTGTTAGGGTTAATGTTAGGATAAGGGTCAGGGTTTGGGTTAGGGTTAGGGTTAGCATTTGGGTTAGGGTTAGGGTTATAGTTAGGATTAGGGTTAGGGTTTGTTTTAGGGATAGCATAGGAATAGGGTTAGGGTTTGGGTTAGGGTTAGGGTTAGGGTTAGGGTTAGGGTCAGGTTTAGGGTTTGGGTTAGAGTTAGGGTTAGAGTTAATGTTAGGAATAGGGTTAGGGTTAGTGTTAGGGTTAATGTTAGGATTAGGGTTAGGGATACGGTTAGGGTTAGGGTTCGGGTTTGGGTTATTTTTAGGATTAGGGTTAGGGTTAGCATTAGGTTTAGGGTTAGGGTTTGGGTTAGGTTTAAGGTTACTGTTAGGGATAATGTTAGGTTAAGGGTCAGGGTTTGCGTTAGGGTTAGGGTTAGGGTTTGCGTTAGGGTTAGCTTTAGGGTTAGGGTTTGGGTTAGGGATAGGATTAGGATTACGGTTAGGGTTTGGGTTTCGGTTAGGGTTTGGTTTAGGGTTAGGGTTAGGGTTTCATTTGGGTTAGGGTTAGCTTTAGGGTTAGGGTTTGGGTTAGGGACAGGATTAGGATTACGGTTAGGGTTTGGTTTAGGGTTAGGGTTAGGGTTTCATTTGGGTTAGGGTTAGGGTTAGGGTTAGGGTTTGGGTTAGGTTTAGGGTAAGGGTTAGGGTTAGGGTTTGGGTTTGGTTAGGGTTAGGTTTAGGGTTAGGTTTAGGGTTTGGGTTTGGGTTAGGTTTAGGTTTAGGTTTAGGGTTTCATTTCGTTTAGGGTTAGGGTTATGGTTAGGGTTTGTGTTAGGTTTAGGTTTAGGTTTAGGGTTAGGGTTAGAGTTTGGGTTAGGGTTAGGGTTAGTGCTTGGATTAGGGTTAGGGTTAGGTTCAGGGTTAGGTTTTGGGTTTGGGTTAGTGTAAGGGTTAGGGTTGGAATTAGTGTTAGTATTAGGGTTTGGTTATGGGTTAAGGTTAGAGTTAGGGTTAGGGTTAGGGTTATGGTTAGGGTTTGTGTTAGTGTTAGGGTTAGGTTTAGGGTGAGGGTTGGGGTTATGGTTTGTGTTAGGTTTAGGGTTAGGATTTGATTTATGGTTATGCTTTGGGTTTGGTTTAGGGTTAGGGTTAGGGTTAGGTTTAGGATTAGTGTTAGGGTTTGGGCTAGGGTTAGGTTTAGGGTTAGGGTTAGTGTTAGGGTTTGGTTTTGGGTTATGGTAAGGGTAAGGGTTAGGTTTAGTGTTAGGGTTTGGGTTTGGTTTAGGGTTATGCTTAGGGGTAGCGTTAAGGTTAGGGTTACGGTTAGAGTTAGGGAATGGTTTAGGGTTACTGTTATGTTTTTGGTTAGGGTTAATGTTAGAGGTTAGGGTTGGGGTGAGGGTTGGGTTTGGGTTAGTGTTAGGTTTAGTGTTAGATTTAGTATTAGTTTTAGGGTTAGTGTTAGGGTTAGGGTTAGGATTAGTGTTTGGGTTAGGTTTAGGTTTAGGCTTAGTATTTGGTTTAGGGATAGGGTTATAGATAGGATTAGGGTTAGGGTTTCGGTTAGGGTTAGGGTTAGGGTTAATGTTAGGATTAGGGTTAGGGTTTGGGTTAGACTTAGGGTTAGGATTAGGATTAATGTTAGGATTAGGGTTAGGGTTAGGGTTAAGGTTTGGGTTAGGGTTAGGGTGAGGGTTAGGGTTAGGGTTTGAGTTTGGGTTAGGGTTAGGTTTAGAGTTAGGGTTAGGTGTATGGTTAGTGTTCGGGTTAGAGTTTGCGTTAGGTTTAAAGTTAGGGTTAGGGTTTAGATTAGGGTTTGGATTAAGGTTAGGGTTAGGGTTAGGGTTAGCGTTAGGGTATGGGTTAGTTTAGGGTGAGGGTTTGGGTTATGGTTATGGTTAGCGTTTGGGTTAGGGTTAGGTGTAGAGTTAGGGTTAGGATTTGGGTTAGGGTTAGGGTTATAGTTAGGATTAGGGTTAGGGTTTGTTTTAGGGATAGGGATAGGCATAGGGTTAGGGTTTGGGTTAGCGTTAGGGTTAGGGTTAGGGTTAGGATCAGGGTTAGGGTTTGGGTTAGGGTTAGGGTTAGGGTTAGGGTAAGGGTTAGGGTTAGAATTGGGGTTTGGGTTAGGTTTGGGATAGGGTTAGGGTTAGGGTTAGGGTTAGGGTTAGGGTTAAGATTAGGGTTAGTGTTAGTGTTTGGGTTTGGGTTTCGGTTAGGGGTATGGTTAGGGTTAGAGTTAGGGTTAGTGTTAGGGTTTGGTTTAGGGTTAGGGTTATATTTTCATTTAGGTTTAGGTTTAGGGTTTGGGTTTTGGTTAGGTTTAGGGTTAGGGTTAGGCTTTGGTTTGGGTTAGGGTTAGAGTTAGTGTTAAGCTTAGGGTTAGGGTTAAAATTCGGGTTAGGGTTCGGTTTCGGGTTTGGGTTTGGGTTAGGATTAGGGTTAGGGTTTGATGTATGGTTATGTTTAAGGTTTGTGTTAGAGTTAGGGTTAGGGTTAGTGTTAGGCTTTGGGTTTGGGTTAGGGTTAGGTTTAGAGTTAGGGTTAGGGTTAGGGTTAGTGTTCAGGTTAGAGTTTGGGTTAGGGTTAAAGTTAGGGTTAGGGTTTGGGTTAGGGTTTGAATTAATGTTAGGGTTAGGGTTATGGTTAGGGTTAGCGTTAGGTTATGGGTTAGGTTAGGGTTAGGTTTTTGGTTATTGTTAGGTTTTGGGTTAGGGTTAGGGTTAGAGTGAGGGTTAGGATTTGGGTTAGGGTTAGGGTTATAGTTAGGATTAGGGTTAGGGTTTGTTTTAGGGATAGGGATAGGAATAGGGTTAGGGTTTGGGTTAGGGTTAGGGTCAGGTTTAGGGTTTGGGTTAGGGTTAGGGTTAGGGTTAATGTTAGGATTAGGGTTAGGGTTAGTGTTAGGGTTAATGTTAGGATTAGGTTTAGGGATAGGGTTAGGGTTAGGGTTCTGGTTTGGGTTAGGGTTAGGATTAGGGTTAGGGATAGCATTAGGTTTAGGGTTAGGGTTTGGGTTAGGTTTAAGGTTAGTGTTAGGGTTAATGTTAGGATAAGGGTCAGGGTTTGGGTTAGGGTTAGGGTTAGCATTTGGGTTAGGGTTAGGGTTATAGTTAGGATTAGGGTTAGGGTTTGTTTTAGGGATAGCATAGGAATAGGGTTAGGGTTTGGGTTAGGGTTAGGGTTAGGGTTAGGGTTAGGGTCAGGTTTAGGGTTTGGGTTAGGGTTAATGTTAGGATTAGGGTTAGGGTTAGTGTTAGGGTTAATATTAGGATTAGGGTTAGGGATAGGGTTAGGGTTAGGGTTCGGGTTTGGGTTATTTTTAGGATTAGGGTTAGGGTTAGCATTAGGTTTAGGGTTAGGGTTTGGGTTAGGTTTAAGGTTACTGTTAGGGTTAATGTTAGGTTAAGGGTCAGGGTTTGGGTTAGGGTTAGGGTTAGGGTTTGCGTTAGGGTTAGCTTTAGGGTTAGGGTTTGGGTTAGGGATAGGATTAGGATTACGGTTAGGGTTTGGGTTTCGGTTAGGGTTTGGTTTAGGGTTAGGGTTAGGGTTTCATTTGGGTTAGGGTTAGGTTTAGGTTTAGGGTTTGGGTTAGATTTAGGGTTAGGGTTATGGTTAGGGTTTGGTTTTGGGTAAGGTTTAGAGTTAGGGTTTCATTTGGGTTAGGGTTAGGGTTAGGGTTAGGGTTAGGGTTAGGGTTTGGGTTAGGTTTAGGGTTAGGGTTAGGGTTAGGGTTTGGTTTTTGGTTAGGTTTAGGTTTAGGGTTATTTTTTCATTTGGGTAAGGGTTAGGGTTAGGGTTGGGTTTGGGTTAGGTTTAAGGTTAGGGTTAGGGTTAGGGTTAGGGTTAGGGTTAGGTTTAGGGTTATGGGTAGGGTTATGGTTAAGTTTAGGGTTAAGGTTACGGTTAGGGTTAGGGTTAATGTTAGTATTAGGGTTAAGGTTAGGGTTAGGGTTAGGGTTTGGTTTAGAGTTAGGGTAAGGTTTAGGATTAGGGTTAAGGTTAGGGTTAGGTTTAGGATTAGGGTGAGGGTTTGGGTTAGGGTTAGCGTTAGGGTTAGACTTAGGGTTTGGATTAGGCTTAGGGTTAGGTTTAGGGTTTGAGTTTGGTTTAGGGTTAGGGTTTGGTTTAGGGTTAGGGTTTGGATTTAGGTTTGGGTTAGGGTTAGGGTTAGGGTTAGGGGTAGTGTTAAGGTTAGGGTTAGTGTTAGTTTTAGGGTTTGGGTTTCGGTTAGGGGTATAGTTAGGGTTAGGGTTAGGCTTAGTGTTAGGGATTGGTTTAGGGTTAGGTTTATGTTTTCGGTTAGGGTTAGGTTAGGGTTTGGCTTTTGGTTAGGTTTAGGGTTAGGGTTAGGCTTAGGTTTGGGTTAGGGTTAGGGTTAGTGTTAAGCTTAGGTTTGGGGTTAGGGTTAGGATTAGGGTTTGTTTTACGGTTAGGTTTATGGTTAGGGTTTAGGGGTTACGGGTTAGGGTTAGGTTTAGGGTTTGTGTTTGGGTTAGGGTTAGGGTTAGGGTTTGGTGTATGGTTATGGTTAAGGTTTGTGTTAGAGTTAGGCTTAGGGTTAGGGTTAGGCTTTGGGTTTGGGTTAGGGTTAGGGTTTGGTTTAGTGTTAGGGTTAGGGTTATTGTTTGTGTTAGGTTCATGTTTAGGGTTAGAGTTTGCGTAAGGTTTAGGTTAGAATTACGGTTTTGGTTAGGTTTAGGTTTAGGGTTAGAGTTAGGGTTTGGCTTTGGGTTAGGGTTAGGGTTAAGGTTAGAGTTAGGGTTAGGGTTAGGGTTAGGATTAGGATTAATATTATGATTAGGGTTAGGGTTAGGGTTAAGGTTTGGGTTAGGGTTAGGGTGAGAGTTAGGGTTAGGGTTTGAGTTTGGGTTAGGGTTAGGTTTAGTGTTCGGGTTCGAGTTTGGGTTAGGGTTAAGGTTAGCGTCAGGGTTTGAGTTAGGGTTTGGTTAAGGTTAGGGTTAGGGATAGGGTTAGGTTTAGGATTTGGGTTAGGGTTAGGGTTATAGTTAGGTTTATGGTTAGGGTTTGATTTAGGGTTAGGATTAGGGATAGTGTTAGGGTTTGGGTTAGGGTTAGGTTAGAGTTAGGGTTAGTGTTAGGGTTTGGGTTTGGTTTAGAGTTAGCGTTTGCTTTAGTGTTAGGGTTAGGGTTAGTGTTTGTGTTAGGCTTATGGTTATGGTTAGGGTTTGGGAAAGGTTAGGTTTAGAATTAGGGTTTAGGTTAGGTTTAGGGTTAGGGTTAGAGTTAGGGTTTGGTTTTCGTTTAGGGTTAGGGTTAGGGTTAGGGTTAGGGTTAGGGTTATAGTTAGGATTAGGGTTAAGTTTTGGGTTAGGGTTAGGGTTAGGATTAGGATTAATGTTAGGGTTAGGGTTAGGATTAGGGTTAGGGTTTGGTTTTCGTTTAGGGTTATAGTTAGGATTAGGGTTAGGGTTAGGGTTAAGGTTTGGGTTAGGGTTAGTGTGAGGGTTAGGTTTAGGGTTAGGGTTAGGCTTAGGGTAAGGGTTAGGGTTTGGGTTAGGGTTAGGGTTAGGGTAAGGATTAGGGTTAGGGTTTGGTTTTGGGTTAGGATTAGGTTTAGGGTTAGTGTTAGGGTTTAGGTTTCGGTTAGGGTTAGGGTTCGGTTTAGGTTTAGCGTTAGGTTTAGGGTTAGGGTTTGGGTTAGGGTTAGGGTTAGCATTTAGGTTTGGGTTAGCTTTAGGTTTAGGGTTGCTGTTAGGTATAGGATCTGGGTTAGAGTTATGGTTAGGGTTAGGTTTAGAGTTAGGGTTAGGGTTAGGGTTAGGGTTAGGATTAATATTATGATTAGGGTTAGGGTTAGGGTTCAGGTTTGGGTTAGGGTTAGGGTGAGAGTTAGGGTTAGGGTTTGAGTTTGGGTTAGGGTTAGGTTTAGTGTTCGGGTTCGAGTTTGGGTTAGGGTTAAGGTTAGCGTTAGGGTTTGAGTTAGGGTTTGGTTAAGGTTAGGGTTAGGGATAGGGTTAGGTTTAGGATTTGGGTTAGGGTTAGGGTTATAGTTAGGATTATGGTTAGGGTTTGATTTAGGGTTAGGATTAGGGATAGTGTTAGGGTTTGGGTTAGGGTTAGGGTTAGGGTTAGAGTTAGGGTTAGGGTTAGGGTTTGGGTTTGGTTTAGAGTTAGCGTTTGCTTTAGTGTTAGGGTTAGGGTTAGTGTTTGTGTTAGGCTTATGGTTATGGTTAGGGTTTGGGAAAGGTTAGGTTTAGAATTAGGGTTTAGGTTAGGTTTAGGGTTAGGGTTAGAGTTAGGGTTTGGTTTTCGTTTAGGGTTAGGGTTAGGGTTAGGGTTAGGGTTAGGGTTATAGTTAGGATTAGGGTTAAGTTTTGGGTTAGGGTTAGGGTTAGGATTAGGATTAATGTTAGGATTAGGGTTAGGGTTAGAGTTAGGGTTTGGTTTTCGTTTAGAGTTATAGTTAGGACTAGGGTTAGGGTTAGGGTTAAGGTTTGGGTTAGGGTTAGGGTGAGGGTTAGGTTTAGGGTTAGGGTTAGGCTTAGGGTAAGGGTTAGGGTTTGGGTTAGGGTTAGGGTTAGGGTAAGGGTTAGGGTTAGGGTTTGGTTTTGGGTTAGGATTAGGTTTAGGGTTAGTGTTAGGGTTAAGGCTTGGCTTAGGGTTAGGGTTCGGTTTAGGTTTAGCGTTAGGTTTAGGGTTAGGGTTTGGGTTAGGGTTAGGGTTAGGATTTAGGTTTGGGTTAGCTTTAGGTTTAGGGTTGTTGTTAGGTATAGGATATGGGTTAGAGTTATGGTTAGGGTTAGGTTTAGAGTTAGGTTTAGGGTTAGGGTTAGGGTTAGGGTTTGGGTTAGGTTTGGGATAGGGTTAGGGTTAGGGTTAGGGTTAGGGTTAGTGTTAGTGTTTGGGTTTGGGTTTCGGTTAGGGGTATGGTTAGGGTTAGGGTTAGGGTTAGTGTTAGGGTTTGGTTTAGGGTTAGGGTTATATTTTCATTTAGGTTTAGGTTTAGGGTTTGGGTTTTGTTTAGGTTTAGGGTTAGGGTTAGGCTTTGGTTTGGGTTAGGGTTAGGGTTAGTGTTAAGCTTAGGGTTGGGGTTAGGGTTAGGGTTAGTGTTTGTTTTACGGTTAGGGTTAGGGTTAGGGATTAGGGGTTAGGGGTTAGGGTTAGGGTTAGGCTTTGGGTTAGGGTTCGGTTTAGGGTTTGGTTTTGGGTTAGGGTTAGGATTAGGTTTTGGTGTATGGTTATGTTTAAGGTTTGTGTTAGAGTTAGGGTTAGGGTTAGGATTAGGCTTTGGGTTTGGTTTAGGGTTAAGGTTTTGTTTAGTGTTAGGGTTAGCTTTATTGTTTGTGTTAGTTTTAGGGTTAGGGTTAGGGTTTGGGTAAGGGTTAGGGTTAGAATTAGGGTTTGGGTTAGGTTTAGGGTTAGGGTTAGAGTTAGGGTTTGGTTTTGGGTTAGGGTTAGGGTTAAGGATAGGGTTAGGGTTAGGGTTAGAGTTAGGATTAGGGTTAGGGTTTGGGTTAGGCTTAGGGTTAGAAATAGGATTAATGTTAGGATTAGGGTTAGGGTTAGGGTTAAGTTTTGGGTTTGGGTTAGGGTTAGGGTTATGGTTAGGGTGAGGGTTAAGTTTAGGTTTTGGGTTTGGGTTAGGTTTATGGTTAGGGTTAGGGTTAGGATTAGGTTTTTTTTTAGGTTTAGGGTTAGCGTTAGGGTTTGGGTTAGGGTTAGGGTTAGGATTAGGGTTTGGGTTAGGGTTAGGGTTAGGATTAGGGTTAGGGTTAGGTTTAGGGTTAGGGTTAGGGTTAGTGTAAAGTTTAGGGTTTGGTTTAGGGTTAGGGTTACGATTAGGGTTAAGTTTAGGTTTTGGATTTCGGTTAGGTTTAGGGTTAGTTTAAGGGTTAGGTTTAGGGTTAGTGTTTAGATGGTTAACGCTAGGGTTTGGGTTAGGGTTATGGTTATGGTTAGGGTTAGGATTAGGGTTAGGGTTAGGATTAATGTTAGGATTAGGGTTAGGGTTAGGGTTAAGGTTTGTGTTAGGGTTAGGGTGAGGGTTAGGGTTAGGGTTTGAGTTTGGGTTAGGGTTAGGTTTAGAGTTGGGGTTAGGGTTAGGGTTAGTGTTCAGGTTAGAATTTGGGTTAGGGTTAAAGTTAGGGTTAGGGTTTGGGTTAGGGTTTGAATTAAGGTTAGGGTTAGGGTTAGGGTTAGGGTTAGGGTTAGGGTATGGGTTAGGTTAGGGTTAGGGTTTGGGTTATGGTTAGGGTTTGGGTTAGGGTTAGGGTTAGCGTTAGGGTTAGGATTTGTGTTAGGGTTAGGGTTACAGTTAGGATTAGGGTTAGGGTTTGTTTTAGGGATAGGGATAGGAATAGGGTTAGGGTTTGGGTTAGGGTTAGGGTCAGGTTTAGGGTTTGGGTTAGGGTTAGGGTTAGGATTAATGTTAGGATTAGGGTTAGGGTTAGTGTTAGGGTTAATGTTAGGATTAGGGTTAGGTATAGGGTTAGGGTTAGGGTTCGGGTTTGGGTTAGGGTTAGGATTAGGGTTAGGGTTAGCATTAGGTTTAGGGTTAGGGTTTGGGTTAGGTTTAAGGTTAGGGTTAGGGTTAAGGTTAGGGTTAGGGTTAATGTTAGGATAAGGGTCAGTTTTAGGGTTAGGGTTAGGGTTAGGGTTTGGGGTAGGGTTAGCTTTAGGGTTAGGGTTTGGGTTAGGGATAGGTTTAGGATTAGGGTTAGGGTTTGGGTTTCGGTTAGGGTTTGGTTTAGGTTTAGGGTTAGGGTTTCATTTGGGTTAGTGTTAGGTTTAGAGTTAGGATTTGGGCTAGATTTAGGGGTAGGGTTACGGTTAGGGTTTGGTTTTGGGTTAGGTTTAGGGTAAGGGTTTCATTTGGGTTAGGGTTAGGGTTAGGTTTAGGGTTTGGGTTAGATTTAGGGTTAGGGTTAGGGTTAGTGTTTGGGTTTCGGTTAGGGTTAGGTTTAGGTTTAGGTTTAGGGTTTGGGTTTGTGTTTGGATTAGGTTTAGTGTTAGTGTTAGGGTTAGGGTTAGGGTTAATGTTAGGATCAGGGCTAGGTTTAGGTTTAGGGTTAAGGATGGGTTAGGGTTAGGGTTAGGATTAGGGTTAGGGTTAGGGTTAGGGTTGGGTTTAGGATTTGGTTTAGGGTTAGCTTTACAGGTAGGATTAGTTTTAGGGTTTGGGTTATGGTTACACTTTGGTTTAGGGTTAATGTTAGGATGAGAGTCAGGGTTAGGGTTAGGGTTAGGGTTTGGGTTAGGTTTAGCGTTGGGGTTAGGGTTCGGGTTAGGAATATGTTTAGGGTTAGTGTTAGGGTTAGGGTTAGGGTAATGGTTTGGGTTTGGGTTAGGGTTAGGTTTAGGGTTAGGGTAAGTTTAGGTTTAGGGTTAGGGTTAGGGTTTGTGTTTGGGTTAGGTTAAGGTTTAGGGTTAGGGTTAGTGTTAGTGTTAGAGTTTGGGTTTGGGTTAGGGTTAGGGGTAGGGTTAGGATTAGTGTTAGTGTTTGTTTTAGCGTTAGGGTTAGGTTTTGGGTTAGGATTAGGGTTAGGGTTAGGGTTTGGGTTTGGGTTAGGTTTAGGTTTAGGGTTAGGGTTTCATTTGGGTTAGGGTTAGGGTTAGGGTTAGGGTTAGGGTTTGGGTTAGGTTTAGGGTTAGGGTTAGGGTTAGGGTTTGGGTTTGGTTAGGGTTAGGTTTAGGGTTAGGTTTAGGGTTTGGATTTGGGTTAGAGTTTGGGTTAGGGTTAGTGTTAGGGTTTGGTTTAGGGTTAGGGTTAGGGTTAGGGTTAGGTCTAGGGTTTGGGTAAGTGTACGGGTTAGGGTTGGAGTTAGTGTTAGTGTTAGGGTTTGGTTATGGGCTAAGCTTAGAGTTAGGGTTAGGGTTAGGGTTATGGTTAGGGTTTGTGTTAGTGTTAGGGTTAGGTTTAGGGTTAGGGTTTGGGTTCGTGTTTGTGTTACGTTTAGGTTTAGGATTTGATTTATGGTTATGCTTTGGGTTTCGTTTAGGCTTAGATTTAGGGTTAGGTTTAGGATTAGTGTTAGGGTTTGGGCTAGGGTTAAGTTTAGGGTTAGGGTTAGGTTTAGGGTTTGGTTTTTGGTTATGGTAAGGGTTAGGGTTAGGGTTAGTGTTAGGGTTTGGGTTTGGGTTAGGATTAGGCTTAGGGTTAGGGTTAGGGTTAGGGTTACGGTTAGTGTTAGGGAATGGTTTAGGGTTACTGTTATGTTTTTGGTTAGGGTTAGTGTTAGGGGTTAGGGTTAGTGTTAGGGTTGGGTTTGGGTTAGGGTTAGGTTTAGTGTTAGATTTAGTATTAGTTTTAATGTTAGGGTTAGGTTTAGGGTTAGGATTAGTGTTTGGGTTAGGTTTAGGGTTAGGCTTAGTATTTGGTTTAGGGTTAGGGTTATAGTTAGGATTACGGTTAGGGTTTCGGTTAGGGTTAGGGTTAGGGTTAATATTAGGATTACGGTAAGGGTTTGGGTTAGGCTTAGGGTTAGGATTAGGATTAATGTTAGGATTAGGGTTAGGGTTAGGGTTAAAGTTTGGGTTAAGGTTAGGGTGAGGGTTAGGGTTAGGGTTTGAGTTTGGGTTAGGGTTAGGTTTAGAGTTAGGGTTAGGGTTAGGGTTAGTGTTCGCGTTAGAGTTTGGGTTAGGGTTAAAGTTAGGGTTAGGGTTTGGATTAGGGTTTGAATTAAGGTTAGGGTTAGGGTTAGGGTTAGCGTTAGGGTATGGGTTAGGTTAGGGTTAAGGTTTGGGGTATGGTTAGGGTTTGGGTTAGGGTTAGGTTTAGAGTTAGGGTTAGGATTTGGGTTAGGGTTAGGGTTATAGGTAGGATTAGGGTTAGGGTTTGTTTTAGGGATAGGGATAGGCATAGGTTTAGGGTTTGGGTTAGGGTTAGGGTTAGGATCAGGGTTAGGGTTTGGGTTAGGCTTAGAGTAAGGGTTAGGGTTTGGGTTAGGTTTAGGGTTAGGATTATGTTTTGGATTAGGTTTAGGTTAAGGGTTAGGTTTAGGGTTTGGTTTGGGTTCGGCTTAGGGTTAGGGTTAGGGTTAGGGTTTGGTTTTGGGTTAGGGCTAGGTTTAGGGTTAGTGTTAAGGTTTGGGTTTGGGTTAGGGTTTGGGTTAGGTTTAGAGTTAGGCTTTAGGTTTGGGTTAGCATTAGTTTTAGGGTTAGTGTTAGGTTTAGGATTTGGGTTAGGGTTAGGGTGAGGGTTAGGTTATAGTTAGGGTTAGGGTTAGGGTTTCGGTTTGGGTTAGGGTAAGGGTGAGTGTTAGTGTAAGGGTTAAGGTTAAAATTGGGGTTTTGTTAGGTTTAAGGTGAGGGTTAGGGTTCGGGTAAGGGTTAGGTTTAGAATTAGGGTTTGGTTTTCGGTTAGGGTTAGGGTTAGGGTTAGGGTTATAGTTAGGGTTAGGGTTAGGTTTTGGGTTAGGGTTAGGGTTAGGATTAGGATTAATGTTAGGATTAGGTTTAGGGTTAGGGTTAGGGTGAGGGTTAGGGTTAGGGTTAGGCTTAGGGTTAGGCTTAGGGTAAGGGTGAGGGTTTGGGTTAGGGTTAGGGTTAGGGTTAGGGTAAGGGTTAGGGTTTGGTTTTGGGTTAGGGTTAGGTTTAGGGTTAGTGTTAGGGTTTGGGTTTGGGTTAGGATTAGGGTTAGGGTTAGGGTTTGGGTTAGGTTACGGTTAGGGTTTGGGTTAGTGTTAGGGTTATGGTTAGGCTTAGTGTTTGTTTTAGGGTTAGGGTTAGGTTTTTTTTTAGGTTTAGGGTTAGCGTTAGGGTTTGGGTTAGGGTTAGGGTTAGGATTAGGGTTTGGGTTAGGGTTAGGGTTAGGGTGAGAGTTTGGTTTTGGGTTAGGGTTAGGGTTAGGGTTAGGTAAGGGTTTGTGTTAGGAATTAGGTTTAGGGTTTGGGTTATGGTTATGACTTGGGTTTGGTTTATGGTTAGGTTTAGGTTTACGGTTAGGGTTAGGGTTATGGTTAGGATTAGTGTTAGGGTTAGGGTTAGGGTTAGGATTAGTGTTAGTGTTAGGGTTAGGGTTAGGGTTAGGGGTACGATTACGGTTTGGGATAGGGTTAGGTTTAGGATTTGGGTTAGGTTTAGGGTTAAAGTTAGGATTAGGGTTAGGTTTTGATTGAGGGTTACGATTAGGGATAGTGTTAGGGTTTGGGTTAGGGTTAGGGTTAGATTTAGGGTTAGGGTTTGGTTTTCGTTTAGGGTTAGGTTTAGGGTTAGGGTTAGGGTTATAGTTAGGGTTAGGGTTACGTTTTTGGTTAGAGTGAGGGTTAGGGTTAGGGTTAGGGTTAGGGTTAGGCTTAGGGTAAGGGTTAGGGTTTGCGTTAGGGTTAGGGTTAGGGTAAGGGTTAGGGTTAGGGTTTGGTTTTGGGTTAGGGTTAGGTTTAGGGTTAGTGTTAGGGTTTGGGTTTGGGTTAGGGTTAGGGTTAGGTTTAGGTTTAGCATTAGTTTTAGGGTTAGGGATTGGGTTAGGGTTAGGGTTAGACTTTAGGTTTGGGTTAGCGTTAGGTTTAGGGTTAGTGTTAGGTTAGGGTTAGGGTTAGGGTTAGGGTTAGGGTTAGGGTTAGGGTTTAGGTTAGGTTTAGGGTTAGGGTTAGGGTTAGGGTTTGGGTTAGGTTTGGGATAGGGTTAGGGTTAGTGTTAGGGTTAGGGTTAGGGTTAAGGTTAGGGTTAGTGTTAGTGTTTGAGTTTGGGTTTCGTTTACGGGTATGGTTAGGGTTAGGGTTAGGGTTAGTGTTAGGGTTTGGTTTAGGGTTAGTGTTATGTTTTATGTTAGGTTTAGGTTTAGGTTTTGCGTTTTGGTTAGGTTTAGCGTTAGGGTTAGGCTTTGGTTTGGGTTAGGGTTAGTGTTAGTGTTAAGCTTAGGGTTGGGGTTAGGGTTAGGGGTAGGGTTTGTTTTACGTTTAGGGTTAGGGTTAGGGGTTAGGGGTTAGGGGTTAGAATTAGGTTTAGGGTTAGGCTTCGGTTTAGGGTTAGGTTTAGTGTTTGGGTTTGGGTTAGGGTTAGGGTTAGGGTTTGGTGTATGGTTATGGTTAAGGTTTGTGTTAGAGTTAGGGTTAGGGTTAGGGTTAGGGGTAGGGTTAAGATTAGCCTTTGGGTTTGGGTTAGGGTTAGGGTTTGTGTTAGGGTTAGGTTTAGGCTTTGGGTTTGGGTTAGGTTTAGGGTTAGGGTTAGGGTTAGGCTTTGGGTTTGGGTTAGGTTTAGAGTTAGGGTTAGGGTTTGGTTTTGGGTTAGCTTTACAGGTAGGATTAGGGTTAGGGTTTGGGTTAGGGTTACGCTTAGGTTTAGCGTTAATGTTAGGATGAAGTCAGGGTTAGGTTTAGGGTTAGGGTTTGGGTTAGGGTTTGGGTTAGGTTTGGGATAGGGTTAGGGATAGTTGTAGGGTTAGGGGTAGCGTTAATGGTAGGGTTAGGAGTAGGGTTAGGTTTAGGTTTAGGGTTAAGGATTGGTTAGGGTTAGGGTTAGGATTAGGGTTAGGGTTAGGTTTAGGGTTAGGTTTAGGATGTGGTTTAGGGTTAGCTTTACAGGTAGGATTAGGGTTAGGGTTTGGGTTAGGGTTACGCTTAGGTTTAGCGTTAATGTTAGGATGGAGTCAGGGTTAGGTTTAGGGTTAGGGTTTGGGTTACGTTTAGCGTTGGGGTTAGGGTTTGGGTTAGGAATAGGTTTAGGTTTAGGGTTAGGGTTAGGGTTAGGGTTATGGTTTGGGTTTGGGTTAGGGTTAGGTTTAGGGTTAGGTTAAAGTTTAGGTTTAGGGTTAGGGTTAGGGTTTGTGTTTGGGTTAGGTTAAGGTTTAGGGTTACGGTTAGTGTAGTGTTAGAGTTTGGGTTTGGGTTAGGGTTAGGGGTAGGGTTAGGATTAGTGTTAGGGTTTCTTTTAGCGTTAGGGTTAAGTTTTGGGTTAGGGTTAGGTTTAGCGTTAGGGTTAGGGTTAGAGTTAGGGTTTGGGTTTCATTTGGGTTAGGGTTAGGGTTAGGGTTAGGGTTAGGGTTTGCGTTAGGATTAGGGTAAGGGTTAGGGTTAGGGTTTGGGTTTGGTTAAGGTTAGGTTTAGGGTTAGGTTTAGGGTTTGGGTTTGGGTTAGGTTTAGGTTTAGGTTTAGGGTTTCATTTTGTTTAGGGTTAGGGTTATGGTTAGTGTTTGGGTTAGGTTTAGGTTTAGGTTTTGGGTTAGCGTTAGGGTTAGGATTAGGGTTAGAGTTTGGGTTAGGGTCAGTGTTAGGGTTAGGTTTAGGGTTAGGGTTAGGTTTATGGTTAGGTTTTTGGTTTGGGATAGTGTAAGGGTTAGGGTTGGAGTTAGTGTTAGTGTTAGGGTTTGGTTATGGGTTAAGGTTAGAGTTAGGGTTAGGGTTAGGGTTATGGTTAGGGTTTGTGTTAGTGTTAGGGTTAGGTTTAGGGTTAGGGTTGGGGTTAGGGTTTGTGTTAGGTTTAGGGTTAGGATTTGATTTATGTTTATGCTTTGGGTTTGGTTTAGGGTTAGGGTTAGGGTTAGGTTTAGGATTAGTGTTAGGGTTTGGGCTAGGGTTAGGTTTAGGGTTAGGGTTAGTGTTAGGGTTTGGTTTTGGGTTATGGTAAGGGTTAGGGTTAGGGTTAGTGTTAGGGTTTGGGTTTGGGTTGGGGTTATGCTTAGGGTTAGGTTTAGGGTTTGGGTTACGGTTAGAGTTAGGGAATGGTTTAGGGTTACTGTTATGTTTTTGGTTAGGGTTTGTGTTAGGGGTTAGGGTTGGGGTTAGGGTTGGGTTTGGGTTAGCGTTAGGTTTAGTGTTAGATTTAGTATTAGTTTTAGGGTTAGTGTTAGGGTTAGGGTTAGGGTTAGGTTTAGGTTTAGGCTTAGTGTTTGGTTTAGGGTTAGGGTTATAGTTAGGATTAGGGTTAGGGTTTGGGTTAGGGTTAGGGTTAGGGTTAATGTTAGGATTAGGGTTAGAGTTTGGGTTAGGCTTAGGGTTAGGATTAGGATTAATGTTAGGATTAGGGTTAGGGTTAGGGTTTGAGTTTGGGTTAGGGTTAGGTTTAGAATTAGGGTTAGGGTTAGGGTTAGTGTTCGGGTTAGAGTTTGGGTTAGGTTTAAAGTTAGGGTTAGGGTTTGGATTAGGGTTTGAATTAAGGTTAGGGTTAGGGTTAGGGTTAGCGTTACGGTATGGGTTAGGTTAGGGTGAGGGTTTGGGTTATGGTTAGGGTTTGGTTTAGGGTTAGGTTTAGAGTTAGGGTTAGGATTTGGGTTAGGGTTAGGGTTATAGTTAGGATTAGGGTTAGGGTTTGTTTTAGGGATAGGGATAGGCATAGGGTTAGGGTTTGGGTTAGCGTTAGGGTTAGGGTTAGCATCAGGGATAGGGTTTGGGATAGGGATAGGGTTAGGGTTAGGGTAAGGGTTAGGGTTAGAATTGGGGTTTGGGTTAGGTTTAGGGTTAGGGTTAGGTTTAGGCTTTGGGTTAGGTTTGGGATAGGGTTACGGTTAGGGTTAGGGTTAGGGTTAAGGTTAGGGTTAGTGTTAGTGTTTGGTTTTGGGTTTCGGTTAGGGGTATGGTTAGGTTTAGGGTTAGGGTTAGTGTTAGGATTAGGCTTAGGGTTACGGTTAGGGTTAAGGTTGGGTTAGGGTCAGGGTTAGGGTTAGAATTAGGGTTAGGGTTAGGGTTAGGTTTCGGGTTAGCTTTACAGTTAGGATTAGGGTTAGTGTTTGGGTTATGGTTTCGCTTTGGGTTAGGGTTAACGTTAGGATGAGAGTCAGCGTTAGGGTTAGGGTTAGGGTTAGGGTTTGGGTTAGGTTTAGCATTAGGGTTAGGGTTTGTGTTAGGGATAGGTTTAGGGTTAG
>JAJHUQ010000044.1:2387500-2397500 GCA_035773235.1 Eospalax fontanierii | reverse complement strand
GGGTTTGGGTTAGGGTTAGCGTTAGCGTTAGACTTAGGGTTTGGATTAGGCTTAGGGTTAGGTTTAG
Organism: Eospalax fontanierii; assembly: GCA_035773235.1. Classification (NCBI taxonomy): domain Eukaryota; kingdom Metazoa; phylum Chordata; class Mammalia; order Rodentia; family Spalacidae; genus Eospalax; species Eospalax fontanierii. Next base: position 2,397,433 of record JAJHUQ010000044.1, on the reverse strand, counting down.
GGTTTGAGTTTGGATTAGGGTTAGGGTTTGGTTTAGGGTTAGGGTTTAGATTTAGGTTTGGGTTAGGGTTAGGGTTAGGGTTAGGGTTAGGGGTAGGGTTAAGATTAGGGTTAGTGTTAGTGTTAGGGTTTGGGTTTCGGTTAGGGGTATAGTTAGGGTTAGGGTTAGGCTTAGTGTTAGGGATTGGTTTAGGGTTAGGTTTATGTTTTCGGTTAGGGTTAGGTTAGGGTTTGGCTTTTGGTTAGGTTTAGGGTTAGGGTTAGGCTTACGTTTGGGTTAGGGTTAGGGTTAGTGTTAAGCTTAGGTTTGGGGTTAAGGTTAGGGTTAGGGTTTGTTTTACGGTTAGGGTTAGGGTTAGGGTTTAGGAGTTACGGGTTAGGGTTAGGGTTAGGGTTAGGCTTCGGGTTATGGTTAGGTTTAGGGTTTGTGTTTGGGTTAGGGTTAGTGTTAGGGTTTGGTGTATGGTTATGGTTAAGGTTTGTGTTAGACTTAGGCTTAGGGTTAGTTTTAGGCTTTGGGTTTGGGTTAGGGTTAGGGTTTGGTTTAGTATTAGGGTTAGGGTTATTGTTTGTGTTAGGTTCAGGTTTAGGGTTAGGGTTAGGGTTATAGTTAGGATTAGGGATAGGGTTTGGGGTAGGCTTAGGGTTAGGATTAGGATTAATATTATGATTAGGGTTAGGGTTAGGGTTAAGGTTTGGGTTAGGGTTAGGGTGAGAGTTAGGGTTAGGGTTTGAGTTTGGGTTAGGGTTAGGTTTTGAGTTAGGGTTAGGTTTAGTGTTCGGGTCCGAGTTTGGGTTAGGGTTAAGATTAGCGTTAGGGTTTGAGTTAGGGTTTGGTTAAGGTTAGGGTTAGGGTTAGGATTAGGGTTAGGCTTAGGGTTATGGTTAGGGTTTGGGTTAGGTTAGGGATAGGGTTTGGGTTAGGGTTAGTGTTTTGGTTAGGGTTAGGGTTAGGGTTAAAGGTAGAATTAGGGTAAGGTTTAGCGTTACGGTTAGGGATTGGGTTAGGGTTAGGGTTAGGGTTAGGGTTTGGGTTTGGTTTAGGCTTAGGGTTTGGGTTAGGGTTTGGAATAAGATTAGGGTTATGGTTAGGGTTAGGGTTAGGGTTAGGGTTAGGGTTTGGGTTAGGTTAGGGTTAGGGTTTGCGTTAGGGTTAGGTTTTGGGTTAGGGTTAGGGTTAGGGTTAAAGTTAGGATTAGGGTTAGGTTTAGCGTTAGGGTTAGGGTTTGGGTTAGGGTTAGGGTTAGGGTTAGGGTTAGGTTTAGGGTTAGTATTTGGGTTAGGGTTAGGCTTAGTGTTTGGTTTAGGGTTAGCGTTAGGGTTAGGTTTTTTGTTAGGTTTAGGGTTAGGGTTAGGGTTTGTGTTAGGTTTAGGGTTAGGATTAGGGTTTGGGTTAGGGTTATGGTTAGGGTGAGAGTTTGGTTTTGGGTTAGGGTTAGGTTTAGTGTCAGGGTAAGATTTTGTGTTAGGTTTAGGTTTAGGGTTTGGGTTATGGTTATGGTTTGGGTTTGGTTTAGGGTAAGGGTTAGGGTTACGGTTAGGGTTAGGGTTAGGGTTAGGGTTAGGGTTAGGGTTAGGGTTAGGTTAAGGGTTTGGGTTTAATTTAGGTTTAGGGATAGTTAGGGTTAGGGTTAGGGTTAAGGTTAGGGTAAGGTTTAGGGTTAGGGTTTGGGTTGGGGTTAGGGTAAGGTTAAGGGTTAGGGTCAGTGTTAATTTTAGGGTTTGTGCTTTGGTTACGGTTAGGGTTAGGGTTAGGTTTAGGGTTAGGGTTTGGGTTTGGGTTAGGCTTAGTGTTTGGTTTGGTGTTAGGGTTAGGGTTATTGTTTGTGTTAGGTTTAGGGTTAGGGTTAGGGTTTGGGTTACGGTTAGGGTTAGGATTAGGTTTTGGGTTAGGTTTAGGGTAAGGGTTAGGTTTAGGGTTTGGTTTTGTCTTAGGTTTAGGGTTAGCGTTAGGATATGTGTTAGGTTTAGGGTTAGGGTTAGGGTAGGTTTAGCGTTAGGGTTACGATTAGGGTTAGGTTTAGGGTGAGGGTGAGGGTTTGGGTTAGGGTTAGCGTTAGGGGTAGACTTAGGTTTTGGATTAGGCTGAGGGTTAGGTTTAGGGTTTGTGTTAGGTTTATGGTTAGGGTTAGCGTTAGGGTTTGGGTTAGCATTAGGGTTAGGGTTAGCTTTTGGGTTAGGGTTAGGGTTAGGGTTAGGGTTACGATTAGGGTTAGGTTTAGGGTTAGGGTGAGGGTTTGGGTTAGGTTTAGCGTTAGGGTTAGTCTTAGGGTTTGGATTAGGCTTAGGGTTAGGTTTAGGGTTTGAGTTTGGATTAGGGTTAGGGTTTGGTTTAGGGTTACAGTTTGGATTTAGTTTTGGGTTAGGGTTAGGGTTAGGGTTAGGGTTAGGGTTTGAATTAAGGTTAGGGTTAGGGTTAGGGTAAGAGTTATGGTTAGGGTATGGGTTAGGGTTAGGGTTAGGGTTAGGGTTAGGGTTAGGGTTAGAGTTTGGGATAGGGTTAGGTTTAAGATTTGGGTTAGGGTTAGGGTTATATTTAGGATTAGGGTTAGGGTTTGATTTAGGGTTAGGATTAGGGATAGTGTTATGGTTTGGGTTAGGGTTAGGGTTAGAGTTAGGTTTAGGATTAGTGTTAATATTAGGGTTTGGGTTAGGGTTAGGGTTAGGGTTAGGGTTATGGTTAGGGTTTGGGTTAGGGTTAGGCTTAGGGTTAGGGTTAGGGTTTGTTTTAGGGATAGGGTTAGGGTTAGGGTTAGGGTTAGGGTTAGGGTTAGTGTTATAGTTAGTATTCGTGTTAGGGTTTGTTTTAGGGATAGGGATAGGCATAGGGTTAAGGTTTGGGTTAGGGTTAGGGTTAGGGTTAGGGTCAGGGTTAGTGTTTGGGTTAGGGTTAGGGTTAATGTTAGGATTAGGGTTAGGGTTAGTGTTAGGGTTAATGTTAGGATTAGGGTTAGGGTTAGGGTTAGGTTTCGGGATTGGGTTAGGGTTAGGATTAGGGTTTGAGTTTGGATTAGGGTTAGGGTTTGGTTTAGGGTTACGGTTTGGATTTAGGTTTGGGTTAGGGTTAGGGTAGGGGTTATGGTTAGGGTATGGGTTAGGTTAGGGTTAGGGTTTGGGTTATGGTTAGGGTTTGGGTTAGGTTTAGGGTTAGAGTTAGGGTTAGGATTTGGGTTAGGGTTAGGGTTATTGTTAGGATTAGGGTTAGGGTTTGTTTTAGGGTTAGGGTTAGGGAAAGGGTTAAGTTTTGGCTTAGGTTTAGGGTTAGAGTTAGGGTTATGGCTAGGATTAGTGTTAGTGTTATGGTTTGGGTTAGGGTTAGGGTTAGGGTTATGGTTAGGGCTTGGGTTAGGGTTAGGGTTAGGTTTAGGGTTTGGGTTAGGTTTAGAGTTAGATTTGGGTTAGGGTTAGTGTTATAGTTAGGATTCGTGTTAGGATTTGTTTTAGGGATAGTGATAGGCATAGGGTTAGGGTTTGGGTTAGGGTTAGGGTTAGGGTTAGGGTCAGGGTTAGTGTTTGGGTTAGGGTTAGGGTTAGGGTTAATGTTAGGATTAGGGTTAGGGTTAGTGTTAGGGTTAATGTTAGGATTAGGGTTAGGGTTAATGTTAGGGTTCGGGTTTGGGTTAGGGTTAGGATTAGGGTTAGGGTTAGCATTAGGTTTAGGGTTAGGGTTTGGGTTAGGTTTAACGTTAGGTTAGGATTAATGTTAGGATTAGGGTCAGGGTTTGGGTTAGGGTTAGGGTCAGGGTTTGGGTTTCGGTTAGGGTTTGGTTTAGGGTTAGGGTTAGGGTTTGGGTTTGGGTTTGGGTTAGGGTTAGATTTAGGGTTAGGGTTTGGATTAGGGATAGGTTTAGGATTAGGGTTAGGGTTTGGGTTTCGGTTAGGGTTTGGTTTAGGGTTAGGTTTAGGGTTTGGGTTTGGGTTTGGGTTAGTGTTAGCTTTAGGGTTAGGGTTTGGGTTAGGAATAGGGTTTGGATTAGGGTTAGGGTTTGGGTTAGGGTGAGGGTTTGGTTTAGTGTTAGGGTTAGGGTTATTGTTTGTGTTAGTTTTAGGGTTATGGTTAGGGTTTGGGTAAGGGTTAGGGTTAGAATTAGGGTTTGGCTTAGGTTTAGGGTTAGGGTAAGAGTTAGGGTTTGGTTTTGGGTTAGGGTTAGGGTTAAGGTTAGGGTAAGGGTTAGGGTATGTGTTAGGCTTAGGGTTAGGATTAGGATTAATATTAGGATTAGGGTTAGGGTTAGGGTTAAGGTTTGGGTTAGGGTTAGGGTTAGGGTGAGGGTTAGGGTTAGGGTTAGGGTTAGGCTTAGGGTAAGGTTTAGGGTTTGGGTTAGGGTTAGGGTTAGGGTAAGGGTTAGGGTTAGGGTTTGGTTTTGGGGTAGGATTAGGTTTAGGGTTAGTGTTAGGGTTTAGGTTTGGGTTAGGGTTACGGTTAGGGTTAGGGTTAGTGTTCGGGTTAGAGTTTGGGTTAGAGTTAAGATTAGGGGTAGGGTTTGGGTTAGGGTTTGAATAATGGTTAGGGTTAGGGTTAGCGTTAGGGTTACAGTTAGGGTTAGGGTTTGGGTTATGTTAGGGTTATGGTTTGGGTTAGGGTTAGGGTTTGGGTTAGGGTTAGAGTTAGGGTTAGGGTTAGGGTAAGGGTTAGGGTTAGTGTTAGGGTTAGGGTGAGAGTTTGGTTTGGGTTATGGTCAGGTTTAGGGTTAGTGTTAGGGTTTCGGTTAGGTTTAGGCTTAGGGTTTGGGTTAGGGTTTGGATCAAGGTTAGGGTTATGGTTATGGTTAGGGTTAGGGTTAGGGTTTGGGTTAGGTTACGGTTAGGGTTTGGGTTAGGGTTGGGTTTTGGGTTGGGGTTAGGGTTAGGGTTGGGGTTAGGGTTAGGGTTAGTGTTCGGGTTAGGGTTAGGCTTAGTGTTTCGTTTAGGGTTAGGGTTAGGTTTAGGTTTTTTGTTAGGTTTAGGGTTAGGGTTAGGGTTTGGTTAGGGTTAGGGTTAGGATTAGGGTTTGGGTTAGATTAGGGTTATTGTGAGAGTTTGGTTTGGGTTAGGGTTATGGTTAGGGTTAGGCAAGGGTTTGTGTTAGGATTATGATTAGGGTTTGGGTTATGGTTATGGTTTGGGTTTGGTTTAGGGTTAGGGTTAGGGTTACGGTTAGTGTTAGGGTTATGTTTAGGATTAGTTTTATTTTTAGGGTTTGGTTTAGGGTTAGGGTTAAGGTTAGGATTAGTGTTAGTGTTCGGGTTTGTGTTAGGGTTAGGTTTAGGGTTATGGTTAGGGTTTGGGTTAGGGTTAGGGTTAGGGTTAGGGTTAGGGTAAGAGTTTGGGATAGGGTTAGGTTTAGGATTTGGGTTAGGGTTATATTTAGGATTAGGGTTAGGGTTTGATTTAGGGTTAGGTTTAGGGATAGTGTTATGGTTTGGGTTAGGGTTAGGGTTAGAGTTATGGTTAGGGTTTGGGTTAAGGTTAGGTTAGGGTTAGGGTTAGGGTTTGTTTTAGGGTTAGGGTTAGGGTTAGGGTTAGGGTTAGTGTTAGGGTTAGGGTTAGGGTTAGTGTTATAGTTAGGTTTCGTGTTAGGGTTTGTTTTAGGGATAGGGATAGGCATAGGGTTAGGGTTTGGGTTAGGGTTACGTTTAAGGTTAGGTTCAGGGTTAATGTTTGGGTTAGGGTTAGGGTTCGGGTTTGGGTTACGGTTAGGATTAGGGTTAGAGTTAGCACTAGGATTAGGGTCAGGGTTTGGGTTACGTTTAAGGTTAGGGTTAGGATTAATGTTAGGATTAGGGTCAGGGTTTGGGTTAGGGTTAGGTTTAGGGTTTGGGTTTCGGTTAGGGTTTGGTTTAGGGTTAGGGTTAGGGTTTGGGTTTGGGTTTGGGTTTGGGTTAGGGTTAGATTTAGGGTTAGGGTTTGGATTAGGGATAGGGTTAGGATTAGGGTTAGGGTTTCGGTTTCGTTTAGGGTTTGGTTTAGGGTTAGGGTTAGGGTTTGGGTTTGGGTTTGGGTTAGGGTTTGCTTTAGGGTTAGGGTTTGGGTTAGGAATAGGGTTTGGATTAGGGTTAGGTTTTGGGTTAGGGTGAGGGTTTGGTTTAGTGTTAGAGTTAGGGTTATTGTTTGTGTTAGTTTTAGGGTTAGGGTTAGTGTTTGGGTAAGGGTTAGGGTTAGAATTAGGGTTTGTCTTAGGTTTAGGGTTAGGGTAAGAGTTAGGGTTTGTTTTTGGGTTAGGGTTAGGGTTAAGGTTAGGTTTAGGGTTAGGCTATGGGTTAGGCTTAGGCTTAGGATTAGGAATAATGTTAGGATTAGTGTTAGGGTTAGGGTTAAGGTTTGGGTTAGTGTTAGGGTGAGGGTTAGGGTTAGGGTTTGAGTTTGGGTTATGGTTAGGGTTAGAGTTAGGTTTAGGGTTAGGGTTAGTGTTCGGGTTAGAGTTTGCGTTAGGGTTAAGATTAGGGTTAGGGTTTGGGTTAGGGTTTGAATTAAGGTTAGGGTTAGGGTTAGGGTAAGGTTTAGAGTTAGGGTTAGGGTTTGGGTTATGTTAGGGTTATGGTTTGGGTTAGGGTTAGGGTTTGGGTTAGGGTTAGAGTTAGGCTTAGGGTTAGGGTAAGGATTAGGGTTAGTGTTCGGGTTCGAGTTTGGGTTAGGTTTAGGGTTAGTTTTAGGGTTTGGGTTAGGTTTAGGCTTAGGGTTTGGGTTAGGGTTTGGATCAAGGTTAGGGTTATGGTTATGGTTATGGTTATGGTTAGGGTCAGGGTTTGAGTTAGGTTACGGTTAGGGTTTGGGTTAGGGCTAGGTTTTGGGTTAGGGTTAGGGTTAGGGTTAGGGTTAGGGTTAGGGTTAGTGTTCGGGTTAGGGTTAGGCTTAGTGTTTCGTTTAGGGTTAGGGTTAGGGTTAGGTTTTTTGTTAGGTTTAGGGTTAGCTTTAGGGTTTTGTTAGGGTTAGGGTTAGGATTAGGGTTTGGGTTAGGTTTAGGGTTAGGGTGAGAGTTTGGTTTGGGTTAGGGTTAGGGTTAGGGTTAGGGTAAGGGTTTGTGTTAGGATTAGGTTTAGGATTTGGGTTATGGTTATGGTTTGGGCTTGGTTAAGGTTAAGGGTAAGGGTTTCGGTTAGTGTTAGGGTTATGTTTAGGATTAGTTTTATTGTTAGGGTTTGGTTTAGGGTTAGGGTTAGGGTTAGGGTTAGGATTAGTGTTAGTGTTAGGGTTTGGGTTAGGGTTAGGGTTAGGGTTATGGTTATGGTTAGGGTTTGGGTTAGGTTTAGGGTTAGGGTTAGGGTTAGTGTTCGGGTTAGAGTTTGCGTTAGGTTTAAGATTAGGGTTAGGTTTTGGGTTAGGGTTTGAAATAAGGTTAGGGTTAGGGTTAGGGTTAGAGTTAGGTTTAGGGTTTGGGTTATGTTACGGTTATGGTTTGGGTTAGGGTTAGGGTAAGGGTTAGGGTTAGTGTTCGGGTTAGGGTTAGGGTTCGGGTTATAGTTAGGATTAGGGTTAGGGTTTGGGTTAGGCTTAGGGTTAGGATTACGATTAATGTTAGGATTAGGGTTAGGGTTAGGGTTAAGGTTTGGGTTAGGGTTAGGGTGAGGGTTAGGGTTAGGTTTGATTTTGGGTTAGGGTTAGGTTTAGAATTAAGGTTAGGGTTAGGGTTAGTGTTCGGGTTAGAGTTTGGGTTAGGTTTAAATTTAGGGTTAGGGTTTGGGTTAGGGTTTGAATTAAGGTTAGGGTTAGGGTTTGGGTTATGGTTAGGGTTTGGGTTAGGGTTAAGGTTAGAGTGAGGAGTAGGATTTGGGTTAGGGATAGGGTTACAGTTAGGATTAAGATTAGGGTTTGTTTTAGGGTTAGGGTTAGGGATAGGGTTAAGGTTTGGCATAGGGTTAGGGTGAGAGTTAGGGTTAGGGCTAGGATTAGTGTTAGTGTTAGGGTTTGGGTTAGGGTTAGGGTTAGGGTTATGGTTAGGGCTTGGGTTCGGGTTAGGGTTATTGTTAGGGTTTGGGTTAGGTTTAGAGTTAGGATTTGAGTTAGGGTTAGCGTTATAGTTAGGATAAGGGTTAGGGTTTGTTTTAGGGATAGGGATAGGCATAGGTTTAGGTTTTGGGTTAAGGTTAGGGTTAGGGTTTTGGATAGGGTTAGGGTTAGGGTTAGGGTTAATGTTAGGATTAAGGTTAGGGTTAGTGTTAGGGTTAATGTTAGGATTAGGGTTAGGGTTAGGGTTAGGGTTAGGGTTCGGGTTTGGGTTAGGGTTAGGATTAGGTTTAGGGTTAGCATTAGTTTTAGGGTTAGCGTTTGGGTTTGGCTTAAGATTAGGGTTAGGGTTAATGTTAGGATTAGGGTCAGGGTTTGGGTTAGGGTTAGGGTTAGGGTTTGGGTTAGGGTTAGCTTTAGGGTTAGGGTTTGGGTTAGGGATAGGGTTAGGATTAGGGTTAGGGTTTGGGTTTCGGTTAGGGCTTGGTTTAGGGTTAGGGTTAGTTTTAGGCTTAGTGTTCGGGTTAGGGTTATGGTTAGGGTTAGGGTTTGTGTTAGGGTTAGGGTTAGGGTTAGGGTAAGGGTTAGGTTTAGAATTAGGGTTTGGATTAGGTTTAGTGTTAGGGTTAGAGTTAGCGTTTGGTTTTCGGTTAGGGTTAGGTTTAGGGATATAGTTAGGATTAGGGTTAGGTTTTGGGTTAGGGTTAGGTTTAGGATTAGGATTAATGTTAGGATTAGGGTTAGGGTTAGGGTTAAGGTTTGGGTTAGAGTTAGGGTGAGGGTTAGGGTTAGGTTTAGGGTTAGGCTTAGGGTTAGGTTTAGGTTTAGGTTTAGGGTTAGGTTTAGGGTTCGGGTTAGGGTTAGGGTTAGGTTTTGGGTTTGGGATAGGTTTAGTTTTAGTTTTAGGGTTTCATTTGGTTTAGGGTTCGGGTTCGGGTTAGGGTTAGGATTTGGTTAGGGTTAGGGTTAGGGTTAGGGTTAGGGTTAGGGTTAGGATTTGGGTTTGGATTAGTTTTAGGTTTAGGGTTAGGGTTTGGTTTCTGTTAGATTAAGTGTTAGGGTTAGGGTTATTGTTTGGTTTAGGTTTAGGGTTAGGGTTAGGGTTAGGGTTTGGTTGAGGGTTAGGCTTAGTGTTAGGGGTTAGGGGTTAGGATATTGGGTGTCAAATGACAAAATTGATTTGTTCCTCCTGCTGCAGTCTCTCCACGTAGTCCTCAGCGTCCTAATTTGGAACCCTGTGGACTTCATTCCCACATCCTCACTCTTCCAAGTGATGTCATGCACTTGCAACTATCCTTTCCTTGAAGTCAGAGCGCTGGAATTCCACCTCAAGGGACCAGGAGGCTCAATGCAGCTGCAGGACGACGTGTGGCACACATTGTCTTTCCATGTTCTTATGCAGGACTTGGCTTGCACAGTGACAGCAAGTAAGGGAGTAGAAGGACATGCCTACTACCTCAGCTTAGTCCCCTCTCCACCCCTCTGCTTCTCTTCTCTGTCCCCACAGCTTGCACTTCTATACAGCCTACCTGGCAGGAGACCTAGAGGGACATCATTAAGAACAGAAGCTGTATTCTGGATGGCAGGGTCCACTATGAACTGCTCTCTGAGACCTGACAAGGAGCATGTTGCCACAGATTATTCAGGGCTCCTCGTGAACAAACTTCTCCCTCACAGATTTCTTGCTTGGCACAGAGATTACTGGAGTCTCATTGGGCTTCTTACAATTGTGCACTGTGGCCTAGATGGAGGGTAAAACCCCCTTACAAACTGAGAAAAACTGTCCTGCAAGGTATGCCTAGTCTAGAACTTGATAAAGCCCACCTTAGAGGAAGTGAGTGCCATCAATTTGAGTATTCTCTGGCTGTCCAGGCTGTTTGAAGCCCAGGACAAACATTGTCTCAGGGAAAAGCAGAGCCTTCCTAAGACCTGCATAGGAGTCCTGACCTCCCCTCTGCTTCGACATTGTCACCCACTTTTTCATTACGGAGTCCAGTCCCTGACAGGAAGC
>JAJHUQ010000044.1:2375000-2382500 GCA_035773235.1 Eospalax fontanierii | reverse complement strand
AGGGTTTGGTTTTGTGTTAGGGTTAGGGTTAGGGTTAGGGTTTGTGTTAGGTTTATTGTTAGGGTTTGGGTTATGGTTATGCTTTTGGTTTGGTTTAGGGTTATGGTTAGGGTTATGGTTAGGGTTAGGCTTAAGGTTTGTGTTAGGGTTAGGGTTAGAGTTAGGGTTAGGGTTAATGTTAGGATTAGGGTTAGGGTTAGGGTTAGGGTTAAGGATGGGTTAGGGTTAGGGTTAGGGTTAGGATTAGGGTTAGGGTTAGGGTTAGGGATAAGGATGGGTTAGGGTTAGGGTTAGGGTTAGGATTAGGGTTAGGGTTAGGGTTAGGGTTAGGGTTAGGGTTAGGGTTAGGGTTAGGGTTAGGGTTAGGGTTAGTGTTAATGTTAGGATTAGGGTTAGGGTTAGGGTTAGGGTTAAGGATGGGTTAGGGTTAGGGTTAGGGTTAGGATTAGGGTTTGGGTTAGGGTTAGGTTGAGGATTTGGTTTAGGGTTAGCTTTACAGTTAAGATTAGGGTTAGGGTTTGGGTTAGCGTTATTCTTAGGGTTAGGGCTAATGTTAGGATGAGAGTCAGGGTTAGGGTTAGGGTTAGGGTTAGGGTTTGGGTTAGGTTTAGCGTTAGGGTTAGGGTTTGGGTTAGGGACAGGTTTAGGGTTAGGGTTAGGGTAAAGTTTAGGTTTAGGGTTAGAGTTAGGGTTTGTGTTAGGGTTAGGTTAAGGGTTAGGGTTAGGATTAGTGTTAGTGTTAGAGTTTGGGTTGTGGTTAGGGTTAGGGGTAGGGTTAGGATTAGTGTTAGGGTTTGTTTTAGCGTTAGGGTTAGGTTTTGGGTTTGGGTTAGGGTTAGGGTTATGGTAAGGGTTAGGGTTAAGGTTTGGGTTTGGGTTAGGTTTAGGTTTAGGGTTAGGGTTTCATTTGGGTTAGGGTTAGGGTTAGGGTTAGGGTTAGGGTTTGGGTTAGGTTTAGGGTTAGGGTTTAATTTGGGTTAGGGTTAGGGTTAGGGTTTGGGTTAGGTTTAGGGTTAGGGTTATGGTTAGGGTTAGGGTTAGGGTTTGGGTTAGGTTTAGGGTTAGGGTTTCATTTTGGTTAGGGTTAGGGTTAGGGTTTGGGTTAGGTTTAGGGTTAGGGTTAGTGTTAGGGTTAGGGTTAGGGTTTGGGTTAGGTTTAGGGTTAGGGTTTCATTTTGGTTAGGGTTAGGGTTAGGGTTTGGGTTAGGTTTAGGGTTAGGTTTAGGGTTAGGTTTAGGGTTTGGGTTTGGGTTAGGGTTAGGGTTAGGGTTACGTTTAGGTTTAGGGTTACGGTTACGGTTAGGGTTTAGGTTAGGGTTAGTGTTAGGGTTAGGTTTAGGGTTAGGGTTAGGGTTAGGGTTAAGTTTTAGGTTTGGGTTAGGGTAAAGGTTAGGTTTAGGGTTAGTGTTCATGTTAGGGTTTGGGTATGGGTTAAGGTTAGAGTTAGAGTTAGGGTTAGGGTTAGGGTTAGGGTTAGGGTAATGGTTTGGGTTAGGGTTAGGTTTATGGTTAGGGTTAGGGTTTGGGTTAGGGTTAGGGTTAGGGTTAGGGTTAGGTTTAGGGTTAGGGTTAGGGTTAGGCTTTGTGTTTGGGTTAGGTTTAGGGTTAGGGTTAGGGTTAGGGTTAGGGTTAGGGTTAGGGTTAGGGTTAGGGTTTGGTTTAGGGTTAGCGTTATATTTAGGATTAGGTTTAGGGTTGGGTTTAGGGTTAAGGATAGGGTTAGGCTTTGTGTTACGGTTAGGGTTAGGGTTAGGTTTAGGGTATTATCGTTAGGGTTAGGGTTTGGGTTAGGGTTAGGGTTAGGATTAGTTTTAGGGTTTCGATTTGGGTTAGGGTTAGGTTTTGGGTTAATGTTAGGTTTTGTATTGGGTTTGTTTTAGGGTTAGGGTTTGGGTTAGGGGAAGGGTTTGTGTTAGTGTTAGGTTTAGGGTTAGGGTTAGGTTTAGGATTACGGTTAGGGTTAGGGTTAGGGTTTGGGTTAGGGTTAGGGTTAGGTTTAGTATTAGGGTTTGGGTTTTGTTAGGGTTAGGTTTAGGGTTAGGATTAGGATGAGGGTTTGGGTTAACGTTAGGGTTTTGGTTTGATTTAGGGTTAGGTTTAAGGTTAGCGTTTGGGTTAGGGTTAAGGTTAGGGTTAGCGTTAGAGTTATGGTTAGGGTTTGGGTTAGGGTTAGGTTTAGGGTTAGGGTATGGTTTTGGGTTAGGGTTAGGTTTAGGTTTAGGGTTAGGGTTTGGTTTCTGTTAGGGTTAGGGTTAGGATTAGGGTTAGGTTTAGGGTTAGCGTTAATGTTAGGATTAGTGTTACGTTTAGGGTTAGGGTTAGGGTTTGATTTAGGGTTAGGGTTAGCTATAGGATTAGGGTTTGTGTTAGGTTTAGGTTTAGGGTTTGCGTTATGGTTATGGTTTCAGTTTGGTTTAGGGTGAGGGTTAGGGTTAGGGTTTGGGTTAGGGTTAGGGTTAGGGTAAGGGTTTGGGTTAGGGTTAGGGTTAGGGTTATGGTTTGGATTTGGGTTAGAGTTAGGGTTAGGGTTAGGGTTAGGGGTTGCGTTAGGGTTAGGGGTAGGATTTGGTTTAGGTTTAGGGTTATAGTTAGGATTAGGGTTAGCGTTTCTTTTAGGGTTAGGGTTAGGGTTAGGTTTAGGGTAAGGTTTTGGGTTAGGGTTACGTTTAGAGTTAGGTTTTGGGTTTACGTTAGGGTTAGGTTTAGGGTTAGGGTTAGGGTTTGGATTAGGGTTAGGGTTAGGGTTATGGTTTTGATTTGGGTTAGGATTTGGGTTAGGGTTAGGGTTAGGGTTTGGGTTAGGGTTACGGTTAGGATTTGTTTTAGGGTTAGGGTTATAGTTAGGATTAGGGTTAGCGTTTCTTTTGGGGTTAGGGTTAGGGATAGGGTTAGGGTTTAGGTTAGGGTTAGGGTAAGGGTTAGGGCTTGGGTTAGTGTTAGGGTTAATGTTAGGGTTAGGGTTATCGTTAATGTTAGGATTAGGGTTATGGTTAGGGTAAGTGTTAGGGTTTGGTTTATGGTTAGGGTTAGAGTTAGGGTTAGGATTAGGGTTAGGGTTAGGGTTAGGGTTAGGGTTAGGTCTTGGTTTAGGGTTAGGGTTTTAGTTAGGATTAGGGTTAAAGTTTGGCTTAGGGTTAGGGTTAGGGTTAGGGTTAGGGTTTGGTTTGGGTTAGGTTTAGGGTTATTTTTATGTTTAGGGTTAGGGTTAGGGTTTCGAATATGGTTAGGGTTAGGCTTAGATTTACGGTTAGGGTTTCGTTTTGGGTTAGCATTATGTTTAGGGTTAGTGTTAGGGTTAGGGTTAGGGTTAGGGTTTAGGTTACGGTTAGGTCTAGGTTTAGGGTAAGGGTTAGGTTTAGGATTAGGTTTTGGTTTAGGGTTATGTTTAGGGTTCCGGTTTGGGTTAGGGTTAGGGTAGGGTTAGGATTAGGGTTTGGGTTTGGTTAGCGTTAGGTTTAGGGTTAGGGTTAGGTGTAGATTTAGGTTTAGGGTTAGGGTTAGGGTTAGGATTAGGGTTTGGGTTTGGGTTAGGGTAAGGGTTAGTGTTAGGTTTAGTGTTAGTGTTAGGGTTTGGTTTATGGTTAGGGTTAGGGTTAGGGCTAGGATTAGTGTTAGGGTTAGGGTTAGGGTTAGGGTTAGGGTTGGTTTAATGTTAGGGTTATGTTTTGTGTTAGGATTAAAGTTAGGGGTTGGGGTTAGGGTTTGGGTTTGGGTTAGGTTTAGGGTTAGGGTTAGAGTTTGGTTTGGTTTCGGGTTAGAGTTAGTGTTAGGCTTAGGGTTTGGGTTAGGGTTAGGGTTATGGTTAGGGTTAGGGTTAGGGCTGATTTAGGCTTAGGTTTAGGGTTAAGTGTTAGGGGTTAGGGGTTAAGGTAAGGCTTAGAGTTAGGTTTTGCGTTAGGGTTAGGGTCAGGGTTAGCGTTAGGGTTTGGGTTAGGGTTAGGGTTAGGCTTAGGGTTATGGTTAGGTTTAGGGTTTTGGTTTGGGTTAGGGTTATGATTAGGGTTACAGTTTGTGTTAGGGTTTGGGTTAGGGTTAGGCTTTGGGTTTGAGTAAGGTTTAGCGTTTGGTTTAGGTTTAGGGTTAGGGTTAATATTAGGTTAGCGTTTCTTTTAGGGTTAGGGTTAGGGTTAGGGTTAGGGTAAGGTTTTGGGTTAGGGTTACGTTTAGAGTTAGGTTGGGTTTACGTTAGGGTTAGGTTTAGGGTTAGGGTTAGGGTTTGGTTTTGGGTTAGGGTTAGGGTTATGGTTTGGATTTGGGTTAGGATTTGGGTTAGGGTTAGGGTTAGGGTTTGGGTTAGGGTTACGGTTAGGATTTGGTTTAGGGTTAGGGTTATAGTTAGGATTAGGGTTAGCGTTTCTTTAGGGTTAGGGTTAGGGATAGGGTTAGGGTTTAGGTTAGGGTTAGGGTAAGGGTTAGGGCTTCGGTTAGTGTGAGGGTTAATGTTAGGGTTAGGGTTAGCGTTAATGTTAGGATTAGGGTTAGGGTTAGGGTAAGTGTTAGGGTTTGGTTTAGGGTTAGGGTTAGAGTTAGGGTTAGGATTAAGGTTAGGTTTAGGGTTAGGGTTAGGTCTTGGTTTAGGGTTAGGGTTATAGTTAGGATTAGGGTTAAAGTTTGGCTTAGGGTTAGGGTTAGGTTTAGGGTTAGGGTTTGGGTTTAGGTTAGGTTTAGGGTTATTTGTAGGTTTAGGGTTAGGGTTAGGGTTTCGAATAGGGTTAGGGTTAGGGTTAGATTTAGGGTTAGGGTTTCGTTTTGGGTTAGCATTATGTTTAGGGTTAGTGTTAGGTTTTGTATTGGGTTAGGGTTATGGTTAGGGTTAGGGTTAGGGTTTGGGTTATGGTTAGGTGTAGGTTTAGGGTAAGGGTTAGGTTTAGAATTAGGTTTTGGTTTAGGGTTAGGGTTAGGGTTACGGTTTGGGTTAGGGTTAGGGTAGGCTTAGGATTAGGGTTTGGGTTTCGTTAGCGTTAGGTTTAGGGTTAGGTTTAGGTGTAGGTTTAGGTTTAGGGTTAGGGTTAGGGTTAGGGTTAGGATTAGGGTTTGGGTTTGGGTTAGGGTAAGGGTTAGTGTTAGGTTTAGTGTTAGTGTTAGGGTTTGGTTTATGGTTAGGGTTAGGGTTAGGGTTAGGATTAGGTTTATGGTTAGGGTTAGGGTTGGTTTAGTGTTAGTGTTATGTTTTGGGTTAGGTTAAAGTTAGGGGTTGGGGTTAGGGTTTGGGTTTGGGTTAGGTTTAGGGTTAGGGTTAGAGTTTGGGTTAAGGTTAGAGTTAGTGTTAGGCTTAGGGTTTGGGTTAGGGTTAGGGTTAGGTTTAGGGTTAGGGCTGTTTTAGGCTTAGGTTTATGGTTAGGTGTTAGGGGTTAGGGGTTAAGGTAAGGCTTAGAGTTAGGTTTTGGGTTAGGGTTAGGGTCAGGGTTAGGGTTAGGGTTTGGGTTAGAGTTAGGGTTAGGCTTAGGGTTATGGTTAGGTTTAGGGTTTTGGTTTGGGTTAGGGTTAGGGTTAGGGTTTGGTGTAGGGTTAGACTTATGGTTAGGGTTACAGTTTGTGTTAGGTTTTGGGTTAGGGTTAGGCTTTGGTTTTGCGTAAGGTTTAGCGTTTGGTTTAGGTTTAGGGTTAGGGTTAGTATTAGGGTTAGCGTTTCTTTTAGGGTTAGGGTTAAGGTTAGGGTTAGGGTAAGGTTTTGGGTTAGAGTTACGTTTAGAGTTAGGTTTTGGGTTTACGTTAGGGTTACGTTTAGGGTTAGGGTTAGGGTTTGGTTTTGGATTAGGGTTAGGGTTAGTGTTTATGTTAGGATTAGGGTTAGGTATAGGGTTAGGGTTTGTGTTAGGTTTAGGTTTAGGGTTTGGGTTATGGTTATGGTCTCGGTTTGGTTTAGGGTTAGGGTTAGGGTTAGGGTTTGGGTTAGGGTTAGGGTTAGGGTAAGGGTTTGGGTTAGGGTTAGGGTTAGGGTTATGGTTTGGATTTGGATTAGGGTTAGCGTTAGGGTTAGGGTTAGGGTTAGGGTTAGGGTTAGCGTTAATGTTAGGATTAGTGTTAGGGTTAGGGTTAGGGTTAGGGTTTGATTTACGGTTAGGGTTAGAGTTAGGCTTAGGATTAGGGTTAGGGTTAGGGTTAGGACTTGGTTTAGGGTTAGGGTTATAGGTAGGATAAGGGTTAGGGTTTGGCTTAGGGTTAGGGTTAGGGTTAGGGTTTATATTAGGATTAGGGTCAGGGTTAGGGTTAGGGTTAGGGTTAGGGTTAGGGTTAGGGTTAGGGTTTCGGTTTGGATTAGCGTTAGGTTTAGTGTTAGTGTTAGGTTTTGGATTGGGTTAGGTTTAGGGTTAGGGTTTGGGTTAGGGTTAGGGTTAGGGTTAGCGTTTGGATTTGGGTGAGGGTTAGGGTTAGGGTTAGGGTTAGGGTTAGGGTTAGCGTTAATGTTAGGATTAGTGTTAGGGTTAGGGTTAGGGTTAGGGTTTGATTTAGGGTTAGGGTTAGAGTTAGGGTTAGGATTAGGGTTAGGGTTAGGGTTAGGACTTGGTTTAGGGTTAGGGTTATAGTTAGGATTAGGGTTAGGGTTTGGCTTAGGGTTAGGGTTAGGGTTAGGGTTTATATTAGGATTAGGGTTAGGGTTAGGGTTAGGGTTAGGGTTAGGGTTAGGGTTAGGGTTAGGGTTTCGGTTTGGATTAGCGTTAGGTTTAGGGTTAGTGTTAGGTTTTGGATTGGGTTAGGTTTAGGGTTAGGGTTTGGGTTAGGGTAAGGGTTTGTGTTAGTGTTAGGTTTAGGTTTAGGGTTAGGTTTAGGATTAGGGTTTGGGTTAGGGTTAGGGTTAGGGTTAGTGTTATGGTTTGGTTTTGGATTGGGTTAGGTTTAGGGTTATTGTTTGGGTTAGGGTTAGGGTCTGAGTTATGGTTAGGGTTAGGGTTAGGATTAGGGTTTGGGTTTGGTTAGGGTTAGGTTTAGGGATAGGATTAGGGTTACGGTAAGGGTTAGGTTTAGGGTTAGGTTTAGGGTTTGTGTTTGGTTTAGGGTAAGGGTTTGGTTTAGGGTTAGTGTTAGTGTTAGGGTTTGGGTTAGGGTTATGGTTAGGGTTTGGGTTTGGGTTAGGTTTAAGGTTAGGGTTAGGGTTTCGTTTGGGTTAGGGTTAGGGTTAGGATTAGGGTTTGGTTTCTGTTAGGGTTTGGGTTAGGGTAAGGGTTTGTGTTAGTGTTAGGTTTAGGTTTAGGGTTAGCGTTAGGGTTAGGGTTTGTTTTAGGGTTAGGTTTAGGGTCAGGTTTAGGGTTAGGTTTTCGATTTGGGTTAGGGTTAGGTTTAGTGTTATGGTTAGGTTTTGGATTGGGTTAGGATTAGGGTTATTGTTATGGTTAGGGTTAGGTTTTCGGTTATGGTTAGGGTTAGGGTTAGGATTAGGGTTTGGGTTTGGTTAGGGTTAGGTTCAGGGTTAGGGTTAGGGTTAGGGTAAGGGTTAGGTTTAGGGTTAGGGTTAGGGTTTGTGTTTGGGTTAGGGTAAGGTTTAGGGTTAGGGTTAGTGTT
>JAJHUQ010000044.1:2370000-2372500 GCA_035773235.1 Eospalax fontanierii | reverse complement strand
GGTTAGGTTTAGGATTAGGGTTTGGGTTAGGTTTAGGGTAAGGGTTAGGGTTAGGTTTTTGTTTTGGGTTAGGGTTAGGGTTAGGGTTAGGGTTTGGGTTAGGGTTAGGGTTTGGGTTAGGTTTTGGTTTATGGCTAGTGTTAGGGTTAGGGTTTGTGTTAGGGTTAGGGTTAGCCTTAGTGTTAGGATTAGTTTTGGGTTAGGGTTAGGGTTAGGTTTAGGATTTGGTTTAGGGTTAGCATTATAGTTAGGATTAGGTTTAGGGTTTGGTTTAGGGTTAACGTTAGGGTTAGGGTTTGTGTTAGGATTAAGGTTAGGACTTGGTTTAGGGTTAGGGTTATAGTTAGGATTAGGGTTAGGTTTTGACTTAGGGTTAGGGTTAGGGTTAGGTTTAATGTTAGGATTAGGGTCAGGGTTAGGGTTAGAGTTTGGATTAGGGTTAGGTTTAGAGTTAGGTTAAGGGTCAGGGTTTCGGTTTGGGTTAGCGTTAGGTTTAGTGTTAGTGTTAGGTTTTGGATTGGGTTAGATTTCGGGTAAGGGTTTCGGTTAGGGTAAGGGTTTGGGTTAGGGGTAGGGTTAGGGTTAGGGTTTGGACTTGGGTTAGGGTTAGGGTTAGGGTTAGGGTTAGGGTAAGGTTTTGCGTTAGGGTTAAGGTTAGGGCTAGGGTTAGGGTTTGGGTTAGGGTTTGGTTTAGGGTTAGGGTTAGGATTAGTGTTAGGGTTAGGGTTAGGGTTAGGATTTGGTTTAGGGTTAGCGTTATAGTTAGGATTAGGGTTAGGGTTTGGTTTAGGGTTAAGGATAGGGTTAGGGTTTGTGTTACGGTTAGGGTTAGGGTTAGGTTTAGGGTATTATCGTTAGGGTTAGGGTTTGGGTTAGGGTTAGGCTTAGGATTAGTTTTAGCGTTTCGATTTGGGTTAGGGTTAGGTTTTGGGTTAATGTTAGGTTTTGGATTGGGTTTGTTTTAGGGTTAGGGTTTGGGTTAGGGGAAGGGTTTGTGTTAGTGTTAGGTTTAGGTTTAGGGTTAGGTTTAGGATTACGGTTAGGGTTAGGGTTAGGGTTTGGGTTAGGGTTAGGGTTATGTTTAGGATTAGGGTTTGGGTTTTGTTAGGGTTAGGTTTAGGGTTAGGATTAGGATTAG
This sequence comes from Eospalax fontanierii, assembly GCA_035773235.1. Lineage (NCBI taxonomy): Eukaryota > Metazoa > Chordata > Mammalia > Rodentia > Spalacidae > Eospalax > Eospalax fontanierii. The sequence goes on along the minus strand of JAJHUQ010000044.1, from coordinate 2,371,362 downwards.
GGTTTGGGTTAACGTTAGGGTTTAGGTTTGATTTAGGGTTAGGTTTAGGGTTAGCGTTTGGGTTAGGGTTAAGGTTAGGGTTAGCGTTAGAGTTATGGTTAGGGTTTGGGTTAGGGTTAGGTTTAGGGTTAGGGTATGGTTTTGGGTTAGGGTTAGGTTTAGGTTTAGGTTTAGGGTTTGGTTTCTGTTAGGGTTAGGGTTAGGATTAGGGTTAGGTTTAGGGTTAGCGTTAATGTTAGGATTAGTGTTACGGTTAGGGTTAGGGTTAGGGTTTGATTTAGGGTTAGGGATAGCTATAGGATTAGGGTTTGTGTTAGGTTTAGGTTTAGGGTTTGGGTTATGGTTATGGTTTCAGTTTGGTTTAGGGTGAGGGTTAGGGTTAGGGTTTGGGTTAGGGTTAGGCTTAGGGTAAGGGTTTGGGTTAGGGTTAGGGTTAGGGTTATGGTTTGGATTTGGGTTAGAGTTAGGGTTAGGGTTAGGGTTAGGGTTTGCGTTAGGGTTACGGTTAGGATTTGGTTTAGGGTTAGGGTTATAGTTAGGATTAGGGATAGCGTTTCTTTTAGGGTTAGGGTTAGGGTTAGGGATAGGGTTAGGGTGTAGGTTAGGGTTAGGGTAAGGGTTAGGGCTCGGGTTAGTGTTAGGGTAAGGGTTAGGGTTAGGGTTAGGGTTAGGGTTAGCGTTAATGTTAGGATTAGTGTTAGGGTTAGGGTTAGGGTTAGGGTTTGATTTAGGGTTAGGGTTAGAGTTAGGGTTAGAATTAGGGTTAGGGTTAGGGTTAGGTTTAGGACTTGGTTTAGGGTTAGGGTTATAGTTAGGATTAGGTTTAGGGTTTGGCTTAGGGTTAGGGTTAGGGTTAGGGTTTATATTAGGATTAGGGTCAGGGTTAGGGTTAGGGTTAGGGTTAGGGTTTCGGTTTGGATTAGCTTTAGGTTTAGGGTTAGTGTTAGGTTTTGGATTGGGTTAGGTTTAGGGTTAGGGTTTGGGTTAGGGTAAGGGTTTGTGTTAGTGTTAGGTTTAGGTTTAGGGTTAGGTTTAGGATTAGGGTTGGGTTAGGGTTAGGTTTAGGGTTAGTGTTATGGATTGGTTTTGGATTGGGTTAGGTTTAGGGTTATTGTTTGGGTTAGGGTTAGGGTTTGAGTTATGGTTACGGTTAGGGTTAGGATTAGGGTTTGGGTTTGGTTAGGGTTAGGTTTAGGGATAGGATTAGGGTTGCGTTAAGGGTTAGGTTTAGGGTTAGGGTTAGGGTTTGTGTTTGGTTTAGGGTAATGGTTAGGTTTAGGGTTAGTGTTAGTGTTAGGGTTAGAGTTAGGGGTAGGGTTAGGGTTAGGGTTTGGGTTTGGGTTAGGTTTAGGTTTAGGGTTA
>JAJHUQ010000044.1:2360000-2367500 GCA_035773235.1 Eospalax fontanierii | reverse complement strand
TTTAGGGTAAGGGTTTGGTTTAGGGTTAGTGTTAGTGTTAGGGTTTGGGTTAGGGTTATGGTTAGGGTTTGGGTTTGGGTTAGGTTTAAGGTTAGGGTTAGGGTTTCGTTTGGGTTAGGGTTAGGGTTAGGATTAGGGTTTGGTTTCTGTTAGGGTTTGGGTTAGGGTAAGGGTTTGTGTTAGTGTTAGGTTTAGGTTTAGGGTTAGCGTTAGGGTTAGGGTTTGTTTTAGGGTTAGGTTTAGGGTCAGGTTTAGGGTTAGGTTTTCGATTTGGGTTAGGGTTAGGTTTAGTGTTATGGTTAGGTTTTGGATTGGGTTAGGATTAGGGTTATTGTTATGGTTAGGGTTAGGTTTTCGGTTATGGTTAGGGTTAGGGTTAGGATTAGGGTTTGGGTTTGGTTAGGGTTAGGTTCAGGGTTAGGGTTAGGGTTAGGGTAAGGGTTAGGTTTAGGGTTAGGGTTAGGGTTTGTGTTTGGGTTAGGGTAAGGTTTAGGGTTAGGGTTAGTGTTAGGGTTTGTTTTAAGGTTAGGGTTAGGGTTAAGGTTTGGTTTTGGGTTAGGTTTAGGGTTTGGGTTAGGGTTTCCTTTTTGTTAGGGTTAGGGTTAGGGTTAGGGTTAGGTTTAGGGGTTAGGGTTAGGGTTACTTTTAGGGTTAGGGTTAGGGCTTGGGTTCGGGATAGGGTTAGGGTTAAGGTTTCGTTTGGGTTAGGGTTAGGCTTAGGTTTAGGGTTTGGGATAGGGTTAGGGTTTGGGTTTGGTTTAGGGTTAGGGTTAGAGTTATGGTTATGGTTAGGGTTAGGGTTAGGGTTTGGGTTAGGGTTAAGGTTAGGGTTTGGTTTTGATTTAGGGTTAAGGTTAGGGTTAGGGTCAGGGTTAGGGTTTGGGTTTGGGTTTGGGTTAGGGTTAGGGTTAGGTTTAGGTTTATGGTTAGGGTTAGGTTAGGGTTAGGGTTAGGGTTAGGTTTAGGGTTAGAGTTAGGGTTTGGGTTAGGGTTAGGGTTATAGTTAGGATTAGGGTTAGCGTTTCTTTTAGGGTTAGGGTTAGGGATAGGGTTAGATTTAGAATTTGGGTTAGGATTAGGGTTAGGGTTAACGTTATGGTTTGGGTTTGATTTAGGGTTAGTTTTAGGGTTAGGGTATGCTTTTGGGTTACGGTTAGGTTTTGGTTTAGGGTTAGGGTTTGGTTTAGAATTAGGGTTAGGGTTAGGGTTAGGGTTAATGTTAGGGTTTGGGTTTGATTTAGGGTTAGGTTTAGGGTTAGCGTTTGGGTTAGAGTTAAGTTTAGGGTTAGCGTTAGAGTTATGGTTAGGGTTAGGGTTAGTGTTTGGTTTAGGTTTAGGGTTAGGGTTAGGATTAGGGTTAGCGTTTCTTTTAGGGTGAGGGTTAGGGTTAGGGTTAGGGTAAGGTTTTGGGTTAGTGTTAGGGTTACGTTTAGAGTTAGGTTTTGGGTTTACGTTAGGGTTAGGTTTAGGGTTAGGGTTAGGGTTTGGTTTTGGGTTAGGGTTAGGGTTAGGTTCAGGTTTTATTTTAGGATTAGGGTTAGGTATACGGTTAGGGTTTGTGTTAGGTTTAGGTTTAGGGTTTGGGTTATGGTTATGGTTTCAGTTTGGTTTAGGGTTAGGGTTAGGGTTAGGGTTTGGGTTAGGGTTAGGGTTAGGGTTAGGGTAAGGTTTGGGTTAGGGTTAGGGTTAGGGTTATGGTTTGGATTTGGGTTAGGGTTAGGGTTAGGGCTAGGGTTAGGGTTTGCGTTACGGTTATGGTTAGGATTTGGTTTAGGTTTAGGGTTATAGTTAGGATTAGGGTTAGGGTTTCTTTTAGGGTTAGGGTTAGGGATAGGGTTAGGGTTTAGGTTAGGGTTAGGGTAAGGGTTGGGGCTCGGGTTAGTGTTAGGGTTAGGGTTAGGGTTAGCGTTAATGTTAGGATTAGTGTTAGGGTTAGGGTTAGGTTTAGGGTTTGATTTTTGGTTTAGGGTTAGAGTTAGGGTTAGGATTAGGGTTAGTTTTAGGGTTAGGGTTAGGACTTGGTTTAGGGTTATGGTTATAGTTAGGATTAGTGTTAAGGTTTGGCTTAGGGTTAGGGTTAGGGTTAGGTTTAGGGTTAATATTAGGTTCAGGTTCAGGGTTAGGGTTAGGGTTTGTGTTATGGTTAGGTTTAGGGTTAGGTTTAGGGTTAGGGTTTCGGTTTGGGTTAGCGTTAGGTTTAGGGTTAGGGTTAGGTTTTGGATTGGGTTTGTTTTAGGGTTGGGGTGTGGGTTAGGGGAAGGGTTTGTGTTAGTGTTAGGTTTAGGTTTAGGGTTAGGTTTAGGATTAGGGTTTGGGTTAGGTTTAGGGTAAGGGTTAGGGTTAGGTTTTTGTTTTGGGTTAGGGTTAGGGTTAGGGTTAGGGTTTGGGTTAGGGTTAGGGTTTGGGTTAGGTTTTGGTTTATGGCTAGTGTTAGGGTTAGGGTTTGTGTTAGGGTTAGGGTTAGCCTTAGTGTTAGGATTAGTTTTGGGTTAGGGTTAGGGTGAGGTTTAGGATTTGGTTTAGGGTTAGCATTATAGTTAGGATTAGGTTTAGGGTTTGGTTTAGGGTTAACGTTAGGGTTAGGGTTTGTGTTAGGATTAAGGTTAGGACTTGGTTTAGGGTTAGGGTTATAGTTAGGATTAGGGTTAGGTTTTGACTTAGGGTTAGGGTTAGGGTTAGGTTTAATGTTAGGATTAGGGTCAGGGTTAGGGTTAGAGTTTGGATTAGGGTTAGGTTTAGAGTTAGGTTAAGGGTCAGGGTTTCGGTTTGGGTTAGCGTTAGGTTTAGTGTTAGTGTTAGGTTTTGGATTGGGTTAGATTTCGGGTAAGGGTTTCGGTTAGGGTAAGGGTTTGGGTTAGGGTTAGGGTTAGGGTTAGGGTTTGGATTTGGGTTAGGGTTAGGGTTAGGGTTAGGGTTAGGGTTAGGTTTTGCGTTAGGGTTAAGGTTAGGGTTAGGGTTAGGGTTTGGGTTAGGGTTTGGTTTAGGGTTAGGGTTAGGATTAGTGTTAGGGTTAGGGTTAGGGTTAGGATTTGGTTTAGGGTTAGCGTTATAGTTAGGATTAGGGTTAGGGTTTGGTTTAGGGTTAAGGATAGGGTTAGGGTTTGTGTTACGGTTAGGGTTAGGGTTAGGTTTAGGGTATTATCGTTAGGGTTAGGGTTTGGGTTAGGGTTAGGGTTAGGATTAGTTTTAGGGTTTTGATTTGGGTTAGGGTTAGGTTTTGGGTTAATGTTAGGTTTTGGATTGGGTTTGTTTTAGGGTTAGGGTTTGGGTTAGGGGAAGGGTTTGTGTTAGTGTTAGGTTTAGGTTTAGGGTTAGGTTTAGGATTACGGTTAGGGTTAGGGTTAGGGTTTGGGTTAGGGTTAGGGTTATGTTTAGGATTAGGGTTTGGGTTTTGTTAGGGTTAGGTTTAGGGTTAGGATTAGGATTAGGGTTTGGGTTAACGTTAGGGTTTAGGTTTGATTTAGGGTTAGGTTTAGGGTTAGCGTTTGGGTTAGGGTTAAGGTTAGGGTTAGCGTTAGAGTTATGGTTAGGGTTTGGGTTAGGGTTAGGTTTAGGGTTAGGGTATGGTTTTGGGTTAGGTTTAGGTTTAGGTTTAGGGTTAGGGTTTGGTTTCTGTTAGGGTTAGGGTTAGGATTAGGGTTAGGTTTAGGGTTAGCATTAATGTTAGGATTAGTGTTACGGTTAGGGTTAGGGTTAGGGTTTGATTTAGGGTTAGGGATAGCTATAGGATTAGGGTTTGTGTTAGGTTTAGGTTTAGGGTTTGGGTTATGGTTATGGTTTCAGTTTGGTTTAGGGTGAGGGTTAGGGTTAGGGTTTGGGTTAGGGTTAGGCTTAGGGTAAGGGTTTGGGTTAGGGTTAGGGTTAGGGTTATGGTTTGGATTTGGGTTAGAGTTAGGGTTAGGGTTAGGGTTAGGGTTTGCGTTAGGGTTACGGTTAGGATTTGGTTTAGGGTTAGGGTTATAGTTAGGATTAGGGATAGCGTTTCTTTTAGGGTTAGGGTTAGGGTTAGGGATAGGGTTAGTGTGTAGGTTAGGGTTAGGGTAAGGGTTAGGGCTCGGGTTAGTGTTAGGGTAAGGGTTAGGGTTAGGGTTAGGTTTAGGGTTAGTGTTAATGTTAGGATTAGTGTTAGGGTTAGGGTTAGGGTTAGGGTTTGATTTAGGGTTAGGGTTAGAGTTAGGGTTAGAATTAGGGTTAGGGTTAGGGTTAGGTTTAGGACTTGGTTTAGGGTTAGGGTTATAGTTAGGATTAGGGTTAGGGTTTGGCTTAGGGTTAGGGTTAGGGTTAGGGTTTATATTAGGATTAGGGTCAGGGTTAGGGTTAGGGTTAGGGGTAGGGTTAGGGTTTCGGTTTGGATTAGCTTTAGGTTTAGGGTTAGTGTTAGGTTTTGGATTGGGTTAGGTTTAGGGTTAGGGTTTGGGTTAGGGTAAGGGTTTGTGTTAGTGTTAGGTTTAGGTTTAGGGTTAGGTTTAGGATTAGGGTTGGGTTAGGGTTAGGTTTAGGGTTAGTGTTATGGATTGGTTTTGGATTGGGTTAGGTTTAGGGTTATTGTTTGGGTTAGGGTTAGGGTTTGAGTTATGGTTACGGTTAGGGTTAGGATTAGGGTTTGGGTTTGGTTAGGGTTAGGTTTAGGGATAGGATTAGGGTTACGTTAAGGGTTAGGTTTAGGGTTAGGGTTAGGGTTTGGGTTTGGTGTAGGGTAATGGGTAGGTGTAGGGTGAGTGTTAGTGTTAGGGTTAGAGTTAGGGGTTGGGTTAGGGTTAGGGTTTGGGTTTGGGTTAGGTTTAGGTTTAGGGTTAGGGTTTCATTTGGTTTAGGGTTAGGGTTAGGGTTAGGGTTTGGTTTAGGTTTAGGTTTAGGGTTAGGGTTAGGGTTAGGGTTAGGGTTAGGGTTTGGTTGAGGGTTAGGGTTACTGTTAGGAGTTAGGGATTAGGGGTTAGGGTTAGATTTAGGGTTTGGGTTAGGGTTAGGTTTAGAGTTATGGTTAGGGTTAGGGTTAGGGTTTGGGTTTGGGTTAGGGGTTGGGTTAGGGTTACGGTTAGGATTTCGGTTAGGTTTAAAGTTAGGGTTAGAGTTTGGGTTAGGGTTAGCGTTAGGGTTAGGGTTTGGGTTTGGGTTAGGGTAAGGGTTAGGTTTTGGGTTAGGGTTAGGGTTAGGTTTAGGTTTAGGGTTAGGTTTAGGTTTAGGGTTAGGTTTAGGGTTAGGGTTAGGGTTAGGGTTAGGTTTAGGTTTAGGTATAGGTTTAGGATTAGGGTTAGGGTTTGCATTAGGGTTAGGGTTACGGTTTGGGTTAGGGTTAGGGTAGGGTTAGCGTTAGGATTTGGGTTTGGGTTAGGGTTAGCGTTTGGTTTAGGGTTAAGGTTAAGGTTATTGTTTGTGTTAGGTTTAGGGTTAGGGTTAGGGTTCAGGTTACGGTTAGGGTTAGGATTAGGGTTTGGGTTAGGTTTAGGGTTAGAGTTAGGGTTTGGTTTTGGGTTAGGGTTACGGTTTGGGTTAGGGTTTATGTTAGGATTAGGGTTAGGTATAGGGTTAGGGTTTCTGTTAGGTTTAGGTTTAGGGTTTGTGTTATGGTTATGGTTTCAGTTTGGTTTAGGGTTAGGGTTAGGGTTAGGGTTTGGGTTAGGGTAGGGTTTCGGTTTGGATTAGTGTTAGGTTTAGGGTTAGTGTTAGGTTTTGGATTGGGTTAGGGTTAGGGTTATGGTTTGGATTTGGGTTAGAGTTAGGGTTAGGGTTAGGGTTAGGGTTAGGGTTTGCATTAGGGTTACGGTTAGGATTTGATTTAGAGTTATGATTATAGTTAGGATTAGGGATAGCGTTTCTTTTAGGGTTAGGATTAGGGATAGGGTTAGGGTTTAGGTTAGGGTTAGGGTAAGGGTTAGGGCTCGGGTTAGGGTTAGGGTTTGATTTAGGGTTAGGGTTAGAGTTAGGGTTAGCGTTAATGTTAGGATTAGTGTTAGGGTTAGGGTTAGGGTTAGGGTTTGATTTAGGGTTAGGGTTAGAGTTAGGGTTAGGATTAGGGTTAGGGTTAGGGTTAGGGTTAGGACTTGGTTTAGGGTTAGGGTTATAGTTAGGATTAGGATTAGGGTTTGGCTTAGGGTTAGGGTTAGGGTTAGGGTTTATATTAGGATTAGGGTCAGGGTCAGGGTTAGGGTTAGGGTTAGGGTTAGGTTTAGGGTTTCGGTTTGGATTAGCGTTAGGTTTAGGGTTAGTCTTAGGTTTTGGATTGGGTTAGGTTTAGGGTAAGGGTTTGGGTTATGGTAAGGGTTTGTGTTAGTGTTAGGTTTAGGTTTAGGGTTAGGTTTAGGATTAGGGTTTGGGTTAGGGTTAGGGTTAGGGTTACTGTGATGGTTTGGTTTTGGATTGGGTTAGGTTTAGGGTTATTGCTTGGGTTAGGGTTAGGGTTTGATTTATGTTTAGGGTTAGGGTTAGGATTAGGGTTTGGGTTTGGTTAGGGTTAGGTTTAGGGATAGGATTAGGGTTACGGTAAGGGTTAGGTTTAGGGTTAGGGTTAGGGTTTGTGTTTGGTTTAGGGTAAGGGTTTGGTTTAGGGTTAGTGTTAGTGTTAGGGTTTGGGTTAGGGTAATGGTTAGGGTTTGGGTGTGGCTTAGGTTTAAGGTTAGGGTTAGGGTTTCATTTGGGTTAGGGTTAGGGTTAGGATTAGGGTTTGGTTTAGGTTTAGGTTTAGGGTTAGGGTTAGGTTTAGGTTTAGGGTTTGGTTGAGGGTTAGGGTTAGTGTTAGGAGTTAGGGATTAGGGGTTAGGGTTAGATTTAGGGTTTGGGTTAGGGTTAGGGTTAGAGTTATGGTTAGGGTTAGGGTTAGGGTTAGGGTTTGGGTTTGGGTTACGGTTGGGTTAGGGTTAGGGTTAGGGTTAGGTATAGGTTTAGGTTTAGGTTTAGGATTAGGGTTAGGGTGTGCATTAGGGTTAGGGTTAGGATTTGGTTTAGGGTTAGGGTTAGGGTTTGGGTTTGGGTTAGGGGTTGGGTTAGGGTTAGGGTTAGGGTTAGGTATAGGTTTAGGTTTAGGTTTAGGATTAGGGTTAGGGTTTGCATTAGGGTTAGGGTTAGGATTTGGTTTAGGGTTAGGGTTAGGGTTTGGGTTTGGGTTAGGGGTTGGGTTAGGGCTAGGGTTAGGATTTCGGTTAGGTTTAAAGTTAGAGTTAGGGTTTGGGTTAGGGTTAGTGTTAGGGTTAGTGTTTGGGTTTGGGTTAGGGTAAGGGTTAGGTTTTGGGTTAGGGTTAGGATTTCGGTTAGGTTTAAAGTTAGAGTTAGGGTTTGGGTTAGGGTTAGTGTTAGGGTTAGGGTTTGGGTTTGGGTTAGGGTGAGGCTTAGCGTTAGGGTTTGGTTTTGAGTTAGGGTTAGGGTTAGGGTCAGGGTTTGTGTTTGGGTTAGGGTTAGGTTTAGGGTTAGCGTTTGGGTTAGGGTTAGGGTTATGGTTATGTTTAGAGTTTGGTCTAGGGTTAGGTTTAGGCTTAGGGTTTGGCTTTGCCTTAGTGTTATGCTTAG
>JAJHUQ010000044.1:2355000-2357500 GCA_035773235.1 Eospalax fontanierii | reverse complement strand
GGTTAGGGTTAGGGTTAGGGTTTGATTTAGGGTTAGGGTTAGAGTTAGGGTTAGAATTAGGGTTAGGGTTAGGGTTAGGTTTAGGACTTGGTTTAGGGTTAGGGTTATAGTTAGGATTAGGGTTAGGGTTTGGGTTAGGGTTAGGGTTAGGGTTAGGGTTTATATTAGGATTAGGGTCAGGGTTAGGGTTAGGGTTAGGGTTAGGGTTAGGGTTTCGGTTTGGATTAGCTTTAGGTTTAGGGTTAGTGTTAGGTTTTGGATTGGGTTAGGTTTAGGGTTAGGGTTTGGGTTAGGGTAAGGGTTTGTGTTAGTGTTAGGTTTAGGTTTAGCGTTAGGTTTAGGTTTAGGGTTGGGTTAGGCTTAGGTTTAGGGTTAGTGTTATGGATTGGTTTTTGATTGGGTTAGGTTTAGGGTTATTGTTTGGGTTAGGGTTAGGGTTTGAGTTATGGTTACGGTTAGGGTTAGGATTAGGGTTTGGGTTTGGTTAGGGTTAGGTTTAGGGATAGGATTAGGGTTACGTTAAGGGTTAGGTTTAGGGTTAGGGTTAGGGTTTGTGTTTGGTTTAGGGTAATGGTTAGGTTTAGGGTTAGTGTTAGTGTTAGGGTTAGAGTTAGGGGTAGGGTTAGGGTTAGGGTTTGGGTTTGGGTTAGGTTTAGGGTTAGGGTTAGGGTTTCATTTGGTTTAGGGTTAGGGTTAGGGTTAGGGTTTGGTTTAGGTTTAGGTTTAGGGTTAGGGTTAGGGTTAGGGTTAGGGTTTGGTTGAGGGTTAGGGTTACTGTTAGGAGTTAGGGATTAGGGGTTAGGGTTAGATTTAGGGTTTGGGTTAGGGTTAGGGTTAGAGTTATGGTTAGGGTTAGGGTTAGGGTTTGGGTTTGTGTTAGGGGTTGGGTTAGGGTTAGGGTTAGGATTTCGGTTAGGTTTAACGTTAGGGTTAGAGTTTGGGTTAGGGTTAGCGTTAGGGTTAGGGTTTGGGTTTGGGTTAGGGTAAGGGTTAGGTTTTGGGTTAGGGTTAGGGTTAGGTTTAGGTTTAGGGTTAGGTTTAGGTTTAGGGTTAGGTTTAGGGTTAGGGTTAGGGTTAAGTTTACGTTTAGGTTTAGGTATAGGTTTAGGATTAGGGTTAGGGTTTGCATTAGGGTTAGGGTTACGGTTTGGGTTAGGGTTAGGGTAGGGTTAGCGTTAGGATTTGGGTTTGGGTTAGGGTTAGCGTTTGGTTTAGGGTTAAGGTTAAGGTTATTGTTTGTGTTAGGTTTAGGGTTAGGGTTAGGGTTCAGGTTAGGGTTAGGGTTAGGATTAGGGTTTGGGTTAGGTTTAGGGTTAGAGTTAGGGTTTGGTTTTGGGTTAGGGTTACGGTTTGGGTTAGGGTTTATGTTAGGATTAGGGTTAGGTATAGGGTTAGGGTTTCTGTTAGGTTTAGGTTTAGGGTTTGTGTTATGGTTATGGTTTCAGTTTGGTTTAGGGTTAGGGTTAGGGTAAGGGTTAGGTTTACGGTTAGGGTTAGGGTTTGTGTTTGGGTTAGGGTAAGGTTTAGGGTTAGGGTTAGTGTTAGGGTTTGTTTTAAGGTTAGGGTTAGGGTTAAGGTTTGGTTTTGGGTTAGGTTTAGGGTTTGGGTTAGGGTTTCCTTTTTGTTAGGGTTAGGGTTAGGGTTAGGGTTAGGTTTAGGGGTTAGGGTTAGGGTTACTTTTAGGGTTAGGGTTAGGGCTTGGGTTCGGGATAGGGTTAGGGTTAAGGTTTCGTTTGGGTTGGGGTTAGGCTTAGGTTTAGGGTTTGGGATAGGGTTAGGGTTTGGGTTTGGTTTAGGGTTAGGGTTAGAGTTATGGTTAGGGTTATGGTTAGGGTTAGGGTTTGGGTTAGGGTTAGGGTTAGGGTTTGGTTTTGATTTAGGGTTAAGGTTAGGGTTAGGGTCAGGGTTAGGGTTTGGGTTTGGGTTTGGGTTAGGGTTAGGGTTAGGTTTAGGTTTATGTTTAGGGTTAGGTTAGGGTTAGGGTTAGGGTTAGGTTTAGGGTTAGAGTTAGGGTTTGGGTTAGGGTTAGATTTAGAATTTGGGTTAGGATTAAGGTTAGGGTTAACGTTATGGTTTGGGTTTGATTTAGGGTTAGTTTTAGGGTTAGGGTATGCTTTTGGGTTACGGTTAGGTTTTGGATTAGGGTTAGGGTTTGGTTTAGAATTAGGGTTAGGGTTAGGGTTAGGGTTAATGTTAGGGTTTGGGTTTGATTTAGGGTTAGGTTTAGGGTTAGTGTTAGGTTTTGGATTGGGTTAGGGTTAGGGTTATGGTTTGGATTTGGGTTAGAGTTAGGGTTAGGGTTAGGGTTAGGGTTAGGGTTTGCATTAGGGTTACGGTTAGGATTTGATTTAGGGTTATGATTATAGTTAGGATTAGGGATAGCGTTTCTTTTAGGGTTAGGATTAGGGATAGGGTTAGGGTTTAGGTTAGGGTTAGGGTAAGGGTTAGGGCTCGGGTTAGTGTTAGGGTTAGGGTTAGGGTTAGGGTTAGGGTTAGGGTT
>JAJHUQ010000044.1:2342500-2345000 GCA_035773235.1 Eospalax fontanierii | reverse complement strand
GGTTACAGTTAAGGTTAGGGTTAGGATTATTGTTACTGTTAGGGTTTGGGTTATGGTTAGGGTTAGGGTTATGGTTAGGATTTGGTTTAGGGTTAGGGTTATAGTTAGGATTAGGATAAGGGTTTGTTTTAATGTTAGTGTTAGGGATAGAGTTAGTGTTTGGGTTAGGGTTAGGTTTAGGTTTAGGGCTTCGGTTAGGGTTAGGGTTAGGTTTAGTGTTAGGGTTAATGTTAGGATTAGGGTTAGGGTTAGGGTTAGAGTTTGGTTTAAGGTTAGGGTTAGGTTTAGGGTTAGGGTTAGGGTTAGGGTTAGGTTTAGGGGTTAGCGTTAGGGTTACGGTTAGGGCTTGGGTTCGGGATAGGGTTAGGGTTAAGGTTTCGTTTGGGGTAGGGTTAGGCTTAGGTTTAGGGTTTGGGATAGGGTTAGGGTTTGGGTTTGGTTTAGGGTTAGGGTTAGAGTTATGGTTAGGGTTAGGGTTAGGGTTAGGGTTTGGGTTAGGGTTAGGGTTAGGGTTTGGTTTTGATTTAGGGTTAAGGTTAGGGTTAGGGTCAGGGTTAGGGTTTGGGTTTGGGTTTGAGTTAGGGTTAGGGTTAGCGTTTGGGTTAGGGTTAGGGTTACGTTTATGTTTATAGTTTGGGTTAGGGTTAGGGTTAGGTTTTGGGTTAGGGTTAGGGTTAGGGTTAGAGTTTGGTTTAGGGGTAGGGTGAGAGTTAGTGTTAGGATTAGGCTTAGCGTTAGGGTTAGGGTTAGGATTTGGTTTAGGGTTAGGGTTATAGTTAGGATTAGGGTTAGGGTTTTGCTTAGGGTTAGGGTTAGGGTTAGGGTTAATGTGAGGACTAGAGTCAGGTTTAGGGTTAGCGTTAGTGTTAGGTTAGGTTAGGTTTTGGGTTAGGGTTAGGGTTAGGTTTAGGAATAGGTTTAGGATTACGATTAGGGATAGGTTTAGGGTTAGAGTTCCGGTAGGGGTTATCGTTCGGGTAGGGTTAGGATTAGGGTCTGGGTTTGGTTCCGGTTAGGTTTAGGGTTAGGGTTACGGTTAGGGTTAGGTTTAGGGTTAGGGTTAGGGTTTGGGTTTGGGTAGGGGTAGGGTTTGGGTTTGCGTTAGGGTTAGGTTTATGTTTAGAGTTAGGGTTAGGTTTAGGGTTTGGGTTAGGGAAATATTTAGGGATAGGTTAAGGGTTTCAGTTTGGGTTAGGGTTATTGTTAGGTTTAGGTTTAGGTTTAGCGTTAGGGTTAGGGTTTGTTTTAGGTTTACCGGTAGGGTCAGGTTTAGGGTTAGGTTTTCGATTTGGGGTAGGGTTAGGTTTAGGGTTATGGTTAGGTTTTGGATTGGGTTAGGATTAGGGTTATTGTTATGGTTAGGGTTAGGGTAAGGGTTAGGTTTAGGGTTAGGTTTTGTGTTTGGGTTAGGGTAAAGTTAAGGGTTAGGGTTAGTGTTAGGGTTTGTTTTAAGGTTAGGGTTAGGCTTAGGGTTAGGGTTTGGTTTTGGGTTAGGTTTAGGGTTAGGGTTAGGGTATCCTTTGGGTTATGGTTAGTGTTAGGGTTAGGGTAAGGTTTAGGGGTTAGGGTTAGGGTTAGGGTTTGGGTTAGGGTTTGGTTTTGATTTAGGTTTAAGGTTAGGGTTAGGGTCAGGTTTAGGGTTTGGGTTTGGGTTAGGGTTAGGTTTAGGGTTAGCGTTTGGGTTAGGGTTAGGTTTATGGTTATGTTTAGAGTGTGGGTTAGGGTTAGGTTTAGGGTTAGGGTTTGGTTTTGGCTTAGGGTTATGCTTAGGTTTAGGGTTAGGGTTTTTGTTAGGTTTATTTTTAGTTTTTGGGTTATGGTTATGTTTTCGGTTTGGTTTACGGTTAGGGTTAGGGTTAGGTTTAGGGTTAGCATTTGGGTTAGGGTTAGGGTTATGGTTATGTTTAGAGTTTGGGTTAGGGTTAGGTTTAGGGTTAGGGTTTGGTTTTGGCTTAGGGTTATGCTTAGGTTTAGGGTTAAGGTTTTTGTTAGGTTTAGGTTTAGGGTTTGGGTTATGGTTATGTTGTCGGTTTGGTTTACGGTTAGGGTTAGGGTTAGGTTTAGGGTTAGCGTTTGGGTTAGGGTTAGGGTTATGGTTATGTTTAGAGTTTGGGTTAGGGTTAGGTTTAGGGTTAGGGTTTGGTATTGGCTTAGGGTTATGCTTAGGTTTAGGGTTAAGGTTTTTGTTAGGTTTAGGTTTAGGGTTTGGGTTATGGTTATGTTTTCGGTTTCGTTTACGGTTAGGGTTAGGGTTTGGTTTAGGTTTAAGGTTAGGGTTAGGGTTAGGGTTAGGGTTTGGTTGAGCGTTAGGGTTAGTGTTAGGAGTTAGGGATTAGGGGTTAGGGTTAGATTTAGAGTTTGGGTTAGGGTTAGGTTTAGAGTTATCGTTAGGTTTAGGGTTAGGGTTAGGGTTTGGGTTAGGTGTTTGGTTAGGGCTGGGTTAGGATTTCGGTTAGATTTAGAGTTAGGGTTAGGGTTTTGGTTAGGTTTAGCGTTATGG
>JAJHUQ010000044.1:2322500-2332500 GCA_035773235.1 Eospalax fontanierii | reverse complement strand
AGGGTTAGGGTTAGGATTAGGGTTAGGGTTTGGGTTTGGGGTAGGGTTAAGTTTAGGGTTAGTGTTTTTGTTAGGGTTACGGTTTGGGTTATGGTTAGGTTTTGGGTTAATGTTAGGATTAGGGTTAGGGTTAGGGTTAGGGTTAGTGTTAGTTTAGGGTTAGGGTTAGGGTTATGGTTAGGGATTGGATTAGGTTTAGGGTTTGGTTTAGGGTTTGGGTTAGGGTTAGGGTTAGGATTAGGGTTTGGGTTAGGGTTAGGGTTTGGTTTAGGGATATGGTTAGGGTTAGGGTTTGAGTTAGAATTAGGTTCAGGGTAAGGGTTAGGGTAAGGGTTAGGGTTAGGTTTGGGGTTAGGGTTAGGTGTAGGGTTAGGGGTAGCTTTAGAGTTAATCTTAGGGTTTGGGTTGGGTTAGGGTAAGGTTAAGGTTTAGGGTCAGTGTGAATGGTAAGTTTTGCGTGTCAGTTAGGGTTGGGGTTAGCGTTAGGGTTACGAGTAGGGTTTGGTTTAGGGTTAGGCTTAGGTTTAGGGTTAGGGTTAGGGTTACGGTTAGGTGTAGGGTTAGGGTTTGTGTTAGGTTTAGGTTTAGGATTTGGGTTATGGTTATGGATTCGGTTTGGTTTAGGGTTAGGTTTAGTGTTAGGGTTACGCCTGGGTTAGGGTTTGGGTTAGGGTTAGGGTTAGGGTAAGGGTTGGGTTAGGGTTAGGGTTAGGGTTAGCGTTAGGGTCAGGGTTAGGGATAGGGGTTGGGTTTGGGTTAGGGTTAGGTTTAGAGTTAGGGTTAGGATTAGGATTAGTGTTAGTGTTAGGGTTTGGGTTACGGTTAGGGTTAGGGTTATGGTTAGGATTTGGGTTAGGGTTAGTGTTAGGGTTCGGGTTATTGTTTGGGTTAGGGTTAGGGTTAGGATTAGGGTTAGGGTTAGGGTTAGGGTTAGGATTACGGTTTGTTTTAGGTTTAGGGTTAGGGATAGGGTTAGGGTTTGGGTTACAGTTAGGGTTAGGGTTAGGTCTTGGGTTAGGGTTAGGATTAGGGTTAGGGTTAGGGTTAAAGTTAGGATTAGGGTTAGGGTTAGGGTTAGGGTTTGCGTTAGGGTTAGCGTTTGAGTTAGGGTTAGGATTAGGGTTAGGGTTAGTGTTAGGGTTAAAGTTAGGATTAGGGTTAGGTTTAGGGTTATGGTTAGGTTTTGGATTGGTTTTCCTTTAGCGTTAGGGTTAGGGTTAGGGTTTGGTTTAGGTTTAGGGTAAGGGTTAGGGTTAGGGTTAGTGTTAGTGTTAGGGTTTGGGTTAGGGTTAGGATTAGAGTTAAGGTTAGGGTTTGGGTTTAGGTTAGGGTTAGTGTTAGGGTTATTTTTAGGGTTAGGGTTAGGTTTAGGGTTAGGATTAGGTTAAGTGTTAGGTTTTGTTTTTTTGTTAGTGTTAGCGTTAGGGTCAGTGTAAGGGTTAGGGTTTCATTTAGTTTTACGATTAGGATCAGTGTTTGGGTTTGTGTCTGGGTTATGGTTATGGTTAGGGTTTAGGGTTAGGGTTAGGTTTATGGTTTGGGTAAGGTTTAGGCTTAGGGTTTGGTTTAGGGTTAGGGTCAGTGTGAATGTTAAGTTTTGTGTTTCAGTTAGGGTTAGGGTTTGCGTTAGGGTTAGGATTAGGGCTAGCTTCTGGGTAAGAGTTAGGTTAAGATTATGGTTTGGGTTAGGCATACGTTTAGGGTTAGGGTTAGGGTTTGGTTTAGGGTACGGCTTAGGGTTAGTCTTAGGGTTTGGGATAGGGTTTCGGTTTGGGTTAGGTTTATGTTTAGGGTTAGGGTTAGGTTTTGGATTCGTTTAGGGTTAGGGTTAGGGTTAGGGTTAGGGTTAGGGTTAGGGTTAGGGTTAGGATTACGGTTTGTTTTAGGTTTAGGGTTAGGGATAGGGTTAGGGTTTGGGTTACAGTTAGGGTTAGTGTTAGGTCTTGGGTTAGGGTTAGGGTTAGGGTTAGGGTTAAAGTTAGGATTAGGGTTAGGGTTAGGCTTAGGGTTTGCGTTAGGGTTAGCATTTGAGTTAGGGTTAGGATTAGGGTTAGGGTTAAAGTTAGGATTAGGGTTAGGTTTAGGTTTATGGTTAGGTTTTGGATTGGTTTTCTTTTAGCGTTAGGGTTAGGGTTAGGGTTTGTTTTAGGTTTAGGTTTAGGGTTAGGGTTAGGGTTACGGTTTGTGTTAGGGTTAGGGTTAGGTTTGGTTTAGGGTAAGGGTTAGGGTTAGGGTTAGTGTTAGTGTTAGTGTTAGGGTTTGGGTTAGGGTTAGGATTAGGGTTAGGGTTAGGGTTTGGGTTTAGGTTAGGGTTAGGGTTAGGGTTATTGTTAGGGGAAGGGTAAGGTTTAGGGTTAGGATTAGGTTAAGGGTTAGGTTTTGTTTTTTTGTTAGGGTTAGCTTTAGGGTTAGTGTAAGGTTTAGGGTTTCATTTAGTTTTACGATTAGGATTAGGGTTTGGGTTTGGGTCTGTTTTAGTGTTATGGTTAGGGTTAGGGTTAGGGTTAGGTTTATCGTTTGGGTAAGGTTTAGGCTTAGGGTTTGGTTTAGGGTTAGGGTTAGGGTTAGGATTAGGGTTAGGATTTGGGTTTGGGGTAGGGTTAAGTTTAGGGTTAGTGTTTGTGTTAGGGTTACGGTTTGGGTTATGGTTAGGTTTTGGGTTAATGTTAGGTTTAGGTTTAGGGTTAGGGTTAGGGTTAGGGTTAGTTTAGGGTTAGGGTTAGGGTTATGGTTAGGGTTTGTGTTAGGTTTAGGGTTAGGTTTAGGGTTTGGGTTAGGGTTAGGGTTAGGGTTAGTGTTAGTGTTAGGGTTAGGGTTAGGGTTAGGTTTAGGGTTAGGGTTAGGGTTAGGGTTAGGGTTAGGTTTACGGTTTGGGTAAGGTTTAGGCTTAGGGTTTGGTTTAGGGTTAGGGTTAGGGTTAGGGTTAGGGTTAGGGTTAGGTTTATGGTTTGGGTAAGGTTTAGGCTTAGGGTTTGGTTTAGGGTTAGGGTTAGGGTTAGGATTAGGGTTAGGGTTTGGGTTTGGGGTAGGGTTAAGTTTAGGGTTAGTGTTTGTGTTAGGGTTACGGTTTGGGTTATGGTTAGGTTTTGGGTTAATGTTAGGATTAGGGTTAGGGTTAGGGTTTGGGTTAGTGTTAGTTTAGGATTAGGGTTAGGGTTATGGTTAGGGTTTGGATTAGGTTTAGGGTTTGGTTTAGGGTTTGGGTTAGGGTTAGGGTTAGGATTAGGGTTTGGGTTAGGGTTAGGGTTTGGTTTAGGGATATGGTTAGGGTTAGGGTTTGAGTTAGAATTAGGTTCAGGGTAAGGGTTAGGGTAAGGGTTAGGGTTAGGTTTAGGGTTAGGGTTAGGTTTAGCGGTAGGGTTAGGTTTAGAGTTAGGGTTAGGGTTTGGTTTGGGTTAGGGTAAGGTTAAGGTTTACGGTCAGTGTGAATGTTAAGTTTTGTGTTTCAGTTAGGGTTAGGGTTAGCGTTAGGTTACGATTAGGGTTTGGTTTAGGGTTAGGCTTAGGTTTAGGGTTAGGGTTAGGGTTAGGGTTAGGTTTAGGGTTAGGGTTTGTGTTAGGTTTAGGTTTAGGATTTGGGTTATGCTTATGGTTTCGGTTTGGTTTAGGGTTAGGTTTAGTGTTAGGGTTACGCCTGGGTTAGGGTTTGGGTTAGGGTTAGGGTTAGGGTAAGGGTTGGGTTAGGGTTAGGGTTAGGGTTAGCGTTAGGGTCAGGGTTAGGGATAGGGGTTGGGTTTGGGTTAGGGTTAGGTTTAGAGTTAGGGTTAGGTTTAGGATTAGTGTTAGTGTTAGGGTTTGGGTTACGGTTAGGGTTAGGGTTATGGTTAGGATTTGGGTTAGGGTTAGTGTTAGGGTTCGGGTTATTGTTTGGGTTAGGGTTAGGGTTAGGATTAGGGTTAGGGTTAGGGTTAGGGTTAGGATGACGGTTTGTTTTAGGTTTAGGGTTAGGGATAGGGTTAGGGTTTGGGTTACAGTTAGGGTTAGGGTTAGGTCTTGGGTTAGGGTTAGGATTAGGGTTAGGGTTAGGGTTAAAGTTAGGATTAGGGTTAGGGTTAGGGTTAGGGTTTGCGTTAGGGTTAGCGTTTGAGTTAGGGTTAGGATTAGGGTTAGGGTTAGTGTTAGGGTTAAAGTTAGGATTAGGGTTAGGTTTAGGGTTATGGTTAGGTTTTGTATTGGTTTTCCTTTAGCGTTAGGGTTAGGGTTAGGGTTTGGTTTAGGTTTAGGGTAAGGGTTAGGGTTAGGGTTAGTGTTAGTGTTAGGGTTTGGGTTAGGGTTAGGATTAGAGTTAAGGTTAGGGTTTGGGTTTAGGTTAGGGTTAGTGTTAGGGTTATTTTTAGGGTTAGGGTTAGGTTTAGGGTTAGGATTAGGTTAAGGGTTAGGTTTTGTTTTTTTGTTAGGGTTAGCGTTAGGGTTAGTGTAAGGGTTAGGGTTTCATTTAGTTTTACGATTAGGATTAGGGTGTGGGTTTGGGTCTGGGTTAGGGGTATGGTTAGGGTTAGGTTTAGGGTTAGTGTTATGTTTTGGGGAGGGTTTAGGCTTTGGGTGTGGTTTAGGGTTAGGGTCAGTGTGAATGTTAAGTTTTGTGTTTCAGTTAGGGTTAGGGTTTGCGTTAGGGTTAGGATTAGGGCTAGCTTTTGGGTAAGAGTTAGGTTAAGATTATGGTTTGGGTTAGGCATACGTTTAGGGTTAGGGTTAGGGTTTGGTTTAGGGTACGGCTTAGGGTTAGTCTTAGGGTTTGGGATAGGGTTTCGGTTTGGGTTAGGTTTATGTTTAGGGTTAGGGTTAGGTTTTGGATTCGTTTAGGTTTAGGGTTAGGGTTAGGGTTAGGTTTAGGGTTAGGGTTAGGGTTAGGGTTAGGATTACGGTTTGTTTTAGGTTTAGGGTTAGGGATAGGGTTAGGGTTTGGGTTACAGTTAGGGTTAGTGTTAGGTCTTGGGTTAGGGTTAGGGTTAGGGTTAGGGTTAGGGTTAAAGTTAGGATTAGGGTTAGGGTTAGGCTTAGGGTTTGCGTTAGGGTTAGCGTTTGAGTTAGGGTTAGGATTAGGGTTAGGGTTAAAGTTAGGATTAGGGTTAGGTTTAGGTTTATGGTTAGGTTTTGGATTGGTTTTCGTTTAGCGTTAGGGTTAGGGTTAGGGTTTGTTTTAGGTTTAGGTTTAGGGTTAGGGTTAGGGTTACGGTTTGTGTTAGGGTTAGGGTTAGGTTTGGTTTAGGGTAAGGGTTAGGGTTAGGGTTAGTGTTAGTGTTAGTGTTAGGGTTTGGGTTAGGGTTAGGATTAGGGTTAGGGTTAGGGTTTGGGTTTAGGTTAGGGTTAGGGTTAGGGTTATTGTTAGGGGTAGGGTTAGGTTTAGGGTTAGGATTAGGTTAAGGGTTAGGTTTTGTTTTTTTGTTAGGGTTAGCTTTAGGGTTAGTGTAAGGTTTAGGGTTTCATTTAGTTTTACGATTAGGATTAGGGTTTGGGTTTGGGTCTGGGTTAGGGTTATGGTTAGGGTTAGGGTTAGGGTTAGGTTTATCGTTTGGGTAAGGTTTAGGCTTAGGGTTTGGTTTAGGGTTAGGGTTAGGGTTAGGATTAGGGTTAGGATTTGGGTTTGGGGTAGGGTTAAGTTTAGGGTTAGTGTTTGTGTTAGGGTTACGGTTTGGGTTATGGTTAGGTTTTGGGTTAATGTTAGGTTTAGGTTTAGGGTTAGGGTTAGGGTTAGGGTTAGTTTAGGGTTAGGGTTAGGGTTATGGTTAGGGTTTGTGTTAGGTTTAGGGTTAGGTTTAGGGTTTGGGTTAGGGTTAGGGTTAGGGTTAGTGTTAGTGTTAGGGTTAGGGTTAGGGTTAGGTTTAGGGTGAGGGTTAGGGTTAGGGTTAGGGTTAGGTTTACGGTTTGGGTAAGGTTTAGGCTTAGGGTTTGGTTTAGGGTTAGGGTTAGGGTTAGGGTTAGGGTTAGGGTTAGGGTTAGGTTTATGGTTTGGGTAAGGTTTAGGCTTAGGGTTTGGTTTAGGGTTAGGGTTAGGGGTAGGATTAGGGTTAGGGTTTGGGTTTGGGGTAGGGTTAAGTTTAGGGTTAGTGTTTGTGTTAGGGTTACGGTTTGGGTTATGGTTAGGTTTTGGGTTAATGTTAGGATTAGGGTTAGGGTTAGGGTTTGGGTTAGTGTTAGTTTAGGGTTAGGGTTAGGGTTATGGTTAGGGTTTGGATTAGGTTTAGGGTTTGGTTTAGGGTTTGGGTTAGGGTTAGGGTTAGGATTAGGGTTTGGGTTAGGGTTAGGGTTTGGTTTAGGGATATGGTTAGGGTTAGGGTTTGAGTTAGAATTAGGTTCAGGGTAAGGGTTAGGGTAGGGGTTAGGGTTAGGTTTAGGGTTAGGGTTAGGTTTAGGGTTAGGGCTAGGTTTAGAGTTAGGGTTAGGGTTTGGTTTGGGTTAGGGTAAGGTTAAGGTTTACGGTCAGTGTGAATGTTAAGTTTTGTGTTTCAGTTAGGGTTAGGGTTAGCGTTAGGTTACGATTAGGGTTTGGTTTAGGGTTAGGCTTAGGTTTAGGGTTAGGGTTAGGGTTAGGGTTAGGTTTAGGGTTAGGGTTTGTGTTAGGTTTAGGTTTAGGATTTGGGTTATGCTTATGGTTTCGGTTTGGTTTAGGGTTAGGTTTAGTGTTAGGGTTACGCCTGGGTTAGGGTTTGGGTTAGGGTTAGGGTTAGGGTAAGGGTTGGGTTAGGGTTAGGGTTAGGGTTAGCGTTAGGGTCAGGGTTAGGGATAGGGGTTGGGTTTGGGTTAGGGTTAGGTTTAGAGTTAGGGTTAGGGTTAGGATTAGTGTTAGTGTTAGGGTTTGGGTTACGGTTAGGGTTAGGGTTATGGTTAGGATTTGGGTTAGGGTTAGTGTTAGGGTTCGGGTTATTGTTTGGGTTAGGGTTAGGGTTAGGATTAGGGTTAGGGTTAGGGTTAGGATTACGGTTTGTTTTAGGTTTAGGGTTAGGGATAGGGTTAGGGTTTGTGTTACAGTTAGGGTTAGGGTTAGGTCTTGGGTTAGGGTTAGGATTAGGGTTAGGGTTAGGGTTAAAGTTAGGATTAGGGTTAGGGTTAGGGTTAGGGTTTGCGTTAGGGTTAGTGTTTGAGTTAGGGTTAGGATTAGGGTTAGGGTTAGTGTTAGGGTTAAAGTTAGGATTAGGGTTAGGTTTAGGGTTATGATTAGGTTTTGGATTGGTTTTCCTTTAGCGTTAGGGTTAGGGTTAGGGTTTGGTTTAGGTTTAGGGTAAGGGTTAGGGTTAGGGTTAGTGTTAGTGTTAGGGTTTGGGTTAGGGTTAGGATTAGAGTTAAGGTTAGGGTTTGGGTTTAGGTTAGGGTTAGTGTTAGGGTTATTTTTAGGGTTAGGGTTAGGTTTAGGGTTAGGATTAGGTTAAGGGTTAGGTTTTGTTTTTTTGTTAGGGTTAGCGTTAGGGTTAGTGTAAGGGTTAGGGTTTCATTTAGTTTTACGATTAGGATTAGGGTTTGGGTTTGGGTCTGGGTTAGGGTTATGGTTAGGGTTAGGGTTTGGGTTAGGTTTATGGTTTGGGTAAGGTTTAGGCTTAGGGTTTGGTTTAGGGTTAGGGTCAGTGTGAATGTTAAGTTTTGTGTTTCAGTTAGGGTTAGGGTTTGCGTTAGGGTTAGGATTAGGGCTAGCTTTTGGGTAAGAGTTAGGTTAAGATTATGGTTTGGGTTAGGCATACGTTTAGGGTTAGGGTTAGGGTTTGGTTTAGGGTACGGCTTAGGGTTAGTCTTAGGGTTTGGGATAGGGTTTCGGTTTGGGTTAGGTTTATGTTTAGGGTTAGGGTTAGGTTTTGGATTCGTTTAGGTTTAGGGTTAGGGTTAGGGTTAGGGTTAGGGTTAGGGTTAGGGTTAGGGTTATTATTACGGTTTGTTTTAGGTTTAAGTTTAGGGATAGGGTTAGGGTTTGGGTTACAGTTAGGGTTAGGGTTAGGTCTTGGGTTAGGGTTAGGGCTAGGGTTAGGGTTAGGGTTAAAGTTAGGATTTGTGTTAGGGTTAGGCTTAGTGTTTGCGTTAGGGTTAGCGTTTGAGTTAGGGTTAGGATTAGGGTTAGGGTTAAAGTTAGGATTAGGGTTGGGTTTAGGTTTATGGTTAGGTTTTGGATTGGTTTTCGTTTAGCGTTAGGGTTAGGGTTAGGGTTTGTTTTAGGTTTAGGTTTAGGGTTAGGGTTAGGGTTACGGTTTGTGTTAGGGTTAGGGTTAGGTTTGGTTTAGGGTAAGGGTTAGGGTTAGGGTTAGTGTTAGTGTTAGTGTTAGGGTTTGGGTTAGGGTTAGGATTAGGGTTAGGGTTAGGGTTTGGGTTTAGGTTAGGGTTAGGGTTAGGGTTATTGTTAGGGGTAGGGTTAGGTTTATGGTTAGGATTAGGTTAAGGGTTAGGTTTTGTTTTTTTGTTAGGGTTAGCTTTAGGGTTAGTGTAAGGTTTAGGGTTTCATTTAGTTTTACGATTAGGATTAGGGTTTGGGTTTGGGTCTGGGTTAGGGTTATGGTTAGGGTTAGGGTTAGGGTTAGGTTTATCATTTGGGTAAGGTTTAGGCTTAGGGTTTGGTTTAGGGTTAGGGTTAGGGTTAGGATTAGGGTTAGGATTTGGGTTTGGGGTAGGGTTAAGTTTAGGGTTAGTGTTTGTGTTAGGGTTACGGTTTGGGTTATGGTTAGGTTTTGGGTTAATGTTAGGTTTAGGTTTAGGGTTAGGGTTAGGGTTAGGGTTAGTTTAGGGTTAGGGTTAGGGTTATGGTTAGGGTTTGTGTTAGGTTTAGGGTTAGGTTTAGGGTTTGGGTTAGGGTTAGGGTTAGGGTTAGTGTTAGTGTTAGGGTTAGGGTTAGGGTTAGGTTTAGGGTGAGGGTTAGGGTTAGGGTTAGGGTTAGGTTTACGGTTTGGGTAAGGTTTAGGCTTAGGGTTTGGTTTAGGGTTAGGGTTAGGGTTAGGGTTAGGGTTAGGGTTAGGGTTAGGTTTATGGTTTGGGTAAGGTTTAGGCTTAGGGTTTGGTTTAGGGTTAGGGTTAGGGTTAGGATTAGGGTTAGGGTTTGGGTTTGGGGTAGGGTTAAGTTTAGGGTTAGTGTTTGTGTTAGGGTTACGGTTTGGGTTATGGTTAGGTTTTGGGTTAATGTTAGGATTAGGGTTAGGGTTAGGGTTTGGGTTAGTGTTAGTTTAGGGTTAGGGTTAGGGTTATGGTTAGGGATTGGATTAGGTTTAGGGTTTGGTTTAGGGTTTGGGTTAGGGTTAGGGTTAGGATTAGGGTTTGGCTTAGGGTTAGGGTTTGGTTTAGGGATATGGTTAGGGTTAGGGTTTGAGTTAGAATTAGGTTCAGGGTAAGGGTTAGGGTAAGGGTTAGGGTTAGGTTTAGGGTTAGGGTTAGGTTTAGGGTTAGGGCTAGGTTTAGAGTTAGGGTTAGGGTTTGGTTTGGGTTAGGGTAAGGTTAAGGTTTACGGTCAGTGTGAATGTTAAGTTTTGTGTTTCAGTTAGGGTTAGGGTTAGCGTTAGGTTACGATTAGGGTTTGGTTTAGGGTTAGGCTTAGGTTTAGGGTTAGGGTTAGGGTTAGGGTTAGGTTTAGGGTTAGGGTTTGTGTTAGGTTTAGGTTTAGGATTTGGGTTATGCTTATGGTTTCGGTTTGGTTTAGGGTTAGGTTTAGTGTTAGGGTTACGCCTGGGTTAGGGTTTGGGTTAGGGTTAGGGTTAGGGTAAGGGTTGGGTTAGGGTTAGGGTTAGGGTTAGCGTTAGGGTCAGGGTTAGGGATAGGGGTTGGGTTTGGGTTAGGGTTAGGTTTAGAGTTAGGGTTAGGGTTAGGATTAGTGTTAGTGTTAGGGTTTGGGTTACGGTTAGGGTTAGGGTTATGGTTAGGATTTGGGTTAGGGTTAGTGTTAGGGTTCGGGTTTTTGTTTGGGTTAGGGTTAGGGTTAGGATTAGGGTTAGGGTTAGGGTTAGGATTACGGTTTGTTTTAGGTTTAGGGTTAGGGATAGGGTTAGGGTTTGTGTTACAGTTAGGGTTAGGGTTAGGTCTTGGGTTAGGGTTAGGA
>JAJHUQ010000044.1:2277500-2307500 GCA_035773235.1 Eospalax fontanierii | reverse complement strand
TTAGGGTCAGGGATAGGGTTAGGGTTAGGGTTAGGTTTAGGTTTTGGGTTAGGGTTAGGGTTAGGGTTAGGGTTTGGTTTAGGGTCAGGGTAAGGGTTAGGGTTAGGGGTTAGGGGTTAGGGGTTAACGGTTAGGGTTAGGGTTAGAGTTAGGGTTTGGGTTAGGGTTAGGGTTACTTTTAGGGTTTGGATTAGAGTTAGGTTTAGGATTAGGGTTTGGGTTAGGGTTAGCGTTCTAGTTAGGATTAGTGTTAGGGTTTGGGTTATGTTTAGGGTTAGGGTTAGGTTTAGGGTAAGCGTTAGGTTTAGGGTTAGCGTTAGGGTTTGTGTTTGGGTTAGGGTAAGGTTTAGAGTTAGGGTTCGGGTTAGTGTTAGGGTTTGTTTTAAGTTTAGGGTTAGGGTTAGGGTTACGGTTAGGATTTGGGTTTGGGTTAGGTTTAGGTTTAGGTTTAGTGTTAGGGTTTCGTTTCTGTTAGGGTTAGGGTTAGGGTTAGGGTTAGGTTTAGGGGTAGGGTTAGGTTTAGGGTTAGGGTAAGGGTTTGGAATAGGGTTAGGGTTAGAGTTAGATTTAGGGTTAGGGTTAGCGTTAGGGTTATGTTTTGGGTTTGCGTTAGGCTTAAGTTTAGGTTTAGGGTTAGGGTTTCGTTTCTGTTAGGGATAGGGTTAGGGTTTGGTTTAGGTTTAGGGTTAGGGTTAGTGTTTGGTTGAAGGTTAGGGTTAGTGTTTGGGTTAGGGTTAGGGTTAGATTTAGGGTTAGGGTTTGGTTTAGGGTTCGGCTTAGGGTTAGGGTTAGAGTTAGGGTTTGGGTTAGGGTTAGGGTTAGGTTTGGGTTTGGGTTAGGGTTAGGGTTAGGGTTAGGGTTAGGGTTAGGGTTAGGGTTTGGGTTTGGGTTAGGGTTAGATTTAGTACTAGGGTTAGGGTTTGGGTTTGGGTTAGGTTTAGGTTTAGGGTTAGGGTTATGGTTTGGAATAGGGTTAGGGTTAGAGTTAGATTTAGGGTTAGGGTTTCGTTTTGGTATAGGTTTAGGTTTAGGGTTAGTGTTAGGCTTTGGATTGGGTTACGGTTAGGGTTAGGGTTAGGGTTAGGGTTAGGGTTTCGGTTAGGGTTAGGTTTAGGTTTAGGGTTAGGGTTAGGTTTAGGATTAGGTTTAGGGTTAGGGTTAGGGTTAGGGTTACAGTTTGGGTTAGGGTTAGGGTAGGGTTAGGTTTAGGGTTTGGGTTTGGTTAGGGTTAGGTTTAGGGTGAGGGTTAGGGTTAGGGTTAGGTTTAGGTTTAGGGTTAGGTTTAGGGTTAGGGTTAGGGTTTGGGTCTGGGTTAGGGTTAGGGTAAGGGTTAGGGTTAGGTTTAGTGTTAGTGTTAGGGTTTGGTTTAGGGTTAGGGTTAGCGGTAGGGTTAGGGTTAGTGTTAGGGTTTGGTTTAGGGTTAGGGTTATGTTTTGGGTTAGGGTTAAATTTAGGTGTTAGGGTTAGGATTTCGGTTTGGGTTAGGTTTAGGGTTAAGGTTAGAGTTTGGTTTGGGTTAGGGTTAGAGTTAGTGTTAGGCTTAGGGTTTGCGTTAGGGGTAGGTGTTAGGGCTTAGGGGCTAAGATAAGTCTTAGAGTTAGGTTTTGGGTTAGGGTTAGGGTCAGGGTTAGGGTTAGGGTTTGGGTTAGGGTTAGGGTTAGGCTTAGGGTTATGGTTAGGTTTAGGATTTGGGTTTGGGTTAGGGTAAGGGTTAGGGTTTGGTGAAAGGTTAGAGTTATGGTTAGGGTTACAGTTTGTGTTAGGTTTAGGGTTAGGGTTAGGCTTTGGGTTTGGTTTAGGTTTAGCGTTTGTTTTAGGATTATGGTTAGGTTTATAGTTTGTGTTAGGTATAGGGTTAGGGTTAAGATTTGGGTTAGGGTTAGGGTTAGGATTAGGGTTTGGGTTAGATTTAGCGTAAGGGTTAGGGTTAGGGTTTGGTTTTGGGTTAGGGTTAGGGTTACGGTTAGGATTATTGTTAGGGTTAGGGTTTCGGTTAGGCTTAGGGTTAGGGTTAGGATTGGGGTACTGGTTTGGGTTAGGGTTAGTTTTAGGGATAGGTTTAGGGTTTGGTTTAGGATTAGGGTTAAGGTTAGTGTTAGTCTTAGGTTTAGGGTTATGTTTAGGGTTTGGGTTAGGGTTAGGTTAGGGTCAGGTTTAGGGTTAGGTTTTCGATTTCGGTTAGGGTTAGGTTTAGTGTTATGGTTAGGTTTTGGATTGGTTTAGGTTTAGTTTTAGGGTTAGGTTTAGCGTTATGGTTTGGGTTACGGTTAGGGTTAGGGTTAGGATTAGGGTTTGTGTTTGGTTAGGGTTAGGTTTAGCGTTAGGGTTAGGGTTAAGGTTTGTGCTTGTGTTAGGGTAAGGGTTAAGGTTAGGGTTAGGGTTAGGGTTAGCGTTAGGGTTAGGGTTAGGGTTAGGGTTAGGGTTAGGGTTAGGGTTAGGTTTTGGGTTAAGGTTAGAATTAGGGTTAGGGTTAGGGTTAGGGTTTGGTTTTGGGTTAGTGTCAGTGTTAGGGTTAGGTTTAGGGTTATGGTTTGTGTTAGGTTTAGGTTTAGGATTGCGTTATGGTTATGGTTTCGGTTTGGTTTAGTGTTAGGTTTAGGGTTAGGCTTAGGCCTGGGTTAGGGTTTGGGTTAAGGTTAGGTTTAGGGTAAGGGTTGGGTTAGGGTTAGAGTTAGGATTAGGGTTGGGATTAGTGTTAGTGTTAGGGTTTGGGTTAGGGATAGGTTTAGGGTTGTGGTTAGGTTTTGGGTTAGGGTTAGTGTTAGGGATCGGGTTATGGTTTGGTTTAGGGTTAGGGTTAGGATTTGGTTTAGGGTTAGGGTTATAGTTAGGATTAGGGTTATGGTTTGTTTTAGTTTTAGGGTTAGGGATAGGGTTACGGTTTGGGTTACAGTTTGGGTTAGGGTTAGGTCTTGGGTTAGGGTTAGGGTTAGGGTTAGGGTTAGGGTTAAAGTTAGGATTAGGGTTAGGGTTAGCGTTTGAGTTAGGGTTAGGGTTAGTGTTAGGGTTAGGATTTGGTTTACGGTTAGGGTTATAGCTAGAATCAGGTTTAGCGTTTGGCTTAGGGTTAGGGTTAGGGTTGGGTTAATGTTAGGATTAGGGTCAGGGTTAGGTTTAGGGTTAGGGTTAGGGGTAGGTTTAGGGTTACGGTTAGGGTGATGGTTAGGGTTAGGTTTAGGGTTAGGGTTAGGGTTAGGGTTAGGATTAGGGTTAGGTTTAGGGTTAGTGTTAGGGTTAGGTTTAGGTTTAGGGTTTGGGTTTCGGTTAGGGTTAGGGTTAGGATTAGGTTTAGGGTTAGGGTTAGGTTTAGGGTTTGGTTTAGGGTAAGGTTTAGTGTTAGGTTAGGGGTTTGGGTTTGGGTTTGGGTTAGGGTTAGGTTTAGGGTTAGGTTTCGCGTTAGTGTTAGGGTTTGGTTTACGGTTAGGTTTAGGGGTAGGGGTAGGGATAGTGTTAGGGTTTGTTTTAGGGTTAGGGTTATGTTTTGTTTTAGGGTTAAATTTATGGGTTAGGGTTAGTGTTTGGGTTTGGGTTAGGTTTAGGGATAGGGTTAGAGTTTGGTTTGGGTTAGGGTTAGAGTTAGTGTTAGGCTTAGGATTTGGGTTAGGGTTAGGTGTTAGGGGTTAGGGGTTAAGGTAAAGCTTAGAGTTAGGTTTTGGGTTAGGGTTAGGGTCAGGGTTAGGGTTAGGGTTTGGGTTAGGGTTAGGGTTAGGCTTAGGGCTATGGTTAGGTTTAGGGTTTGGGTTTGGGTTAGTGTAAGGTTAGAGTTTGGGGTGGAGTTAGAGTTATGGTTAGGGTTACAGTTTGTGTTAGGGTTAGTGTTAGGGTTAGGGTTAGGGTTAGGGTCAGGTTTAGGGTTAAGTTTTCGATTTGGGTTAGGGTTAGGTTTACTGTTATGATTAGGTTTTGGATTGTGTTAGGTTTAGGGTTATTGTTATGGTTAGGGTTAGGTTATCGGTTATGGTTAGGGTTAGGGTTAAGGTTAGGATTAGGGTTTGGGTTTGGTTAGGGTTAGGTTAAGGGTTAGGATTAGGGTTAGGGTAAGGGTTACGTTTAGCGGTAGGGTTAGGGTTTGTGTATGGGTTAGGGTAAGGTATAGGGTTAGGGTTAGTGTTAGGGTTTGTTTTAAGGTTAGGGTTAGGGTTAGGGTTAGGTTTAGGTTTTGGTTTAGGTTTAGGGTTAGGGTGAGGGTTAGGGTTAGGGTTAGGGTTTGGGTTAGGGTTAGAGTTAGATTTTTGGTTAAGGTTTGGTTTAGGGTTCGGCTTTGGGTTAGGGTTAGGGTTGGGGTTCTGTTTAGGGTTTGGGTTTGGTTAGGCCTAGGTTTAGATTTAGGGTTAGGGTTAGGGTTAGGGATAAGATTAGGGTTTGTACTTGTGTTACGGTAAGGGTTAAGGTTAGGGTTAGGGTTAGTTTTAGGGTGAGGTTTAGGGTTAGGTTTAGGGTTGGGGTTAGGGTTAGGTTTTGGGTTAGGGTTAGGGTTAGGTTTAGGGTTAGTGTTAGGGTTTGGTTTTGGGTTAGAGTTAGCGTTACCGTTAGATTTAGGGTCAGGGTTAGGGTTTGGTTTTGGGTTAGTGTTAGGGTTAGGTTTAGGTTTAGGGTTAGGGTTTGTGTTAGGTTTAGGGTTAGGGTTAGGGTTTGGTGTAGGGTTAGGTTAGGATTAGGGTTTTGGTTAGGGTTAGGGTTTGGGTTAGGGTTAGGGTTCGGGTTAGGGTTAGGGTAACGGTATGAGTAGGATTAGGGTCAGGGTTAGGGTTAGGGTTAGGGTTAGGTTCAGGTTTAGGGTTAGGGTTAGGTTTAGGGTTAGGGTTAGGGTTAGGGTTAGCGTTAGGGTTATGGTTAGGGTTTGGTTTAGGTTTAGGTTAGGTTTAGGGTTAGGGTTAGGGTTAGGGTTTGGGTTTGGGTTACGGTAAGTTTAAGGGTTAGGGTCAGTGTGAGTGTTAATTTTTGGGTTTCGGTGAGGGGTAGGGGTAGGGTTTGTTCAAAGGTCAGGGTTAGGGTTAGGGTTAGGGGTTAGGGGTTAACGGTTAGAGTTAAGGTTAGAGTTAGGGTTTGGGTTCGGGTTAGGGTTTGGGTTAGGGTTAGGCTTAGAGTTAGGTTTAGATTAGGTTTTGGGTTAGGGTTAGCGTTATATTTAGGATGAGGGTTAGGGTTTGGGTTATGTTTAGGGTTAGGGTTAGGGTTAGGGTAAGCGTTAGGTTTAGGGTTAGGGTTAGGGTTTGTGTTTGGGTTAGGGTAAAGTTTAGGGTTAGGGTTAGTGTTAGGGTTTGTTTTAAGTTTAGGGTTAGGGTTAGGGTTTGGGTTAGGGTTAGGGTTAGGATTTGGATTTGGGTTAGGTTTAGGTTTAGGTTTAGGGTTAGGGTTTCGTTTCTGTTAGGGTTAGGGTTAGGGTTAGGGTTTGGTTGAGGGTTATGGTTAGTGTTAGGGGTTAGGGCTTAGGGTTTAGGGTTAGAGTTAGGATTTGGGTTAGGGTTAGTGTTTGGGTTAGGGTTAGTGTTAGTGTTTGGGTTACGGTTAGGGTTAGGGTTAGGTTTAGGACCAGGGTTAGGGTTTGGGTTTGGGTTAGGGTTAGGTTTAGGACTAGGGTTACGGTTTGGGTTTGGGTTAGGTTTAGGGTTAGGTTTAGGTTTAGGGTTAGGGATAGGGTTTGGAATAGGGTTAGGGTTAGAGTTAGATTATGTTTGGGGTTTCGTTTTGGTTTAGATTTAGGTTTAGGGTTAGTGTTAGGTTTTCGATTGGGTTAGGGTTAGGGTTAGGGTTAGGGTTAGGGTTTCGGTTAGGGTTAGGTTTAGGTTTAGGGTTAGGGTTTGGTTTAGGATTAGGGTTTGGGTTAGGGTTAGCGTTATAGTTAGGATTAGGGTTAGGGTTTGGGTTATGGTTAGGGTTCCTGTTAGGGTTAGGGTAAGCGTTAGGTTTAGGGTTATGGTTAGGGTTTGTGTTTGGATTAGGGTAAGGGTTAGGGTTAGTGTTAGGGTTTGTTTTAAGTTTAGGGTTAGGGTTAGGATTTCGGTTTGGGTTAGGTTTAGGTTTAGGTTTAGGGTTAGGGTTTCGTTTCTGTTAGGGTTAGGATTAGGGTTAGGGTTTGGTTTAGGTTTAGGGTTAGGGTTAGGGTTTGGTTGAGGGTTAGGGTTAGTGTTAGGGGTTAGGGGTTATGGTTTAGGGTTAGAGTTAGGGTTTGTGTTTGGGTTAGGGTTAGGTTTAGGACTAGGTTTAGGGTTTGACTTTGGGCTAGGTTTGGGGTTAGGGTTAGGGTAAGGGTTGGGTTAGGGTTAGGGTTAGGGTTAGCGTTAGTGTCAGGGTTAGGGATAGGGGTTGGGTTTGGGTTAGGGCTAGGGTTAGAGTTGTGGTTCGGATTTGGGTTAGGGTTAGTGTTAGGGTTAGGGTTAGGGTTTGGGTTAGGGTTAGGGTTAGGTTTTGGGTTAGGGTTTGTGTTAGGTTTAGGGTTAGGGTTAGCGTTTGGTGTAGGGTTAGGGTTAGGATTAGGGTTAGGGTAAGGGTTAGGGTTAGGGTAAGGGTATGAATAGGATTAGGGTCAGGGTTAGGGTTAGGGTTAGGGTTAGGTTTAGGTTTTGGGTTAGGGTTAGGGTTAGGGTTTGGTTTAGGGTCAGGGTAAGGGTTAGGGTTAGGGTTTAGGGGTTAACGGTTAGGGTTAGGGTTAGAGTTAGGGTTTGGGTTAGGGTTAGGGTTACTTTTAGGGTTTGGATTAGAGTTAGGTTTAGGATTAGGGTTTGGGTTAGGGTTAGCGTTATAGTTAGGATTAGTGTTAGGGTTAGGGTTATGTTTAGGGTTAGGGTTAGGGTTAGGGTAAGCGTTAGGTTTAGGGTTAGCGTTAGGGTTTGTGTTTGGGTTAGGGTAAGGTTTAGGGTTAGGGTTCGGGTTAGTGTTAGGGTTTGTTTTAAGTTTAGGGTTAGGGTTAGGGTTACGGTTAGGATTTGGGTTTGGGTTAGGTTTAGGCTTAGGTTTAGAGTTAGGGTTTCGTTTCTGTTAGGGTTAGGGTTAGGGTTAGGTTTAGGGGTAGGTTTAGGTTTAGGGTTAGGAATAAGGTTTAGAATAGGGTTAGGATTAGAGAAAGATTAAGGTTAAGGATTAGCAATAGGGTTATGTTTTGGGTTTGGGTTAGGTATAAGTTTAGGTTTAGGGTTAGGGTTTCGTTTCTGTTAGGGATAGGGTTAGGGTTTGGTTTAGGTTTAGGGTTAGGGTTAGTGTTTGGTTGAAGGTTAGGGTTAGGGTTAGGGTTAGGGTTAGGACTAGGTTTAGGGTTTGACTTTGGGTTAGGTTTAGGGTTAGGGTGAGGGTAAGGGTTGGGTTAGGGTTAGGGTTAGGGTTAGCGTTAGTGTCAGGGTTAGGGATAGGGGTTGGGTTTGGGTTAGGGCTAGGGTTAGAGTTGTGGTTCGGATTTGGGTTAGGGTTAGTGTTAGGGTTATGGTTTGGAATAGGGTTAGGGTTAGAGTTAGATTTAGGGTTAGGGTTAGCGTTAGGGTTATGTTTTGGGTTTGGGTTAGGTTTAAGTTTAGGTTTAGGGTTAGGATTTCGTTTCTGTTAGGGATAGGGTTAGGGTTTGGTTTAGGTTTAGGGTTAGGGTTAGTGTTTGGTTGAAGGTTAGGGTTAGTGTTTGGGTTAGGGTTAGGGTTAGATTTAGGGTTAGGGTTTGGTTTAGGGTTCGGCTTAGGGTTAGGGTTAGAGTTAGGGTTTGGGTTAGGGTTAGGGTTAGGTTTGGGTTTGGGTTAGGGTTAGGGTTAGGGTTAGGGTTAGGGTTAGGGTTAGGGTTAGGGTTTGGTTTTGGGTTAGGGTTAGATTTAGTACTAGGGTTAGGGTTTGGGTTTGGGTTAGGTTTAGGTTTAGGGTTAGGGTTATGGTTTAGAATAGGGTTAGGGTTTGAGTTAGATTTAGGGTTAGGGTTTCGTTTTGGTATAGGTTTAGGTTTAGGGTTAGTGTTAGGTTTTGGATTGGGTTACGGTTAGGTTAGGGTTAGGGTTAGGGTTAGGGTTTCGGTTAGGGTTAGGTTTAGGTTTAGGGTTAGGGTTAGGTTTAGGATTAGGGTTAGGGTTAGGGTTAGGGTTAGGGTTACAGTTTGGGTTAGGGTTAGGGTAGGGTTAGGTTTAGTGTTTGGGTTTATTAGGGTTAGGTTTAGGGTGAGGGTTAGGGTTAGGGTTAGGTTTAGTTTTAGAGTTAGGTTTAGGGTTAGGGTTAGGGTTTGGGTTTGGGTTAGGGTTAGGGTAAGGGTTAGGGTTAGGTTTAGTGTTAGTGTTAGGGTTTGTTTTAGGGTTAGGGTTAGGGGTAGGGGTAGGGTTAGTGTTAGGGTTTAGTTTAGGGTTAGGGTTATGTTTTGGGTTAGGGTTAAATTTAGGTGTTAGGGTTAGGGTTTCGGTTTGGGTTAGGTTTAGGGTTAGGGTTAGAGTTTGGTTTGGGTTAGGGTTAGAGTTAGTGTTAGGCTTAGGGTTTGTGTTAGGGTTAGGTGTTAGGGGTTAGGGGTTAAGATAAGGCTTAGAGTTAGGTTTTGGGTTAGGGTTAGGGTCAGGGTTAGGGTTAGGGTTTGGGTTAGGGTTAGGGTTAGGCTTAGGGTTATGGTTAGGTTTAGGGTTTGGGTTTGGGTTAGGGTAAGGGTTAGGGTTTGGTGAAAGGTTAGAGTAATGGTTAGGGTTACAGTTTGTGTTAGGTTTAGGGTTAGGGTTAGGCTTTGGGTTTGGGTTAGGTTTAGCGTTTGTTTTAGGGTTATGGTTAGGTTTATAGTTTGTGTTAGGTATAGGGTTAGGGTTAAGATTTGGGTTAGGGTTAGGGTTAGGATTAGGGTTTGGGTTAGGTTTAGCGTAAGGGTTAGGGTTAGGGTTTGGTTTTGGGTTAGGGTTAGGGTTACGGTTAGGATTAGTGTTAGGGTTAGGGTTTCGGTTAGGGTTAGGGTTAGGGTTAGGATTAGGTTTAGGGGTAGGGTTAGGTTTAGGGTTTGGGTTAGGGGAAGGTTTAGGGTTAGGTTAGGGGTTTGGGTTTGGGTTTGGGTTAGGGTTAGGTTTAGGGTTAGGTTTCGTGTTAGTGTTAGGGTTTGGTTTACGGTTAGGTTTAGGGGTAGGGGTAGGGATAGTGTTAGGGTTTGTTTTAGGGTTAGGGTTATATTTTGGTTTAGGGTTAACTTTATGGGTTAGGGTTAGTGTTTGGGTTTGGGTTAGGTTTAGGGATAGGGTTAGAGTTTGGTTTGGGTTAGGGTTAGAGTTAGTGTTAGGCTTAGGGTTTGGGTTAAGGTTAGGTGTTAGGTGTTAGGGTTTAAGGTAAAGCTTAGAGTTAGGTTTTGGGTTAGGGTTAGGGTCAGGGTTAGGGTTAGGGTTTGGGTTAGGGTTAGGGTTAGGCTTAGGGCTATGGTTAGGTTTAGGGTTTGGGTTTGGGTTAGGGTAAGGGTTAGGGTTTGGGGTGGAGTTAGAGTTATGGTTAGGGTTACAGTTTGTGTTAGGGTTAGTGTTAGGGTTAGGGTTAGTGTTAGGGTCAGGTTTAGGGTTAGGTTTTCGATTTGGGTTAGGGTTAGGTTTACTGTTATGATTAGGTTTTGGATTGTGTTAGGTTTAGGGTTATTGTTATGGTTAGGGTTAGGTTATCGGTTATGGTTAGGGTTAGGGTTAGGGTTAGGATTAGGGTTTGGGTTTGGTTAGGGTTAGGTTAAGGGTTAGGATTAGGGTTAGGGTAAGGGTTAGGTTTAGGGTTAGGGTTAGGGTTTGTGTATGGGTTAGGGTAAGGTATAGGGTTAGGGTTAGTGTTAGGGTTTGTTTTAAGGTTAGGGTTAGGGTTAGGGTTAGGTTTAGGTTTTGGTTTAGGTTTAGGGTTAGGGTGAGGGTTAGGGTTAGGGTTAGGGTTTGGGTTAGGGTTAGAGTTAGATTTTTGGTTAAGGTTTGGTTTAGGGTCCGGCTTTGGGTTAGGGTTAGGGTTGGGGTTCTGTTTAGGGTTTTTGTTTGGTTAGGCCCAGGTTTGGGGTTAGGGTTAGGGTTAGGGATAGGATTAGGGTTTGTACTTGTGTTACGGTAAGGGTTAAGGTTAGGGTTAGGGTTAGGGTTAGGGTGAGGTTTAGGGTTAGGTTTAGGGTTAGGGTTAGGGTTAGGTTTTGGGTTAGAGTTAGCGTTAGCGTTATCGTTAGGGTTAGGGTTAGGTTTTGGGTTAGAGTTAGCGTTAGCGTTATCGTTAGGTTTAGGGTCAGGGTTAGGGTTTGGTTTTGGGTTAGTGTTAGGGTTAGGTTTAGGTTTAGGGTTAGGGTTTGTGTTAGGTTTAGGGTTAGGGTTAGGGTTTGGTGTAGGGTTAGGTTAGGATTAGGGTTTTGGTTAGGGTTAGGGTTTGGGTTAGGGTTAGGGTTAGGGTTAGGGTTAGGGTAACGGTATGAGTAGGATTAGGGTCAGGGTTAGGGTTAGGGTTAGGGTTAGGTTTAGGGTTTGGATTAGAGTTAGGTTTAGGATTAGGTTTTGGGTTAGGGTTAGCGTTATAGTTAGGATGAGGGTTAGGGTTTGGGTTATGTTTAGGGTTAGGGTTAGGGGTAGGGTAAGCGTTAGGTTTAGGGTTATGGTTAGGGTTTGTGTTTGGGTTAGGGTAAAGTTTAGGGTTAGGGTTAGTGTTAGGGTTTGTTTTAA
Source organism: Eospalax fontanierii (assembly GCA_035773235.1). Taxonomy (NCBI): domain Eukaryota; kingdom Metazoa; phylum Chordata; class Mammalia; order Rodentia; family Spalacidae; genus Eospalax; species Eospalax fontanierii. Next base: position 2,296,908 of record JAJHUQ010000044.1, on the reverse strand, counting down.
GTTTAGGGTTAGGGTTAGGGTTAGGGTTAGGATTTGGATTTGGGTTAGGTTTAGGTTTAGGTTTAGGGTTAGGGTTTCGTTTCTGTTAGGGTTAGGGTTAGGGTTAGGGTTTGGTTTAATTTTAGGGTTAGGGTTAGGGTTTGGTTGAGGGTTAGGGTTAGTGTTAGGGGTTAGGGCTTAGGGTTTAGGGTTAGAGTTAGGATTTGGGTTAGGGTTAGGGTTAGTGTTTGGGTTAGGGTTAGTGTTAGTGTTTGGGTTACGGTTAGGGTTAGGGTTAGGTTTAGGAATAGGGTTAGGGTTTGGGTTTGGGTTAGGGTTAGGTTTAGGACTAGGGTTACGGTTTGGGTTTGGGTTAGGTTTAGGGTTAGGTTTAGGTTTAGGGTTAGGGATAGGGTTTGGAATAGGGTTAGGGTTAGAGTTAGATTATGTTTAGGGTTTCGTTTTGGTTTAGATTTAGGTTTAGGGTTAGTGTTAGGTTTTCGATTGGGTTAGGGTTAGGGTTAGGGTTAGGGTTAGGGTTAGGGTTTCGGTTAGGGTTAGGTTTAGGTTTAGGGTTAGAGTTTGGTTTAGGATTAGGGTTTGGGTTAGGGTTAGCGTTATAGTTAGGATTAGGGTTAGGGTATGGGTTATGTTTAGGGTTCGGGTTAGGGTTAGGGTAAGCGTTAGGTTTAGGGTTATGGTTAGGGTTTGTGTTTGGATTAGGGTAAGGGTTAGGGTTAGTGTTAGGGTTTGTTTTAAGTTTAGGGTTAGGGTTAGAGTTAGGGTTAGAATTTCGGTTTGGGTTAGGTTTAGGTTTAGGTTTAGGGTTAGGGTTTCGTTTCTGTTAGGGTTAGGGTTAGGGTTAGTGTTTGGTTTAGGTTTAGGGTTAGGGTTAGGGTTTGGTTGTGGGTTAGGGTTAGTGTTAGTGGTTAGGGGTTAGGGTTTAGGGTTAGAGTTAGGGTTTGTGTTTGGGTTAGGGTTAGGTTTAGGACTAGCTTTAGGGTTTGACTTTGGGTTAGGTTTAGGGTTAGGGTTAGGGTAAGGGTTGGGTTAGGGTTAGGGTTAGGGTTAGCATTAGTGTCAGGGTTAGGGATAGGGGTTGGGTTTGGGTTAGGGCTAGGGTTAGAGTTGTGGTTCGGATTTGGGTTAGGGTTAGTGTTAGGGTTAGGGTTAGGGTTTGGGTTAGGGTTAGGGTTAGGTTTAGGGTTAGGGTTTGTGTTAGGTTTAGGGTTAGGGTTAGCGTTTGGTGTAGGGTTAGGGTTAGGATTAGGGTTAGGGTAAGGGTTAGGGTTAGGGTAAGGGTATGAATAGGATTAGGGTCAGGGTTAGGGTTAGGGTTAGGGTTAGGTTTAGGTTTTGGGTTAGGGTTAGGGTTAGGGTTAGGGTTTGGTTTAGGGTCATGGTAAGGGTTAGGGTTAGGGGTTAGGGGTTAACGGTTAGGGTTAGGGTTAGAGTTAGGGTTTGGGTTAGGGTTAGGGTTACTTTTAGGGTTTGGATTAGAGTTAGGTTTAGGATTAGGGTTTGGGTTAGGGTTAGCGTTATAGTTAGGATTAGTGTTAGGGTTTGGGTTATGTTTAGGGTTAGGGTTAGGGTTAGGGTAAGCGTTAGGTTTAGGGTTAGCGTTAGGGTTTGTGTTTGGGTTAGGGTAAGGTTTAGAGTTAGGGTTCGGGTTAGTGTTAGGGTTTGTTTTAAGTTTAGGGTTATGGTTAGGGTTACGGTTAGGATTTGGGTTTGGGTTAGGTTTAGGTTTAGGTTTAGGGTTAGGGTTTCGTTTCTGTTAGGGTTAGGTTTATGGGTAGGTTTAGGTTTAGGGTTAGGGTTAGGGTTTGGAATAGGGTTAGGGTTAGAGTTAGATTTAGGGTTAGGGTTAGCGTTAGGGTTATGTTTTGGGTTTGGGTTAGGTTTAAGTTTAGGTTTAGGGTTAGGGTTTCGTTTCTGTTAGGGATAGGGTTAGGGTTTGGTTTAGGTTTAGGGTTAGGGTTAGTGTTTGGTTGAAGGTTAGGGTTAGTGTTTGGGTTAGGGTTAGGGTTAGATTTAGGGTTAGGGTTTGGTTTTGGTATAGGTTTAGGTTTAGGGTTAGTGTTAGGTTTTGGATTGGGTTACGGTTAGGGTTAGGGTTAGGGTTAGGGTTAGGGTTTCGGTTAGGTTTAGGTTTAGGTTTAGGGTTAGGGTTAGGTTTAGGATTAGGGTTAGGGTTTGGGTTTGGGTTAGGGTTAGATTTAGTACTAGGGTTAGGGTTTGGGTTTGGGTTAGGTTTAGGGTTAGGGTTAGGGTTATGGTTTGGAATAGGGTTAGGGTTAGAGTTAGATTTAGGGTTAGGGTTTCATTTTGGTATAGGTTTAGGTTTAGGGTTACTGTTAGGTTTTGGATTGGGTTACGGTTAGGGTTAGGGTTAGGGTTAGGGTTAGGGTTTCGGTTAGGGTTAGGTTTAGGTTTAGGGTTAGGGTTAGGTTTAGGATTAGGGTTAGGGTTAGGGTTAGGGTTAGGGTTAGGGTTAGGGTGAGGGTTAGGGTTAGGGTTAGGGTTAGGTTTAGGTTTAGGGTTAGGTTTAGGGTTAGGGTTAGGGTTTGGGTTTGGGTTAGGGTTAGGGTAAGGGTTAGGGTTAGGTTGAGTGTTAGTGTTAGGTTTGGTTTAGGGTTAGGGTTAGGGGTAGGGGTAGGGTTAGTGTTAGGGTTTGGTTTAGGGTTAGGATTATGTTTTGGGTTAGGGTTAAATTTAGGTGTTAGGGTTAGGGTTTCGGTTTGGGTTAGGTTTAGGGTTAGGGTTAGAGTTTGGTTTGGGTTAGGGTTAGAGTTAGTGTTAGGCTTAGGGTTTGGGTTAGGGTTAGGTGTTAGGGGTTAGGGTTAGGGTTAGGGTTACGGTTATGTTTAGGGTTTGGGTTAGGGTTAGGTTAGGGTCAGGTTTAGGGTTAGGTTTTCGATTTGGTTTAGGGTTAGGTTTAGTGTTATGGTTAGGTTTTGGATTGGTTTAGGTTTAGTTTTAGGGTTAGGTTTAGCGTTAGGGTTTGGGTTACGGTTAGGGTTAGGGTTAGAATTAGGGTTTGTGTTTGGTTAGGGTTAGGTTATCGGTTATGGTTAGGGTTAAGGTTAGGATTAGGGTTTGGGTTTGGTTAGGGTTAGGTTAAGGGTTAGGTTTAGGGTTAGGGTTAGGGTTTGTGTATGGGTTAGGGTAAGGTATAGGGTTAGGGTGAGTGTTAGGGTTTGTTTTAAGGTTAGGGTTAGGGTTAGGGTTAGGTTTTGGATTTGGGTTAGGTTTAATGTTAGGGTTAGGGTTTCCTTTGGGTTAGGGTTAGGGTTAGGGTTAGGGTTAGAGTTTGGGTTAGGGTTAGGGTTAGGGGTAGGTTTTGGGTTTGGGTTAGTTTTCGGTTTAGGGTTAGGGTTAGGGTTTGGTTTCTGTTAGGGTTATGGTCAGGGTTAGAGTTAGGGTTAGAGTTAGGGTTTGGGTTAGGGTTAGGTTTAGCGTTAGGTTTAGAGTTTGGGTTCGATTTAGGGTTAGGGTTAGGGTTAGTGTTAGGTTTAGGGTGTGGGTTAGGGTTAGGGTTAGGGTCAGGTTTAGGGTAGGTTTTCGATTTGGGTTAGGGGTAGGTTTAGGCTTACGTTTAGGGTTAAGGTTAGTGTTAGGTTTAGGGTTAGGGTTAGGTTTAGAGTTAGGATTAGGGTTAGGTTTAGGGTTAGTGTTAGGGTTAGGGTTAGGTTTAGGGTTAGGTTTAGGGTTTGGGTTTCGTTTAGGGTTAGGGTTAGGTTTAGGTTTAGGGTTAGGGTTAGGTTTAGGGTTTGTGTAAGGGTAAGGTTTAGGGTTAGGTTAAGGGTTTGGGTTTGGGTTAGTGTTAGGGTTAGGGTTAGGTTTAGTGTTAGTGTTAGGGTTTGATTTAGGGTTAGGTTTAGGGGCAGGGGTAGGGTTAGTGTTAGGGTTTCGTTTAGGGTTAGGGTTATGTTTTGGGTTAGGGTTAAACTTAGCGGTTAGGGTTAGGGTTTGGTTTTGGGTTAGGTTTAGGGTTAGGGTTCTAGTTTGGTTTGGGTTAGGGTTAGAGTTAGTGTTAGGCTTAGGGTTTGGGTTAGGGTTAGGTGTTAGGGGTTAGGGGTTAAGGTAAAGCTTAAAGTTAGGTTTTGGGTTAGGGTTAGGGTCAGGGTTAGGGTTAGGGTTTGGGTTAGGGTTAGGGTTAGGCTTAGGGTTATGGTTAGCTTTAGGGTTTGGGTTTGGGTTAGGGTAAGGGTTAGGGTTTGGGGTGGAGTTAGAGTTATGGTTAGGGTTACAGTTTGTGTTGGGTTTGGGGTTAGGATTAGGGTTTGGGTTAGGGTGAGGTTCAGGGTTGGGTTTTCGATTTTGGTTAGGGTTAGTTTTAGTGTTATGGTTAGGTTTTAGATTTGGTTAGGTTTAGGGTTATTGTTATGGTTAGGGTTCGTTTTTCGGTTATGGTTAGGGTTAGGGTTAGGATTAGGGTTTGGGTTTGGTTAGGGTTAGGTTTAGGGTTAGGGTTAGGGTTAGGGTAAGGGTTAGGTTTAGGGTTATGGTTAGGGTTAGTGTTAGGGTTTGTTTTAAGGTTAGGGTTAGGATTAGGGTTAGGGTTTGGGTTTGGGTTAGGTTTAGGTTTAGGGTTAGGGTTTCTTTTGGGTTAGGTTTAGGTTTTGGGTTTGGGTTAGGTTTAGGTTTAGGGTTAGGGTTAGGGTTTGGTTTATGTTAGGGTTAGGGTCAGGGTTAGGGTTAGAGTTAGGGTTTGGGTTAGGGTTAGGTTTAGCGTTAGGTTTAGAGTTTGGGTTAGGTTTAGGGTTAGGGTTAGGATTAGGGTCAGGTTTAGGGTAGGTTTTCGATTTGGGTTAGGGTTAGGTTGAGTGTTATGGTTAAGTTTTGGTTTGGTTTAGGTTTAGCTTTAGTGTTAAGTTTAGGGTTAGGGTTTGGGTTACGGTTAGGGTTAGGGTTAGGATTAGGGTTTATGTTTGGTTAGGGTTAGGTTTAGCGTTAGGGTTAGGGTTAGGGTAAGGGTTTGTGTTTGGGTTAGGGTAAGTGTTAGGGTTAGGGTTAGTGTTAGTGTTAGGGTTTGGGTTTGAGTTAGGGTTAGGGTTAGGGTTAGGGTTAGGATTAGTGTTAGGGTTTGTTTTAGCTTAAGGATTAGGTTTTGGATTAGGGTTAGGGTTAGGGTTAGGGTTAGGGTTAAGGTTTGGGTTTGGTTTAGGTTTAGGGTTATGGTTAGGGTTTCGTTTGAGTTATGGTTAGGGTTAGTGTTAGGTTTAGGGTTTGGGTTAGGGTTAGGGTTAGGGTTAGGATTTGGGTTTGTGTTAGGTTTAGTTTTAGGTGTAGGGTTTTTTTTCTGTTAGGGTTAGGGTTAGGGTTATGATTAGGTTTTGGTTTAGGTTTAGGGTTAGAGTTAGGGTTAGGGTTAGGGTTTGGTTGAGGGTTAGGGTTAGTGTTAGAGGTTAGGGTTAGAGATAGGGTTTGGGTTAGCGATAGTGTTAGGGTTAGGGTTAGGGTTTGGGTTAGGTTTAAGGTTAGGGATAGGGTTAGGGTTAGGTTTACGGTTCGGCTTAGGGTTAGTGATAGGGTTAGGGTTAGAGTTAGGGTTTGTGTTTGGTTTAGGTTTAGGTTTAGGATTAGGGTTAGAGTTTGGATGAGGGTTAGGATTACGGTTTGAGTTAGGGTTAGAGTAGGCTTAGCGTTAAGATTTGGGTTTGGGTTAGGATTAGCGTTTGGTTTAGGGTTAGGGTTAAGGTTAGGGTTAGGGTAGGTTTTCGATTTGGGTTAGGGTTAGGTTGAGTGTTATGGTTAAGTTTTGGTTTGGTTTAGGTTTAGCTTTAGTGTTAGGTTTAGGGTTAGGGTTTGGGTTACGGTTAGGGTTAGGGTTAGGATTAGGGTTTATGTTTGGTTAGGGTTAGGTTTAGCGTTAGGGTTAGGGTTAGGGTAAGGGTTTGTGTTTGGGTTAGGGTAAGGGTTAGGGTTAGGGTTAGTGTTAGTGTTAGGGTTTGGGTTTGAGTTAGGGTTAGGGTTAGGGTTAGGGTTAGGATTAGTGTTAGGGTTTGTTTTAGCTTAAGGATTAGGTTTTGGGTTAGGGTTAGGGTTAGGGTTAGGGTTAGGGTTAAGGTTTGGGTTTGGTTTAGGTTTAGGGTTATGGTTAGGGTTTCGTTTGAGTTATGGTTAGGGTTAGTGTTAGGGTTAGGGTTTGGGTTAGGGTTAGTGTTAGGGTTAGGATTTGGGTTTGTGTTAGGTTTAGTTTTAGGTGTAGGGTTTTTTTTCTGTTAGGGTTAGGGTTAGGGTTATGATTAGGTTTTGGTTTAGGTTTAGGGTTAGAGTTAGGGTTAGGGTTAGGGTTTGGTTGAGGGTTAGGGTTAGTGTTAGAGGTTAGGGTTAGAGATAGGGTTTGGGTTAGCGATAGTGTTAGGGTTAGGGTTAGGGTTAGGGTTAGGATTAGATTTAGGGTTAAGGTTTTGTTTAGGGTTCGGCTTAGGGTTAGTGATAGGGTTAGGGTTAGAGTTAGGGTTTGTGTTTGGTTTAGGTTTAGGTTTAGGATTAGGGTTAGGGTTTGGATGAGGGTTAGGATTACGGTTTGAGTTAGGGTTAGAGTAGGCTTAGCGTTAGGATTTGGGTTTGGGTTAGGATTAGCGTTTGGTTTAGGGTTAGGGTTAAGGTGATTGTTTGTGTTAGGTTTAGGGTTAGGGTTAGGATTTGGGTTAGGGTTAGGGTTCGGATTAGCGTTTGGGTTACGTTTAGGGTAAAGGTTAGGGTTAGGTTTTTGTTTTTTGTTAGGGTTAGGGTTAGGGTTAGGGTTAGGGTTTGGGTTAGGGTTAGGGTTAGGGTTTGGTTTATGGTTAGTGTTAGAGTTAGGGTTTGGGTTAGGGTTAGGGTTAGGGATAGGGTTAGGGTTAGGGTTAATGTTAGGATTAGGGTTAGGCTTAGTCTTAGGTTTTGGGTTAGGGTTAGGGTTAGGCTTAGTGTTACGATTAGGTTTGGGTTTAGGTTTAGGGTTAGGGTTAGGATTTGGTTTAGGGTTAGCATTATAGTTAGGATTAGGGTTAGGGTTTGGTTTAGGGTTAACGTTAGGGTTAGGGTTTGTGTTAGGGTTAGGGTTAGGGTTAGGGTTAGGTTTAGGGTATTATGGTTAGGGTTAGGGTTTGGGTTAGGGTTGGGTTAGGGTTAGGGTTAGGGTTTTGGTTTGGGTTAGGGTTTGGGTTAGGGTTAGATTTAGGTTTAGGGTTAGGTTTTGGGTTAGGGTTAGGGTTATGTTTAGGGCTAGTGTTAGGTTTTGGTTTTGGGTTAGAGTTAGGGTTAGGGTTAGGTTTAGGGTCAGGGTTAGGGTTCGGTTTTGGGTTAGTGTTAGGGTTTAGGTTTAGGGTTAGGGTTAGGGTTAGGGTTAGGGTTTGGTTGAGGGTTAGGGTTAGTGTTAGGGGTTAGGGTTAGAGATAGGGTTTGGGTTAGCGATAGTGTTAGGTTTAGGGTTAGGGTTTGTGTTAGGTTTAGGTTAAGGATTTGGGTTATGGTTTTGGTTTCGGTTTGGTTTAGGGTTAGGGTTTGCCCTGGGTTAGGGTTTGAGAAAGGGTTAGGGTTAGGGTAAGCGTTGGGTTAGGGTTAGGGTTAGGGTTAGGGTTAGGGTTAGGGTTAGGGATAGGGGTTGGATTTGGGTTAGGGTTAGGGTTAGAGTTAGGGTTAGGGTTAGGATTAGTGTTAGTGTTAGGGTTTCGGTTAGGGTTAGGGTTAGGGTTGTGGTTAGGATTTGGGTTAGGGTTAGTGTTAGGGTTAGGGTTAGGGTTTGGGTTAGGGTTAGGGTTAGGATTTGGGTTAGGGTTAGGGTTTTAGTTAGGATTAGGGTTAGGTCTTGGGTTAGGGCTAGGGTTAGGGTTAGGGTTAGGGTTAAAGTTAGGATTAGGGTTAGGGTTACGGTTAGTGTTTAGGTTAGGGTTAGCGTTTGAGTTAGGGTTAGGATTAGGGTTAGGGTTAGTGTTAGGATTAGGATTTGGTTTACGGTTAGGGTTATAGCTAGGATTAGGTTTAGGGTTTGGCTTAGGGTTAGGGTTACGGTTAATGTTAGGTTTAGGGTAAGGGTTAGGGTTAGGGTTCGTGTTAGGGTTAGGTTTAGGGTTACGGTTAGGGTTAGGGTTAGGGTTAGGTTTAGGTTTAGGGTTAGGGTTAGGGTTAGGCTTAGGGTTAGGTTTAGGGTTAGGTTTAGGGTTTGGGTTTGGGTTAGGGTAAGGGTTAGGGTTTGGGGTGGAGTTAGAGTTATGGTTAGGGTTACAGTTTGTGTTAGGGTTAGTGTTAGGGTTAGGGTTAGTGTTAGGGTCAGGTTTAGGGTTAGGTTTTCGATTTGGGTTAGGGTTAGGTTTACTGTTATGATTAGGTTTTTTGATTGTGTTAGGTTTAGGGTTATTGTTATGTTTAGGGTTAGGTTATCGGTTATGGTTAGGGTTAGGTTTAGGGTTAGGATTAGGGTTTGGGTTTGGTTAGGGTTAGGTTAAGGGTTAGGATTAGGGTTAGGGTAAGGGTTAGGTTTAGGGTTAGGGTTACGGTTTGTGTATGGGTTAGGGTAAGGTATAGGGTTAGGGTTAGTGTTAGGGTTTGTTTTAAGGTTAGGGTTAGGGTTAGGGTTAGGTTTAGGTTTTGGTTTAGGTTTAGGGTTAGGGTTAGGGTTAGGGTTTGGTTTAGGGTTCGGCTTTGGGTTAGGGTTAGGGTTGGGGTTCTGTTTAGGTTTTGGGTTTGGTTAGGCCTAGGTTTAGGGTTAGGGTTAGGGTCAGGGATAGGATTAGGGTTTGTACTTGTGTTACGGTAAGGGTTAAGGTGAGGGTTAGGGTTACGGTTAGGGTGAGGGTTAGGGTTAGGGTTAGGGTGAGGGTTAGGGTTAGGTTTAGGGTGAGGGTTAGGGTTAGGTTTTGGGTTAGGGTTAGGGTTAGGTTTAGGGTTACTGTTAGGGTTTGGTTTTGGGTTAGAGATAGCGATATCGTTAGATTTAGGGTCAGGTTTAGGGTTTGGTTTTGGGTTAGTGTTAGGGTTAGGTTTAGGTTTAGGGTTAGGGTTTGTGTTAGGTTTAGGGTTAGGGTTAGGGTTTGGTGTAGGGTTAGGTTAGGATTAGGGTTTTGGTTAGGGTTAGGGTTTGGGTTAGGGTTAGGGTTAGGGTTAGGGTTAGGGTAACGGTATGAGTAGGATTAGGGTCAGGGTTAGGGTTAGGGTTAGGGTTAGGTTCAGGTTTAGGGTTAGGGTTAGGTTTAGGGTTAGCGTTAGGGTTAGGGTTAGCGTTAGGGTTATGGTTAGGGTTTGGTTTAGGTTTAGGTTAGGTTTAGGGTTAGGGTTAGGGTTTGGGTTTGGGTTACGGTAAGTTTAAGGGTTAGGGTCAGTGTGAGTGTTAATTTTTGGGTTTCGGTTAGGGTTAGGGTTAGGGTTTTGTTTAGGGTCAGGGTTAGGGTTAGGGTTAGGGGTTAGGGGTTAACGGTTAGAGTTAAGGTTAGAGTTAGTGTTTGGGTTAGGGTTAGGGTTAGGTTTAGGGTTTGGATTAGAGTTAGGTTTAGGATTAGGGTTTGGGTTAGGGTTAGCGTTATATTTAGGATGAGGGTTAGGGTTTGGGTTATGTTTAGGGTTAGGGTTAGGGTTAGGGTAAGCGTTAGGTTTAGGGTTAGGGTTAGGGTTTGTGTTCGGGTTAGGGTAAAGTTTAGGGTTAGGGATAGTGTAAGGGTTTGTTTTAAGTTTAGGGTTAGGGTTAGGGTTAGGGTTAGGGTTAGGATTTGGATTTGGGTTAGGTTTAGGTTTAGGTTTAGGGTTAGGGTTTCGTTTCTGTTAGGGTTAGGGTTAGGGTTAGGCTTTGGTTTAATTTTAGGGTTAGGGTTAGGGTTTGGTTGAGGGTTAGGGTTAGTGTTAGGGGTTAGGGCTTAGGGTTTAGGGTTAGAGTTAGGATTTGGGTTAAGGTTAGGGTTAGTGTTTGGGTTAGGGTTAGTGTTAGTGTTTGGGTTACGGTTAGGGTTAGGGTTAGGTTTAGGACTAGGGTTAGGGTTTGGGTTTGGGTTAGGGTTAGGTTTAGGACTAGGGTTACGGTTTGGGTTTGGGTTAGGTTTAGGGTTAGGTTTAGGTTTAGGGTTAGGGATAGGGTTTGGAATAGGGTTAGGGTTAGAGTTAGATTATGTTTAGGGTTTCGTTTTGGTTTAGATTTAGGTTTAGGGTTAGTGTTAGGTTTTCGATTGGGTTAGGGTTAGGGTTAGGGTTAGGGTTAGGGTTTCGGTTAGGGTTAGGTTTAGGTTTAGGGTTAGGGTTTGGTTTAGGATTAGGGTTTGGGTTAGGGTTAGCGTTATAGTTAGGATTAGGGTTAGGGTTTGGGTTATGTTTAGGGTTCGGGTTAGGGTTAGGGTAAGCGTTAGGTTTAGGGTTATGGTTAGGGTTTGTGTTTGGATTAGTGTAAGGTTTAGGGTTAGGGTTAGTGTTAGGGTTTGTTTTAAGTTTAGGGTTAGGGTTAGTGTTAGGGTTAGGATTTCGGTTTGGGTTAGGTTTAGGTTTAGGTTTAGGGTTAGGGTTTCGTTTCTGTTAGGGTTAGGGTTAGGGTTAGGGTTTGGTTTAGGTTTAGGGTTAGGGTTAGGGTTTGGTTGAGGGTTAGGGTTAGTGTTGGGGGTTAGGGGTTAGGGTTTAGGGTTAGAGTTAGGGTTTGTGTTTGGGTTAGGGTTAGGTTTAGGACTAGGGTTAGGGTTTGACTTTGGGTTAGGTTTAGGGTTAGGGTTAGGGTAAGGGTTGGGTTAGGGTTAGGGTTAGGGTTAGCGTTAGTGTCAGGGTTAGGGTTAGGGGTTGGGTTTGGGTTAGGGCTAGGGTTAGAGTTGTGGTTCGGATTTGGGTTAGGGTTAGTGTTAGGGTTAGGGTTAGGGTTTGGGTTAGGGTTAGGGTTAGGTTTAGGGTTAGGGTTTGTGTTAGGTTTAGGTTTAGGGTTAGCGTTTGGTGTAGGGTTAGGGTTAGGATTAGGGTTAGGGTAAGGGTTAGGGCAAGGGTAAGGGTATGAATAGGATTAGGGTCAGGGTTAGGGTTAGGGTTAGGTTTAGGTTTTGGGTTAGGGTTAGGGTTAGGGTTAGGGTTTGGTTTAGGGTCAGGGTAAGGGTTAGGGTTAGGGGTTAGGGGTTAACGGTTAGGGTTAGGGTTAGAGTTAGGGTTTGGGTTAGGGTTAGGGTAACTTTTAGGGTTTGGATTAGAGTTAGGTTTAGGAATAGGGTTTGGGTTAGGGTTAGCGTTATAGTTAGGATTAGTGTTAGGGTTTGGGTTATGTTTAGGGTTAGGGTTAGGGTTAGGGTAAGCGTTAGGTTTAGGGTTAGCGTTAGGGTTTGTGTTTGGGTTAGGGTAAGGTTAAGGGTTAGGGTTCGGGTTAGTGTTAGGGTTTGTTTTAAGTTTAGGGTTAGGGTTAGGGTTACGGTTAGGATTTGGGTTTGGGTTAGGTTGAGGTTTAGGTTTAGGGTTAGGGTTTCGTTTCTGTTAGAGTTAGGGTTAGGGTTAGGGTTAGGTTTAGGTGTAGGTTTAGGTTTAGGGTTAGGGTTAGGGTTTGGAATAGGGTTAAGGTTAGAGTTAGATTTAGGGTTAGGGTTAGCGTTAGGGTTATGTTTTGGGTTTGGATTAGGTTTAAGTTTAGGTTTAGGGTTAGGGTTTCGTTTCTGTTAGGGATAGGGTTAGGGTTTGGTTTAGGTTTAGGGTTAGGGTTAGTGTTTGTTTGAAGGTTAGGGTTAGTGTTTGCGTTAGGGTTAGGGTTAGATTTAGGGTTAGGGTTTGGTTTAGGGTTCGGCTTAGGGTTAGGGTTAGAGTTAGGGTTTGGGTTAGGGTTAGGGTTAAGTTTGGGTTTGGGTTAGGGTTAGCGTTAGGGTTAGGTTTTGGATTGGGTTACGGTTAGGGTTAGGGTTAGGGTTAGGGTTAGGGTTTCGGTTAGGGTTAGGTTTAGGTTTAGGGTTAGGGTTAGGTTTAGGATTAGGGTTAGGGTTAGGGTTACAGTTTGGGTTAGGGTTAGGGTAGGGTTAGGTTTAGGGTTTGGGTTTGGTTAGGGTTAGGTTTAGGGTGAGGGTTAGTGTTAGGGTTAGGTTTAGGTTTAGGGTTAGGTTTAGGGTTAGGGTTAGGGTTTGGGTTTGGGTTAGGGTTAGGGTAAGGGTTAGGGTTAGGTTTAGTGTTAGTGTTAGGGTTTGGTTTAGGGTTAGGTTTAGGGGTAGGGGTAGGGTTAGTGTTAGGGTTTCGTTTAGGGTTAGGGTTATGTTTTGGGTTAGGGTTAAATTTAGGTGTTAGGGTTAGGGTTTCGGTTTGGGTTAGGTTTAGGGTTAGGGTTAGAGTTTGGTTTGGGTTAGGGTTAGAGTTAGTGTTAGGCTTAGGGTTTGGGTTAGGGTTAGATGTTAGGGGTTAGGGGTTAAGATAAGGCTTAGAGTTAGGTTTTGGTTTAGGGTTAGGGTCAGGGTTAGGGTTAGGGTTTGGGTTAGGGTTAGGGTTAGGCTTAGGGTTATGGTTAGGTTTAGGGTTTGGGTTTGGGTTAGGGTAAGGGTTATGGTTTGGTGAAAGGTTAGAGTTATGGTTAGGGTTACAGTTTGTGTTAGGTTTAGGGTTAGGGTTAGGCTTTGGGTTTGGGTTAGGTTTAGCGTTTGTTTTAGGGTTATGGTTAGGTTTATAGTTTGTGTTAGGTATATTGTTAGGGTTAAGATTTGGGTTAGGTTTAGGGTTAGGATTAGGGTTTGGGTTAGGTTTAGCGTAAGGGTTAGGGTTAGGGTTTGGTTTTGGGTTAGGGTTAGGGTTACGGTTAGGTTTAGTGTTAGGGTTAGGGTTTCGTTTAGGGTTAGGTTTAGGGTTAGGGTTGGGGTACTGGTTTGGGTTAGGGTTAGGTTTAGGGATAGGTTTAGGGTTTGGTTTAGGATTAGGGTTAAGGTTAGGGTTAGTCTTAGGTTTAGGGTTATGTTTAGGGTTTGGGTTAGGGTTAGGTTAGGGTCAGGTTTAGGGTGAGGTATTCGAGTTGGGTTAGGGTTAGGTTTAGTGTTATGGTTAGGTTTTGGATTGGTTTAGGTTTAGTTTTAGGGTTAGGTTTAGCGTTAGGGTTTGGGTTATGGTTAGGGTTAGGGTTAGGATTAGGGTTCGTGTTTGGTTAGGGTTAGGTTTAGCGTTAGGGTTAGGGTTAGGGTTTGTGCTTGTGTTAGGGTAAGGGTTAAGGTTAGGGTTAGGGTTAGGGTTAGCGTTAGGGTTAGGGTTTGTGTTAGGGTTAGAATTAGGTTTATGGTTAGGTTTTGGGTTAAGGTTAGGGTTAGGTTTAGGGTTAGTGTTTTGGTTTGGTTTTCGGTTAGAGTTAGCGTTAGGGTTAGAATTAGGGTTAGGGTTAGGGTTAGGGTTTGGTTTTGGGTTAGTGTCAGTGTTAGGGTTAGGTTTAGGGTTATGGTTTGTGTTAGGTTTAGGTTTAGGATTGCGTTATGGTTATGGTTTCGGTTTGGTTTAGGGTTAGGTTTAGGGTTAGGCTTAGGCCTGGGTTAGGGTTTGGGTTAAGGTTAGGGTTAGGGTAAGGGTTGGGTTAGAGTTAGAGTTAGGGTTAGGGTTAGGATTAGTGTTAGTGTGAGGGTCTGGGCTAGGGCTAGGTCTAGGGTTGTGGTTAGGTTTTGGGTTAGGGTTAGTGTTAGGGTTCGGGTTATGGTTTGGTTTAGGGTTAGGGTTAGGATTGGGTTTAGGGATAGGGTTATAGTTAGGATTAGGGTTATGGTTTGTTTTAGTTTTAGGGTTAAGGATAGGGTTATGGTTTGGGTTACAGTTAGGGTTAGGGTTAGGTCTTGGGTTAGGGTTAGGGTTAGGGTTAGGGTTAGGGTTAGGGTTAAAGTTAGGATTAGGGTTAGGGTTAGCGTTTGAGTTAGGGTTAGGGTTAGTGTTAGGGTTAGGATTTGGTTTACGGTTAGGGTTATAGCTAGAATTAGGGTTAGCGTTTGGCTTAGGGTTAGGGTTAGGGTTGGGTTAATGTTAGGATTAGGGTCAGAGTTAGGTTTAGGGTTAGGGTTAGGGTTAGGTTTAGGGTTACGGTTAGGTTTGGGTTAGGGTTAGGTTTAGGGTTAGGGTTAGGGTTAGGGTTAGGGTTAGGATTAGGGTTAGGTTTAGGGTTAGTGTTAGGGTTAGGGTTAGGTTTAGGGTTTGGGTTTCGTTTAGGGTTAGGGTTAGGATTAGGTTTAGGGTTAGGGTTAGGTTTAGGGTTTGGGTTAGGGTAAGGTTTAGGGTTAGGTTAGGGGTTTGGGTTTGGGTTTGGGTTATGGTTAGGTTTAGGGTTAGGTTTCGTGTTAGTGTTAGGGTTTGGTTTAGGGTTAGGGTTAGGGGTAGGGGTAGGGATAGTGTTAGGGTTTGTTTTAGGGTTAGTGTTATGTTTTGGTTTAGGGTTAAATTTATGGGTTAGGGTTAGTGTTTGGGTTTGGGTTAGGTTTAGGGATAGGGTTAGAGTTTGGTTTGGGTTAGGGTTATAGTTAGTGTTAGGCTTAGGGTTTGGGTTAGGGTGAGGTGTTAGGGGTTGGGGGTTAAGGTAAAGCTTAGAGTTAGGTTTTGGGTTAGGGTTAGGGTCAGGGTTAGGGTTAGGATTTGGGTTAGGGTTAGGGTTAGGCTTAGGGCTATGGTTAGGTTTAGGGTTTGGGTTTGGGTTAGGGTAAGGGTTAGGGTTTGGGGTGGAATTAGAGTTATGGTTAGGGTTACAGTTTGTGTTAGGGTTAGTGTTAGGGTTAGGGTTAGTGTTAGGGTCAGGTTTAGGGTTAGGTTTTCGATTTGGGTTAGGGTTAGGTTTACTGTTATGATTAGGTTTTGGATTGTGTTAGGTTTAGGGTTATTGTTATGGTTAGGGTTAGGTTATCGGTTATGGTTAGGGTTAGGGTTAGGATTAGGGTTTGGGTTTGGTTAGGGTTAGGTTAAGGGTTAGGATTAGGGTTAGGGTAAGGGTTAGGTTTAGGGTTAGGGTTAGGGTTTGTGTATGGGTTAGGGTAAGGTATAGGGTTAGGGTTAGTGTTAGGGTTAGGGTTAGGGTTAGGGGTAGGTTTGGGTTTGGGTTAGTTTTCGGTTTAGGGTAAGGGTTAGGGTTTGGTTTATGTTAGGGTTAGGGTTATGGTTAGAGTTTGAGTTAGTGTTAGGGTTAGGGTTAGGGTTAGGTTTTGGATTTGGGTTAGGTTTAATGTTAGGGTTAGGGTTTCCTTTGGGTTAGGGTTAGGGTTAGGGTTAGGGTTAGAGTTTGGGTTAGGGTTAGGGTTAGGGGTAGGTTTGGGTTTGGGTTAGTTTTCGGTTTAGGGTTAGGGTTAGGGTTTGGTTTCTGTTAGGGTTAGGGTTAGGGTCAGGGTTAGAGTTAGGGTTAGAGTTAGGGTTTGGGTTAGGGTTAGGTTTAGCGTTAGGTTTAGAGTTTGGGTTCGATTTAGGGTTAGGGTTAGGGTTAGTGTTAGGTTTAGGGTGTGGGTTAGGGTTAGGGTTAGGGTCAGGTTTAGGGTAGGTTTTCGATTTGGGTTAGGGTTAGGTTTAGGCTTACGTTTAGGGTTAAGGTTAGTGTTAGGTTTAGGGTTAGGGTTAGGTTTAGAGTTAGGATTAGGGTTAGGTTTAGGGTTAGTGTTAGGGTTAGGGTTAGGTTTAGGGTTAGGTTTAGGGTTTGGGTTTCGTTTAGGGTTAGGGTTAGGTTTAGGTTTAGGGTTAGGGTTAGGTTTAGGGTTTGTGTTAGGGTAAGGTTTAGGGTTAGTTTAAGGGTTTGGGTTTGGGTTAGGGTTAGGGTTAGGGTTAGGTTTAGTGTTAGTGTTAGGGTTTGATTTAGGGTTAGGTTTAGGGGCAGGGGTAGGGTTAGTGTTAGGGTTTGGTTTAGGGTTAGGGTTATGTTTTGGGTTAGGGTTAAATTTAGGGGTTAGTGTTAGGGTTTGGGTTTGGGTTAGGTTTAGGGTTAGGGTTCTAGTTTGGTTTGGGTTAGGGTTAGAGTTAGTGTTAGGCTTAGGGTTTGGGTTAGGGTTAGGTGTTAGGGGTTAGGGGTTAAGGTAAAGCTTAGAGTTAGGTTTTGGGTTAGGGTTAGGGTCAGGGTTAGGGTTAGGGTTTGGGTTAGGGTTAGGGTTAGGCTTAGGGTTATGGTTAGGTTTAGGGTTTGGATTTGGGTTAGGGTAAGGGTTAGGGTTTGGGGTGGAGTTAGAGTTATGGTTAGGGTTACAGTTTGTGTTAGGTTTAGGGTTAGGGTTAGGGTTAGGGTTAGGGTTAGGGTCAGGTTTAGGGTTAGGTTTTCGATTTGGGTTAGGGTTAGTTTTAGTGTTATGGTTAGGTTTTAGATTGGGTTAGGTTTAGGGTTATTGTTATGCTTAGGGTTAGGTTATCGGTTATGGTTAGGGTTAGGGTTAGGATTAGGGTTTGGGTTTGGTTAGGGTTAGGTTTATGGTTAGGGTTAGGGTTAGGGTAAGGGTTAGGTTTAGGGTTAGGGTTAGGGTTAGTGTTAGGGTTTGTTTTAAGGTTAGGGTTAGGATTAGGGTTAGGGTTTGGATTTGGGTTAGGTTTAGGTTTAGGGTTAGGGTTTCCTTTGGGTTAGGGTTATGGTTAGGGTTAGGTTTTGGGTTTGTGTTAGGTTTAGGTTTAGGGTTAGGATTAGGGTTTGGTTTATGTTAGGGTTAGGGTCAGGGTTAGGGTTAGAGTTAGGGTTTGGGTTAGGGTTAGGTTTAGCGTTAGGTTTAGAGTTTGGGTTAGGTTTAGGGTTAAGGTTAGGTTTACGGTCAGGATTAGGGTAGGTTTTCGATTTGGGTTAGGGTTAGGTTGAGTATTATGGTTAGTTTTTGGATTGGTTTAGGTTTAGCTTTAGTGTTAGGTTTAGGGTTAGGGTTTGGGTTACAGTTAGGGTTAGGGTTAGGATTAGGGTTTATGTTTGGTTAGGGTTAGGTTTAACGTTAGGGTTAGGGTTAAGGTAAGGGTTAGGTTTAGGGTTAGGGTTAGGGTTTGTGTTTGGGTTAGGGTAAGGGTTAGGGTTAGGGTTAGTGTTAGTGTTAGGGTTTGGGTTTGAGTTAGGGTTAGGGTTAGGGTTAGGATTAGTGTTAGGGTTTGTTTTAGCTTAAGGATTAGGTTTTGGGTTAGGGTTAGGGTTAGGGTTAGGGTTAAGGTTTGGGTTTGGTTTAGGTTTAGGGTTATGGTTAGGGTTTCGTTTGAGTTATGGTTAGGGTTAGTGTTAGGGTTAGGGTTTGGGTTAGGGTTAGGGTTAGGGTTAGGATTTGGGTTTGTGTTAGGTTTAGTTTTAGGTGTAGGGTTTTTTTTCTGTTAGGGTTAGGTTAGGGTTAGGATTAGGTTTTGGTTTTGGTTTAGGGTTAGGGTTAGGGTTAGGGTTAGGGGTTAGGGTTAGAGATAGGGTTTGGCTTAGCGATAGTGTTAGGGTTAGGGTTAGGGTTTGGGTTAGGTTTAGGATTAGATTTAGGGTTAAGGTTTTGTTTAGGGTTCGGCTTAGGGTTAGGGATAGGGTTAGGGTTAGAGTTAGGGTTTGTGTTTGGTTTAGGTTTAGGTTTAGGATTAGGGTTAGGGTTTGGATGAGGGTTAGGATGACGGTTTGAGTTAGGGTTAGAGTAGGCTTAGCGTTAGGATTTGGGTTTGGGTTAGGATTAGCGTTTGGTTTAGGGTTAGGGTTAAGGTGATTGTTTGTGTTAGGTTTAGGGTTAGGGTTAGGATTTGGGTTAGGGTTAGGGTTGGGATTAGCGTTTGGGTTCCGTTTAGGGTAAGGGTTAGGGTTAGGTTTTTGTTTTGGGTTAGGGTTAGGGTTAGGGTTAGGGTTAGGGTTTGGGTTAGGGTTAGGGTTATGTTTTGGTTTATGGTTAGTGTTAGAGTTAGGGTTTGGGTTAGGATTTGGGTTAGGGTTAGTGTTAGGGTTAGGGTTAGGGTTTGGGTTAGGGTTAGGGTTAGGGTTAGGGTTAGGGTTAGGGTTAGGGTTAGGGTTAGGTTTAGGATTAGGGTTAGGGTTTCGTGTAGGGTTAGGGTTAGGATTAGGGTTTTGGTTAGGGTTAGGGTTTGGGTTAGGGTTAGGGTTAGGGTTAGGGTTAGGGTAACGGTATGAATAGGATTAGGGTTAGAGTTAGGGTTAGGGTTAGGTTTAGGTTTAGGGTTAGTGTTAGAGTTTGGGGTAGGGTTAGCGTTTGGGTTAGGGCTAGGTTTAGGTTTAGGGTTAATGTTAGGATTAGGGTTAGGCTTAGTCTTAGGTTTTGGGTTAGGGTTAGGGTTAGGCTTAGTGTTACGATTAGGTTTGGGGTTAGGTTTAGGGTTAGGGTTAGGATTTGGTTTAGGGTTAGCATTATAGTTAGGATTAGGGTTGGGGTTTGGTTTTGGGTTAAGGTTAGGGTTAGGGTTTGTGTTAGGGTTAGGGTTAGGGTTAGGGTTATGTTTAGGTTTTGGGTTTCGGTTAGGTTTAGGGTTAGGTTTAGGTTTAGGGTTAGGGTTAGGTTTAGGATTTGGGTTAGGGTAAGGTTTAGGGTTAGGTTAAGGGTTTGGGTTTGGGTTAGGGTTAGGGTTAGGTTTAGATTTAGAGTTAGGGTTAGGGTTAGTTTTTGGGTTAGGGTTAGGGTTAGGGTCAGGTTTAGCGCTAGGTTTTTGATTTGTGTTAGGGTTAGGTTTAGTGTTATGGTTAGGTTTTGGATTGGGTTAGGTTAGTGTTATTGTTAGGGTTTGGCTTTGGGATAGGGTTAGGGTTAGGGTTAGGATTAGTGTTAGGGTTTGTTTTAGGGTTGGGATAAGGTTTTGGGTTAGGGATAGGTAAGGGTTAGGGTTAGGGTTAAGGTTTCGGTTTGGGTTATGTTTAGGGTTAGGGTTAGCGTTTCGTTTGGTTTAGGGTTAGGAATAAGTTTAGGGTTAGGGTTTGGGTTAGGGTTAGGGTTAGGGTAAGGGTTAGGGTTAGGGTTTGGGTTTGGGTTAGGTTTAGGTTTAGGGTTAGGGTTTAGTTTCTGTTAGGGTTTGGGTTAGGTTTAGGGTTAGGGTTTGGTTTAGGTTTAGGTTTAGGGTTAGGGTTAGGGTTAGGGTTTGGGTTAGGTTTAGGGTTAGGGTTAGGGTTAGGTTTAGGGTTAGGGTTTGGGTTTGGGTTAGGGTTAAGTTAAGGTTTAGGGTTCGGCTTAGGGTTAGGGTTAGGGTTAGGGCTTAGGGGTTAACGGTTAGGGTAGGGTTAGAGTTAGGGTTTGGGTTAGGGTTAGAGTTAGGTTTAACGTTAGGGTTATGGTTAGGTTTAGGGTTTGCGTTAGGGTTAGGGTTAGGGTCAGGTTTAGGGTTAGGTTTTCGATTTGGATTAGGGTTAGATTTAGTGTTATGGTTAGGTTTTGGATTGGCTTAGGTTTAGTTTTAGGGTTAGGGTTTGGGTTACTGTTAGGGTTAGGGTTAGGATTAGGGTTTGTGTTTGGTTAGTGTTAGGTTTAGCGTTAGGCTTAGGGTTAGGGTTAGGGTTAGGATTCTGATTAGTGTTAGGTTTTGTTTTAGCGTAAGGATTAGGTTTTGGTTTTGGGTTAGAGTTAGGGTTATGGTTAGTTTTAGGGTCAGGGTTATGGTTTGG
>JAJHUQ010000044.1:2262500-2265000 GCA_035773235.1 Eospalax fontanierii | reverse complement strand
GTTAGCGTTAGGGCTAGGATTAATGTTAGTGTTAGGGTTTGATTTAGGGTTAGGTTTAGGGTTATGGTTAGGGCTAGGGTTAGGGTTAGTGTTAGGGTTAGGGTTTGGGTTAGGGTTAGGGTTAGGATTTGTGTTAGGGTTAGGGTTATAGTTAGGATTTGGGTTAGGGTTTGTTTTACGGTTAGGGTTAGGCATACGGTTAGGATTTGGATTAGGGTTAGGGTTAGGGTTAGGGTTAGGGTTAGGGTTATGGTTAGGGTTTGGGTTAGTGTTAGGGTTAGGGTTAGGGTTTGGGTTAGGGTTAGTATTTGGGTTAAGGTTTGGATTAGTGTTAGTTTTAGGGTTAGGGTTTGTTTTAGGGTTAGGGTTAGGCATAGGGTTAGGGTTTATTTTAGGGTTAGCCTTATGGTTAGGGTTTGATTTAGGGTTAGGTTTAGCGTTTGGGTTAGGTTTAGCGTTAGGATTTTTGTTAGGGTTAGGGTTATAGTTAGGATTAGGGTTTGAATTTTGTTAGGGTTAGGGTCAGGGTTAGTGTTAATGTTAGGATTAGGGTTAGTGTTAATGTTAGGATTAGGGTTAGGGTTAGTGTTAGGTTTCGAGTTTGGGTTAGGGTAAGGGTTAAGGTTAGGGTTTGGGTTAGGGTTAGGTATAGGTTTAGGGTTAGGGTTAGGGTTAGGGTTACGATTAAGGTTAGGGTTAGGGTTAGGGTTAGGGTTTGCGTTTGGATTAGGGTTAGGGTGAGTGTTAGGGTTAATGTTTGGGTTTGTGTTAGGGTTAGGGTTAGAGTTAGGGTTAGGGTTAGGCTTAGTGTTAGCGTTAGGTTTGGGGTTAGGGTTAGGGTTAGTGTTAGGGTTTGGTGTAGGGTTAGAGTTAAGGTTTTTGTTAGGGTTACGGTTAGTCTTAGGGTTATGTTTTGGGTTTGGGTTAGGGTTAGGGTTTGGTTTAGTGTTAGGTTTAGGGTTATTGTTTGTGTTAGGTTTAGTGGTAGGGTTAGGGTTTGGGTAAAGGTTAGGGTTAGAATTAGGGTTTTGGTTAGGTTTAAGGTTAGGTTTAGAGTTAGGTTTTGGTTTTGGGTTAGGGTTAGGGTTAGGGCTAGGGTTAGGGTTATAGATAGAATTAGGGTTAGGGTTAGTGTTAGGGTTAGGGTTAGGGTTAGGGTTAGGGTTAGGGTTAGGGTTTGGGTTTGGGTTAGGGTTAGGGTTATACTTAAGTTTAGGGTTAGGGTTTGCATTAGGTTTAGGGATTTGGGTTAGGGTTAGGGTTAGGGTTTGGGTTTGGGTTAGGTTTATTTTTAGGGTTAGGGTTTGGTTTCTGTTAGGGTTAGGTTTAAGTTTAGGTCTAGGGTTTGGTTTAGCGTTAGGGTTAACGTTATAGTTAGGGTTTGGTTGAGCGTTAGGGTTACTGTTAGGGGTTACAGTTTAAGGTTTAGGGTTAGGGTTAGAATTAGTGTTTGGGTTAGGATTATGGTTAGGGTTACGGTTAGGGTTTGGGTTAGAGTTTGGTTTAGGGTTAGGGTTTGGGTTACGGTTAGGGTTAGGGTTTGCCTTAGGGTTTGGCTTAGGGTTCGGCTTAAGGTAAGGGTTAGGGTTATGGTTAGTTTGAGTTTTAGGGTTAGGGTTATGGTTTGGGTTTGGGTTTGGGTTAGGGTAAGGGTTAGGGTTAGGGTTAGTTTTAGTTTTAGGGTTTGGGTTTCGGTTAGGGATAGGGTTAGGGTTTGGATTAGGGTTAGGGTTATGTTTTGGGTTAGGGTTAGTGTCAGGGGTTAGGGTTAGGGTTAGGGTTAGGGATAGCGTTTGGCTTAGGGTTAGGGTTAGGGTTAGGTTCAGGGTTAGGGTTAGAGTTTGGGTTAGGTTTAGGGTTAGGCTTAGGGTTAGTGTTATAGATAGGGTTTGAGTTTGGGTTAGGGTTAGGGTTAGGGTTATGGTTAGGGTTTGGGTTAGTGTTAGGGTTAGGGTTAGGGTTTGGGTTAGAGTTAGGGTTAGGATTTGGGTTAGGGTTAGGGTTATAGTTAGGATTACGGTTAGGGTTTGTTTTAGGGTTAGGGTTAGGCATAGGGTTAGGGTTTGGGTTAGGGTTACCCTTAGGGTTAGGGTTTGGGTTAGGGTTAGGGTTAGCATTTGAGTTAGGGTTAGGGTTAGGATTTGGTTTAGGGTTAGGGTTATAGTTAGGATTAGGGTTTGGATTTTGGTTAGGGTTAGGTTTAGGGTTAGTGTTAATGGTTAGGCTTAGGGTTACTGTTATGTTTAGGGTTTGAGTTTGGGTTATGGTAAGGGTTAGGATGTGGTGTAGGGTTAGGGTTAGGGTTACGGTTAGGGTTAGGGTTAGAGTTAGGGTTTGGGTTAGGTTTAGGGTTAGGATTAGGGATTGGGTTATGTTTAGGGTAAGGGTTAGGGTTAGGTTTAGGGTTTGGGTTTGGGTTAGGGTTAGGTTTAGGGTTAGGTTTAGGGTTAGGGTTAGAGTTAGGGTTAGGGTTTGGGTTAGGTTTAAAGTTAGGACTAGG
>JAJHUQ010000044.1:2247500-2260000 GCA_035773235.1 Eospalax fontanierii | reverse complement strand
ATGGTTAGGGCTAGGGTTAGGGTTAGTGTTAGGGTAAGGGTTTGGGTTAGGGTTAGGGTTAGGATTTGTGTTAGGGTTAGGGTTATAGTTAGGATTTGGGTTAGGGTTTGTTTTACGGTTAGGGTTAGGCATACGGTTAGGATTTGGATTAGGGTTAGGGTTAGGGTTAGGGTTAGGGTTATGGTTATGGTTAGGGTTTGGGTTAGTGTTAGGGTTAGGGTTAGGGTTTGGGTTAGGGTTAGTATTTGGGTTAAGGTTTGGATTAGTGTTAGGTTTAGGGTTAGGGTTTGTTTTAGGGTTAGGGTTAGGCATAGGGTTAGGGTTTATTTTAGGGTTAGCCTTATGGTTAGGGTTTGATTTAGGGTTAGGTTTAGCGTTTGGGTTAGGTTTAGCGTTAGGATTTTTGTTAGGGTTAGGGTTATAGTTAGGATTAGGGTTTGAATTTTGTTAGGGTTAGGGTCAGGGTTAGTGTTAATGTTAGGATTAGGGTTAGTGTTAATGTTAGGATTAGGGTTAGGGTTAGTGTTAGGTTTCGAGTTTGGGTTAGGGTAAGGGTTAAGGTTAGGGTTTGGGTTAGGGTTAGGTATAGGTTTAGGGTTAGGGTTAGGGTTAGGGTTACGATTAAGGTTAGGGTTAGGGTTAGGGTTAGGGTTTGCGTTTGGATTAGGGTTAGGGTGAGTGTTAGGGTTAATGTTTGGGTTTGTGCTAGGGTTAGGGTTAGAGTTAGGGTTAGGGTTAGGCTTAGTGTTAGCGTTAGGTTTGGGGTTAGGGTTAGGGTTAGTGTTAGGGTTTGGTGTAGGGTTAGAGTTAAGGTTTTTGTTAGGGTTACGGTTAGTCTTAGGGTTATGTTTTGGGTTTGGGTTAGGGTTAGGGTTTGGTTTAGTGTTAGGTTTAGGGTTATTGTTTGTGTTAGGTTTAGTGGTAGGGTTAGGGTTTGGGTTAAGGTTAGGGTTAGAATTAGGGTTTTGGTTAGGTTTAAGGTTAGGTTTAGAGTTAGGTTTTGGTTTTGGGTTAGGGTTAGGGTTAGGGCTAGGATTAGGGTTATAGATAGAATTAGGGTTAGGGGTAGTGTTAGGGTTAGGGTTAGGGTGAGGGTGAGGGTTAGGGTTAGGGTTTGGGTTTGGGTTAGGGGTAGGGTTATACTTAAGTTTAGGTTTAGGGTTTGCATTAGGGTTAGGGATTTGGGTTAGGGTTAGGGTTAGGGTTAGGGTTAGTGTTAGGGTTTGGGTTTGGGTTAGGTTTATTTTTAGGGTTAGGGTTTGGTTTCTGTTAGGGTTAGGTTTAAGTTTAGGTCTAGGGCTTGGTTTAGCGTTAGGGTTAACGTTATAGTTAGGGTTTGGTTGAGCGTTAGGGTTACTGTTAGGGGTTAGGGTTTAAGGTTTAGGGTTAGGGTTAGAATTAGTGTTTGGGTTAGGATTATGGTTAGGGTTACGGTTAGGGTTTGGGTTAGAGTTTGGTTTAGGATTAGGGTTTGGGTTACGGTTAGGGTTAGGGTTTGCCTTAGGGTTTGGCTTAGGGTTCGGCTTAAGGTAAGGGTTAGGGTTATGGTTAGTTTGAGTTTTAGGCTTAGGTTTATGGTTTGGGTTTGGGTTTGGGTTAGGGTAAGGGTTAGGGTTAGGGTAAGTTTTAGTTTTAGGGTTTGGGTTTCGGTTAGGGATAGAGTTAGGGTTTGGATTAGGGTTAGGGTTATGTTTTGGGTTAGGGTTAGTGTTAGGGGTTAGGGTTAGGGTTAGGGTTAGGGATAGCGTTTGGCTTAGGGTTAGGGTTAGGGTTAGGTTCAGGGTTAGGGTTAGAGTTTGGGTTAGGTTTAGGGTTTGGCTTAGGGTTAGTGTTATAGATAGGGTTTGAGTTTGGGTTAGGGTTAGGGTTAGGGTTATGGTTAGGGTTTGGGTTAGTGTTAGGGTTAGGTTTAGGGTTTGGGTTAGTGTTAGGGTTAGGATTTGGGTTAGGGTTTGGGTTATAGTTAGGATTACGGTTAGGGTTTGTTTTAGGGTTAGGGTTAGGCATAGGGTTAGGGTTTGGGTTAGGGTTACCCTTAGGGTTAGGGTTTGGGTTAGGGTTAGGGTTAGCATTTGAGTTAGGGTTAGGGTTAGGATTTGGTTTAGGGTTAGGGTTATAGTTAGGATTAGGGTTTGGATTTTGGTTAGGGTTAGGTTTAGGGTTAGTGTTAATGGTTAGGCTTAGGGTTACTGTTATGTTTAGGGTTTGAGTTTGGGTTATGGTTAGGGTTAGGATGTGGTGTAGGGTTAGGGTTAGGGTTAGGGTTAGGGTTAGGGTTAGAGTTAGGGTTTGGGTTAGGTTTAGGGTTAGGATTAGGGATTGGGTTATGTTTAGGGTAAGGGTTAGGGTTAGGTTTAGGGTTTGGGTTTGGGTTAGGGTTAGGTTTAGGGTTAGGTTTAGGGTTAGGGTTAGAGTTAGGGTTAGGGTTTGGGTTAGGTTTAAAGTTAGGACTAGGGTTAGGGTTAGCGTTTGGGTTACGGTTAGTTTTAGGTTTAGGGTTTTTTTTGGGTTAGGGTTAGGTTTAGGGTTATTTTTAGGGTTAGGGTTAGAGTTAGGGTTAGGGTTAGGATTAGTGTTAGTGTTAGGGTTTGGGTTAGGGTTAGGATTTGGGTTAGGGTTAGGGTTTGGGTTAGGGTTAGCCTTAGGGTTAGGGTTTGTGTTAGGGTTAGGGTTAGCGTTTGAGTTAGGGTTAGGGTTAGGATTTGGGTTGGGGTTAGGGTTATAGTTAGGATTAGGGTTTGGATTTTGGTTAGGGTTAGGTTTAGGGTTAGTGTTAATGTTGTGATTAGGGTTAGGGTTTAGGTTTGGGGTTAGGGTTAGGGTTAGTGTTAGGGTTTGGTTTCGGTAAGTGTTATGTTTTGGGTTAGGGTTAGGTTTACGGTTTGGGTTTGGGTTAGGTTTAGGGTTAGGGTTGGGGTTTGGTTTGGGTTAGGAGTAGGGTTAGTGTTAGGCTTAGGGTTTGGGTTAGGGTTAAGGTTAGGGTTTGTTTTAGGTTTAGGGTTAGAGTTAGGGGTTAGAGGTTAGGGTATAGGGTTAGGGTTAGAGTTAGATTTTGGATTAGGGTTAGGATTTGGGTTTGGTTTAGGGTTAGGGTTAGGCTTAGGGTTAAGGTTAGGTTCAGGGTTTTGGTTTGGGTTAGGGTTAGGGTTTGTTGTAGGGTTAGAGTTAAGGTTTGTGTTGAGGTTATGGTTAGGGTTAGGGTTAGGCTTTGCGTTTGGGTTAGCGTTAGGGTTTTATTTAGTGTTAGGGTTAGGGTTTTTTTTTGTGTTAGGTTTAGTGTTATGGCTAGGGTTTGGGTTAGGTTTAGTGTTAGGGTTAGAAGTAGGGTTTGGTTTTGGGTTAGGGTTAGGGTTAGGGTTAGGGTTAGGCTTATAGATAGGATTATTGTTAGGGTTTGGATTAGGGTTAGGGTTAGGGTTAGGGTTAGGGTTAGGGTTAGGGTTAGGGTTAGGTTTAGGGTTAGGGTTAGGGTTAGCGTTAGGGTTAGGGTTACGATTAAGTTTAGGGTTAGGGTTAGGGTTTGAGTTTGGATTAGGGTTAGGGTGAGTGTTAGGGTTAGGGTTTGGGTTTGTCTTAGGGTTAGGGTTAGAGTTAGTGTTAGGGTTAGGCTTAGTGTTACGGTTAGGTTTGGGGTTAGGGTTAGGGTTAGTGTTAGGTTTGGTTTAGGGTTAGGGTTATGTTTTCGGTTAGGGTTAGGTTTACAGTTTGTGTTTGGGTTAGGTTTGGGGTTAGGGTTAGGGTTTGGTTTGGGTTAGGAGTAGGGTTAGTGTTAGGCTTAGGATTTGGGTTAGGGTTAAGGTTAGGGTTTGTTTTAGGTTTAGGGTTAGAGTTAGGTGTTAGAGGTTAGGGGATAGGGTTAGGGTTAGAGTTAGATTTTGAATTAGGGTTAGGATTTGGGTTTGGTTTAGGGTTAGGTTTAGGCTTAGGGTTAAGGTTAGGTTTAGTGTTTTGGTTTGGGTTAGGGTTAGGGTTAGGGTTAGGGTAAGGGTGTGAATAGGATTAGGGTCAGGGTTAGGGTTAGGGTTAGGGTTAGGTTTAGGTTTAGGGTTAGGGTTAGGTTTAGGGTTAGGTTTAGGGTTAGGGTTTGGATTTGGGTTAGGGTTAGGGTTATACTTAAGTTTAGGGTTAGGGTTTGCATTAGGGTTGGGGATTTGTGTTAGGGTTAGGGTTAGGGTTAGTGTTAGGGTTTGGGTTTGGGTTATGTTTATTTTTAGGGTTAGGGTTTGGTTTCTGTTAGGGTTAGGTTTAAGTTTAGGTCTAGGGTTTGGTTTAACGTTAGGGTTAGGGTTATAGTTAGGGTTTGGTTGAGCGTTAGGGTTAGTGTTAGGGGTTAGGGTTTAGGGTTTAGGGTTAGGGTTAGAATTAGTGTTTGGGTTAGAGTTAGGGTTAGGGTTACGGTGAGGGTTTGGGTTAGAGTTGGTTTAGGGTTAGGGTTTGGGTTACGGTTAGGGTTAGGGTTAGGTTTAGGGTTTGGTTTAGGGTTCGGCTTAGGGTAAGGGTTAGGGTTATGTTTAGTTTTAGTTTTAGGGTTAGCGTTATGGTTTGGGTTTGGGTTTGGGTTAGGGTAAGGGTTAGGGTTAGGGTTAGGTTTTAGTGTTAGAGTTTGGGTTTGGGTTAGGGATAGGGTTAGTGTTAGGGTTTGGGTTAAGGTTAGTGTTAGGGTTTGGTTTAGGGTTAGGGTTATGTTTTGGGTTAGGGTTAGTGTTAGGGGTTAGGGTTAGGCTTAGGGATAGCGTTTGGCTTAGGGTTAGGGTTAGGTTCAGGGTTAGGGTTAGAGTTTGGGTTAGGTTTAGGGTTAGGCTTAGGGTTACTGTTATGTTTAGGGTTTGAGTTTGGGTTATGGTTAGGGTTAGGATGTGGTGTAGGGTTAGGGTTAGGGTTAGGGTTAGGGTTAGGGTTTGTGTTAGGGTTAGGGTTAGAGTTAGGGTTTGGGTTAGGTTTAGGGTTAGGATTAGGGATTGGGTTATGTTTAGGGTAAGGGTTAGGGTTAGGTTTAGGGTTTGGGTTTGGGTTAGGGTTAGGTTTAGGGTTAGGTTTAGGGTTAGGGTTAGAGTTAGGGTTAGGGTTTGGGTTAGGTTTAAAGTTAGGAATAGGGTTAGGGTAAGCGTTTGGGTTAGGGTTAGTTTTAGGTTTAGTGTTTGGGTTTGGTTAGGGTTAGGTTTAGGGTTAGTTTTAGGGTTAGGGTTAGAGTTAGGGTTAGGGTTAGGATTAGTGTTAGTTTTAGGGTTTTGGTTAGGGTTAGGGTTAGGGTTATGGTTAGGGTTTGGGTTAGTGTTAGGGTTAGGGTTAGGGTTTGGGTTAGAGTTAGGGTTAAGATTTGGGTTAGGGTTAGGGTTATAGTTAGGATTAGGGTTAGGGTTTGTTTTAGGGTTAGGGTTAGGCATAGGGTTAGGGTTTGGGTTAGGGTTAGCCTTAGGGTTACGGTTTGTGTTAGGGTTAGGGTTAGCGTTTGAGTTAGGGTTAGGGTTAGGATTTGGGTTGGGGTTAGGGTTATAGTTAGGATTAGGGTTTGGATTTTGGTTAGGGTTAGGTTTAGGGTTAGTGTTAATGTTGTGATTAGGGTTAGTGTTAATGTTAGGATTAGGGTTAGGGTTAGTGTTAGGTTTCGAATTTTGGTTAGGGTTAGGGTTAGGGTTAGGGTTTGGGTTACTGTTAGGAATAGGGTTAGGGTTAGGGTTAGGGTTAGGATTACGATTAAGTTTAGGGTTAGGGTTAGGGTTAGGGTTTGAGTTTGGATTAGGGTTAGGGTGAGTGTTAGGGTTAGGGTTTGGGTTTGTCTTAGGGTTAGGTTAGAGTTAGTGTTAGGGTTAGGCTTAGTGTTACGGTTAGGTTTGGGGTTAGGGTTAGGGTTAGTGTTAGGGTTTGGTTTCGGGTTAGGGTTATGTTTTCGGTTAGGGTTAGGTTTACGGTTTGGGTTTGGGTTAGGTTTAGGGTTAGGGTTAGGGTTCGGTTTGGGTTAGGAGTAGGGTTAGTGTTAGGCTTAGGGTTTGGGTTACGGTTAAGGTTAGGGTTTGTTTTAGGTTTAGGGTTGAGTTAGCGGTTAGAGGTTAGGGTATAGGGTTAGGGTTAGAGTTAGATTTTGGATTAGGGTTAGGATTTGGGTTTGGTTTAGGGTTAGGGTTAGGCTTAGGGTTAAGGTTAGGTTTAGGGTTTTGGTTTGGGTTAGGGTTACGGTTTGTTGTAGGGTTAGAGTTAAGGTTTGTGTTGAGGTTATGGTTAGGGTTAGGGTTAGGCTTTGCGTTTGGGTTAGGGTTAGGGTTTTATTT
Organism: Eospalax fontanierii; assembly: GCA_035773235.1. Taxonomy (NCBI): domain Eukaryota; kingdom Metazoa; phylum Chordata; class Mammalia; order Rodentia; family Spalacidae; genus Eospalax; species Eospalax fontanierii. The sequence goes on along the minus strand of JAJHUQ010000044.1, from coordinate 2,253,734 downwards.
AGTGTTAGGGTTAGGGTTATTTTTTGTGTTAGGTTTAGTGTTATGGCTAGGGTTTGGGTTAGGTTTAGTGTTAGGGTTAGAAGTAGGGTTTGGTTTTGGGTTAGGGTTAGGGTTAGGGTTAGGGTTAGGCTTATAGATAGGATTATTGTTAGGGTTTGGGTTAGGGTTAGGGTTAGGATTAGGATTAATGTTAGGATTAGGATTGCTGTTAGGGTTAAGGTTTGGGTTAGGGTTAGGGTGAGGGTTAGGTTTATGTTTTGGGTTTGGGTTAGGGTTAGGGTTAGAGTTAGGGTTAGGTTTATGGTTAGTATTCGGGTTCGAGTTTGGGTCAGGGTTAGGGTTAGGGTTAGGGTTTGGTTTAGGTTTAGGCTTAGGTTTTGGGTTAGGGTTTGAATTAGGGTTAGGGTTATGGTTAAGGTTATCGTTAGTGATAGGGTTTGGGTTAGGGTTAGGTTTAGGGTTTGGGTTAGGGTTAGGGTTTGGGTTAGTGTTAGGGATAGGGCTAAATTTAGGATTAGGGTTAGGGTTAGGTTTAAGGTTAGGGTTTGGGTTAGGTTTAAGGTTAGGTTTAGGTTTAGCGTTTGGGTTAGGGTTAGGGTTAGGGTTTCGGTTAGGGTTAGAGTTAGGATTAGGGTTAGGGTTTGGGTTTGGTTTAGGGTTAGGTTTAGGGTTACTGTTAGAGTTTGGGTTTGGGTTTGAGTTAAGTTTAGCGTTTAGGGTTAGGTTTACGGTTAGGTTTAGGGTTAGGGTTAGGGTTAGGATTAGGGTTAGGGTTAGGGTTAGGGTTAGGGTTTGGGTTAGGGTTAGGGTTACGGTTAGGGTTTGGGTAAGGTTTAGGGTTATGGTTAGGTTTAGGGTTTGGTTTAGGGTTAGGGTTATAGTTAAGATAAGGGTTATGGTTTGGGTTAGAGTTAGGGTTGGGTTTGGGTTAATGTTACGATTAGGGTCAGGGTTAGGGGTACGGTTAGGTTTTAGGGTTTGGGTTAGGCTTAGCCTTAGGGTTAGGGTTTGGGTTAGAGATAGTTTTAGGATTAGGGTTAGGGTTTGGGTTTCGGTTAGGGTTTGGTTTAGGGTTAGGGTTTGGGTTTGGGTTTGGGTTAGCGTTAGGGTTAGAGATAGGTTTCGGGTTAGGGTTAGGGTTAGGGTTAGGGTTTGGGTTAGGTTTAGGGTTAGGGTTAGGGTTAGGGTTAATATTAGGATTAGGGTTAGGGTTAGGGTTACGGTTCGGGTTTGGGTTAGGGTTAGGGTTAGGGTTAGGGTTGGCATTAGGTTTAGGGTTAGGGTTAGGGTTTGGGTTAGCGTTAGGTTTAGGTTTAGGGTTTGGGTTAAAGTTAGGGTTAGGGTTAGGGTTTGGGTTAGAGTTAGGGTTAGGGTTAGGATTAGTGTTAGTGTTAAGGTCTGTGTTAGGGTTAGGTTTAGTTTTAGCATTAGGGTTAGGGTTAGGTTTAGGGATAATATTAGGATTAGGATTAGGGTTAGGGTAAGGGTTATTGTTTGGATTAAGGTTAGGGTTATGTTTAGGGTTAGGGTTAGGTTTAGGGTTTGGGTTAAAGTTAGGGTTAGTGTTACTGTTTGGGTTATGTTTAGGGTTAGGGTTAGGGTTTGGGTTAGGTTTAGGGTTAGGTTTCGTGTTTTGGTTATAGTTAGGATTAGGGTTAGGGTTTTTTTTAGGGTTAGGGTTAGGGATAGGGTTAGTGTTTGGCTTAGGGTTAGGGTTAGAGTTAGGGTTAGGGCTAGGATTAATGTTAGTGTTAGGGTTTGATTTAGGGTTAGGTTTAGGGTTATGGTTAGGGCTAGGGTTAGGGTTAGTGTTAGGGTTAGGGTTTGGGTTAGGGTTAGGGTTAGGATTTGTGTTAGGGTTAGGGTTATAGTTAGGATTGGGGTTAGGGTTTGTTTTACGGTTAGGGTTAGGCATAGGGTTAGGATTTGGATTAGGGTTAGGGTAAGGGTTAGGGTTAGGGTTAGGGTTAGGATTTGGTTTAGGGTTAGGTTTATAGTTAAGATTAGGGTTAGTGTTTGGGTTAGGGTTAGGGTTAGGCTTAGGGTTAGGGTTAGGTTAAGGGTTTGGGTTTGGGTTAGGGTTAGGGTTTGGTGTAGGGTTAGAGTTCAGGTTTGTATTAAAGTTACGGTTAGGGTTAGTGTTAGGCTTTGGGTTTGGGTTAGGTTTAGGATTTGGTTTAGTATTAGGGTTAGGGTTGTTGTTTGGGTTAGGTTTAGTGTTAGTGTTACGGTTAGGCTTAGGGTTAGGTTTAGGTTTAGGGTTTGGGTTTGGGTTAGGGTTAGGGTTAGGTTTAGGGTTAGGGTTACGGTTTGGGTTAGGGTTAGGCTTTGGGTTTGTGTTAGGGTTAGGGTTAGGGTTATAGTTAGGTTTAGGGTTAGGTTTTTCGTTAGGGTTAGGGATTTGGGTTAGTGTTAGGGTTAGGGTTAGTGTTAGTGTTAGGTTTTGGGTTTGGTTAGGTTTATTTTTAGTGTTAGGATTTGGTTTCTGTTAGGGTTAGGTTTAGGGTTAGGGGTAGGGTTTGGTTTCGGGTTAGGGTTAGGGTTAGAGTTAGGGTTTGGTTGAGGGTTAGGCTTAGTGTTAGGGTTAGGGTTTGGCATAGTGTTTAGTTTAGGATTAGGGTTTGGGTTAGGGTTAGGGTTAGAGTTAGGGTTTGGTTTAGTGTACGGCTTAGGCTAAAGGTTAGGGTTAGGGTTAGGGTTAGTGTTAGGTTTTGGGTTAGGGTTAGGGTTAGGGTTACGGTTAGTGTTTCGGTTTGTGTTAGGGTTAGGTTTAGGGTTTGGGTTAGGGTTTGGGTTTGGTTTTGTGTTAGGGTTAGGTTTAAGGTTAGGTTTTGGGTTTGGGTTTGGTTTAGATTCAGGGTTACGGTTAGGGTTTGGGTTTGGGTTAGGTTTAGGTTTTGTATTGGGTTAGGTTTAGGGTTAAGGTTAGGGTTATTGTTAGGGTTTGGGTTACGATTAGGGATAGGGTTAGGATTTGGTTTAGGGTTAGGGTTATACTTAAGTTTAGGATTAGGATTTGCATTAGGGTTAGGGATTTGGGTTAGGGGTAGGGTTAGGGTTAGGGTTAGTGTTAGGGTTTGGGTTTGGGTTAGGTTTATTTTTAGGGTTAGGTTTTGGTTTCTGTTAGGGTTAGGTTTAAGTTTAGTTCTAGGGTTTGGTTTAGCGTTAGGGTTAGGGTTATAGTTAGGATTTCGTTGAGCGTTAGAGTTAGTGTTAGCGGTTACAGGTTACGGTTTAGGGTTAGGGTTAGAATTAGTGTTTGGGTTTGGGTTAGGGTTAAGGTTACGGTTAGGGTTTGGGTTAGAGTTTGGTTTAGGATTAGGGTTTGGGTTACGGTTAGGGTTAGGGTTAGGGTTAGGGTTTGGTTTAGGGTTCGGCTTAGGGTAAGGGTTAGGGTTATGGTTAGTTTTAGTTTTAGGGTTAGGGTTATGGTTTGGGTTTGGGTTACGGTAAGTGTTAGGGTTAGGGTTAGTGTTAGGTTTAGGGTTAGAGTTAGGGTTTGGGTTAGGTTTAGGGTTAGGATTAGGGATTGGGTTATGTTTACGGTAAGGGTTAGGGTTAGGTTTAGGGTTTGGGTTTGGGTTAGGGTTAAGTTTAGGGTTAGGTTTAGGGTTAGGGTTAGAGTTAGGGTTAGGGTTCGGGTTTGGGTTAGGTTTAGAGTTAGGACTAGGGTTAGGGTTAGCGTTTGGGTTAGGGTTAGTTTTAGGTTTAGGGTTTGGGTTTGGGTTGGGGTTAGGTTTAGGGTTAGTTTTAGGGTTAGGTTTAGAGTTAGGGTTAGGGTTAGGATTAGTGTTAGTGTTAGGGTTTGGGTTAGGGTTAGGGTTAGGGTTAGGGTTATGGTTAGGGTTTGGGTTAGTGTTAGGGTTAGGGTAAGGGTTTGGGTTAGGGTTAGAGTTAGGATTTGGGTTAGGGTTAGGGTTATAGTTAGGATTAGTGTTAGTGTATGTTTTAGGGTTAAGGTTAGGCATAGGGTTAGGGTTTGGGTTAGGGTTAGCCTTAGGGTTAGGGTTTGGGTTAGGGTTAGGGTTAGGGTTTGATTTAGGGTTAGGGTTACGATTGGGGTTAGGGTTAGGGTTATAGTTAGGATTAGGGTTTGGATTTTGGTTAGGGTTAGGTTTAGGGTTAGTGTTAATGTTAGGATTAGGGTTAGGGTTAGTGTTAGGTTTCGAGTTGGGGTTAGGGTTAGGGTTAGGTTTATGGTTTGGGTTAGGGTTAGGAATAGGGTTAGGGTTAGGGTTAGGGGTAGGGTTACGATTAAGTTTAGTTTTAGGGTTAGGGTTAGGGTTTGAGTTTGGATTAGGGTTAGGGTGAGTGTTAGGGTTAGGGTTTGGGTTTGTGTTAGGGTTAGGGTTAGAGTTAGTGTTAGGGTTAGGCTTAGTGTTACGGTTAGGTTTGGGGTTAGGGTTAGAATTAGTGTTTGGGTTTGGGTTAGGGTTAAGGTTACGGTTAGGGTTTGGGTTAGAGTTTGGTTTAGGAGTGGGGTTTGGGTTACGGTTAGGGTTAGGGTTAGGGTTAGGGTTTGGTTTAGGGTTCGGCTTAGGGTAAGGGTTAGGGTTATGGTTAGTTTTAGTTTTAGGGTTAGGGTTATGGTTTGGGTTTGGGTTACGGTAAGTGTTAGGGTTAGGGTTAGTGTTAGGTTTAGGGTTAGAGTTAGGGTTTGGGTTAGGTTTAGGGTTAGGATTAGGGATTGGGTTATGTTTACGGTAAGGGTTAGGGTTAGGTTTAGGGTTTGGGTTTGGGTTAGGGTTAAGTTTAGGGTTAGGTTTAGGGTTAGGGTTAGAGTTAGGGTTAGGGTTCGGGTTTGGGTTAGGTTTAGAGTTAGGACTAGGGTTAGGGTTAGCGTTTGGGTTAGGGTTAGTTTTAGGTTTAGGGTTTGGGTTTGGGTTAGGGTTAGGTTTAGGGTTAGTTTTAGGGTTAGGGTTAGAGTTAGGGTTAGGGTTAGGATTAGTGTTAGTGTTAGGGTTTGGGTTAGGGTTAGGGTTAGGGTTAGGGTTATGGTTAGGGTTTGGGTTAGTGTTAGGGTTAGGGTAAGGGTTTGGGTTAGGGTTAGAGTTAGGATTTGGGTTAGGGTTAGGGTTATAGTTAGGATTAGTGTTAGTGTTTGTTTTAGGGTTAAGGTTATGCATAGGGTTAGGGTTTGGGTTAGGGTTAGCCTTAGGGTTAGGGTTTGGGTTAGGGTTAGGGTTAGCGTTTGATTTAGGGTTAGGGTTACGATTTGGGTTAGGGTTAGGGTTATAGTTAGGATTAGGGTTTGGATTTTGGTTAGGGTTAGGTTTAGGGTTAGTGTTAATGTTAGGATTAGGGTTAGGGTTAGTGTTAGGTTTCGAGTTGGGGTTAGGGTTAGGGTTAGGTTTATGGTTTGGGTTAGGGTTAGGAATAGGGTTAGGGTTAGGGTTAGGGGTAGGGTTACGATTAAGTTTAGTTTTAGGGTTAGGGTTAGGGTTTGAGTTTGGATTAGGGTTAGGGTTAGAGTTAGTGTTAGGGTTAGGCTTAGTGTTACGGTTAGGTTTGGGGTTAGGGTTAGGGTTAGTGTTAGGGTTTGGTTTAGGGTTAGGGTTATGTTTTCGGTTAGGGTTAGGTTTACGGTTTGGGTTTAAGTTTGGGTTAGGTTTAGGGTTAGGGTTAGGGTTTGGTTTGGGTTAGGGGTAGGGTTAGTGTTAGGCTTAGGGTTTGGGTCAGGGTTAGGGTTAAGGTTAGGGTTTGTTTTAGGTTTAGGGTTAGAGTTAGGGGTTAGAGGTTAGGGGATAGGGTTAGGGTTAGAGTTAGATTTTGGATTAGGGTTAGTACTTGGGTTTGGTTTAGGGTTAGGGTTAGGCTTAGGGTTAAGGTTAGGTTTACGGTTTTGGATTGGGTTAGGGTTAGGGTTTGGTGTAGGGTTAGAGTTAAGGTTTATGTTGAGGTTACGGTTAGGGTTAGCGTTAGGCTTTGGGTTTGGGTTAGGGTTAGGGTTTGATTTAGTGTTAGGGTTAGGGTTATTGTTTGTGTTAGGTTTAGTTTTATGGCTAGGGTTTGGGTTAGGTTTAGTGTTAGGGTTAGAAGTAGGGTTTGGTTTTGGGTTAGGGTTAGGGTTAGGGTTAGGGTTAGGGTTATAGACAGGATTAGGGTTAATGTTTGGGTTAGGGTTAGGGTTAGGATTAGGATTAATGTTAGGATTAGGATTAGGGTTAGGATTAAGGTTTGGGTTAGGGTTAGGGTGAGGGTTAGGGTTAGGGTTTGGGTTTGGGTTAGGGTTAG